>WIQG01000136.1:0-430951 GCA_014925785.1 Mycena galopus ATCC 62051
ATCTTCCGGGAGGTGTGGTCCGGGATGAGTGAGTGATTCCCAACCTCTTCATGTTGCTTTCCAGCCGCTGAGCTGCAGCCGCTAGTCTGCCATCAAATAATGTGATGCTCAGATACTAGCTTCGTGGTTATCATATGCACTTCAGCCACCGCCGCTGGTACGCCCGCTAGTCGTCCTGATGCTTCGTAGTGCGTAAGGGTATGGCCGCCAGCGAAGGGACCTTCAGCCGACTTCTAAGGAGTGGTTGTAGTAGCAGGAAGAACTGTATGTCCTCCGGCTAGACTCTGTATCTTTCTGTTATCGTGATATCATCATCGTTTCCAACTGTTCGGTTCTCCCCCAGTGAAGGCAGTCAATTATTGATGATTGTTAGTCCCCCGTTGGTCACCTCCGACGCATAGGGCACAGCAGAACTGCATCCCATAGCCCAGCGTAGTGAGTTCCCGCCAGAATGCAGTACCCGTAAGAGCCTTTGTTAAGTCGTCGACCCTTGTAGTTGTTTAGCCGCTGGCTTTCGGTCATCAACAGCGTAGCCTACCACCTCCGGGGAGAGGTGTATGCTCTCAAATCTAATGCCTCTCCTTTCCCATACTGATAGACGTGAAAAATGAATAAAAAACTGGTGTTTTCATGCTTGTCCCGTTACACGCGCCTATCAACGGATACAACATTCACCCATATCTGAGCCATTCAGCTTTCACAACTGGTGTTTCAGTTTTCCGCACCCTATTGGTAATTATTGCATGTCCCAGGCTGTGCCCACATGCACTTTATATTCAAACTCAATTTTCTTTCACAGAAAATGTGAGTTGGCCATCCCCGTGCTATTATCTCAGTCAGTTTATCATTCAGGCTTAGAAAAACTAAAACCAAGCTTCAAGACATACCGAACACCCGCGGGCCCCAGTGCGCCCGTGGTCGAATCTCTGTTTGTGTTTTTGAATCATTTCCTTCCTCCAAGCAGGACTAGACTTTCTAGACTTCCTTAGCAGTTCAAATTCCAACATAATGCTTCAAAATTGTTGAGGACACTGTTAAAGTTATTCATATTTGGAACTCGGTAATACTGTTTTGGCTTGGTCCTGACTAATGTATAGCTCTAGATAGCACCAAATAGGTTTGATAGTAGCAAGGGAACCTCATTTCCACAAGAGACTCTTAAAAATTTTACGAAATTTAGTGGCCCACCGCCGTCAAACCATCGGCCCGTTGACGGCCGCTGTTTCGATGGCAGTCGTATCAGAAAACTGTCCCGTTGCCGTCCCATCAAACTTTTCCTGTCCCTTGACGGAACGGGTCGGCTACACCACCCAAGTGTCCCCACGTTACGAGCAGCTGGGACAGTCAGTCCACAGACACATGTGGTGAAATGTGTCCACAGCTGGTAGATTTGTGGCCACCAGCTGTCCCGCGCACCTGGGTTTTCAGCTTACCGCCACCTGCCTGGCCATGTGTCGGGCATATTTTCGGACCAGCTGTTTTCACCTTCTCAATAATAACATGACTCTAGTGCGAATGATCAGCATATCCGTTAGTTGTTGAGCGGCTATCCTCCCTCAATTTTCGGTTGCTCGTCTTGTGCAGTGTTCGGTGGGAAGGAATTGTTTGCACTCGAATGTTGAGCTTCCTGATCCGTGAAGACAGGGAAGATGGGACAAAATCTCGCGGAAGAGTTACACCTAGTACGTGAGCATTGCAAACAAGACATAGGTGACAGAGGAACAAAGAATGCTGTGCTGAAGACCCTACAGGAACCTTGCATCGTGTTTGTTGGTCCGCGTCTTTCTTTCTTCCACTTCCACCCTTGCTTCCACCTTCTCGACAGTCTCCACGATTGCTCCACACGACATACCAGTGGTAATACCAACAGCACTATTCTCGCGCTTACGTCGATTTGGCGTTGCCGACAGCGAGTCGACATCCTACATGCTCAAGGGATTCGTTGCCACCTACAATGTCACTGATACCCAGTGCGGGTAACTAAGAAGGAGGAGGAGTTGGAGTGGTGGAGAGCCACTGGCAGCAACTAATGGCAGAGAGAGACATACGGGCCAGACCGAAAGTGGAGAACAAACGTATGCGAGAAATTCTCTCAAAGTCTCCGGAGACTTGGGAGACTCGGGAGACTTTGGAGACAGTCGGAGACTTTCCCGCGGGCTAATTATATAAGTAAACCTGAATTGATCCGCCTACCCAATCCAGATATGTCACACAGCGTTACGTCCCCGCTTGTTCCCGCCTACCATCGGTAGTGCCCATTGAGTCCCCGCCTAGTCCCAGTGACAACCTACAAGCTTGCCGTCGACCCGTCAGAGCTCCCGCTAACGGGGCCCTGCCTTTCCTCCCTCCAAATGACCTCGAAGACCTGTGTCACTGGGCCTGCTCACTGCCGTCTCGTCGTTCGAATGGATCGACCCGACGTTGGTGATGCCTGCGCCTTCTCAGCCCCCTCTTCCCATATCTCCGCCATCCTGGCCGCGTCCTTTCCCCACCCCGTCCTCGCAGAGCCCACCCGCAAGCCAGTCGTCCTCAAGGCCGCCCTACCATTATGGTACTTGCGGCTGCTGCGTCTGTCATCAGCGTCAAGAAATGCCCCGGCATTAAAAAGCTCATCGCCGAGTACTGTCGGAAATGGATGGCCGTCGACTCGGGCCTCCATGCGCTCCCCGCCGCATCCCGGAAGCGCAAGTCCCCCACGACAGTAATATTGTGTTCCCGCCAAGGCTCAAGACGTCCCAGTCAGCGCTGCTCGCACCCCCAGCCACCACGGTGTCGCCACGCTCGTCCTTGCCGCGGTCGTCAACATCACCCATCATTGAACGGTTCTCGCTGCTGCCATCGCTCTTGTCGTCCTGTGAATCTTCCTCGGCGACGCAAGGCGGGTTGGAGTCCGGATGAACAACATCACCTTGTCCATTCTAACACTGTCTTTGAGCCCGGGAATCTCTGGGGAGCTGAAGGAGTTCGTCCATGGAGGACATCATGCTGCGCGTAGCCCGAGGGTATTCTCAGATTTTATCCGGGTTAGTGATAAATGACTTCGAAGAGGTCTCGGAAACGAGGCTAAATAGATAATTAATTGTTTTTTATACTTATATAAATTGTCTCCGAAGTCTCCCAAAGTCTCCTGAGTCTCGCACTCTTGGTAGACTTTCTGAGCCACGGTTTTTCTGCGAAAGTGTGTCGTGTCGTACTTGATCTTTGTCTCCCCTACGGCTCCACCATCACGATCCCTGTCTCCCTCTTAATCTCTCGTCTATTTTTCCTCCAGATCCCGCTTCGACATATTGACACAGCATAGAGAATGTCCGACTTTCTCCCATTCGCCCCCAAAGCCCAATACGAAGCTGGACGTGTTGTGCGCGGGTCATGACATGGACGGGTGATTGGTAAGGAGTCCGGCGTCCGGTGATGAGCATCCGACTACGGAATTGCCTTCTTTCAAAAGATCTCACCACGAACAACCGCCGCCGGTAGGAATCGGAAATCAAGACAAACCACATTGTTGCTTTCTATGCCCAGGTACTAGACTCGTTTTAAAAAAGCCACGTCGTGGTGTGTTTTATGTCCGGCATCAAGTATCCTTCCTTGTAAGGTGGTGTGTAAGATGGTGCGGCGGCGGCCTCCCTCCTTGGGTTTAGAAATTTCGGGAATCCACACAAGCCCCCGGGTTCGACTGCGAGCGTCCACTGTAGGTATACAATATCAAGCCATTCTAAGATTTGACCAAAAAAATATTCTGACCTCCGAAAAAAAATTCCCTGAAGGAATAATGTGACATTTGAAACAAGATACATGACCATTGTGTAAATCTTATATTAACTGAACCAAATATCGTGGGAATATAAGGATTGGCGTCCTTCGAACCAGAAAACCAACACGGGCTTGCTTGCACGCGCGTGCGTCCGAAGGGATGATCTTGGGGAGAAAAAAATCAAAAACCTTTTGCGTCTTCGAATATACGTCCCTTGGTACAAATAATCAATCGGGAATTCCGTTGTGCTCGCTAAACTGTCCTCAAGTATGTGGGGCGGAGCCGAGTTCGAGTCCTGGGAAAAGTGCCCTATCACCCTTTTCCTCCTTTTCTCTGTCCTCTCCTTTCTGGTTGTATTTCTCTTAGAATTCTGTCCGGCTTGAGTACCTGTCGGGCTATGCTTCGAGTTGAATTTCGAGGGCTTCTGCGGGACTGGTTTTGTCTTCTATTACGCAACTGTGAGGGCAAGATAAAGTTCGTACCTGGGGAAATGGGAGAAATGTGAAGAGAGGCGGGGCCAAATTATTAACCTGCCATGATCATGATGTGCCTGCTGCGAGGCCTTGCTGATCCTTGGGCGTTCTTCTACAAGTCATTATGTAGCTGCGAACCATGGGATAGAAACTCGATGTACTGTACTATTTCATTGGATTCGTATGTCACGCGTCACAGGGCCCAAATTTACGGAAGGAAGCTCCCGCAGCGTCCCGCTTTCAGGATGTTCAGGACGTCGAGAAGGCACCTCATCCTAGTGAGAGCACCAAAAATGAGTGATGCATTCGCACGCTTGCCTTGAGCCAATTTCGAAATGCCAAGTTCGAATTTTTCTGTCATAGGTCACAGCGATGGAGAAGTGAATTATTAAACGACTTGAATAATCTACATGACTCCGGCACGCGTAATCAAAACATCAAGCGCCAAGACCCGTGGACTACAAATCGTTTTTCACGGAAGCATGCCACCTTGGAATGGTCACCTGGCTTGGAAAAAATCTTGGACAATATTTACAAAGTAATGACCGGAAGGCAATTGCCGGGGTAGTTGAGATTCGATGTGTGTACCGGAAGGCAATGAGAGATTGTATATTCTGATATGCAGCATCATACGCTACCCGGATACCGCATATGTACCATCAACTGCAATTGACGGCATTTCCTTTCGGAGATTTAGGTTTTAGGGCTCCGATGATGATCAAACGAAGGCGAAGGCTTGGCGCGTCACTTGCACTCAACTCTCACCATGCGTTCCTCTGGTTTCCTCGCATGGTTATATAGCTCCCAGAGCTCCCTTAACACACCCCAGATCTCGTTGAACCGGTGAGCACCTCGCCAGCGACATGCTCCACAACCTTGCGCTCATTGTGCCGACGAGTCAGACCTGTATATGCTCAATGTGAGTGTCTGTGGCTTTCGCTCTCTGTATTCACTCCATTTTTTTCAGCCGAGGTGTACAACACTTTTGATGGCCCGGGATTCCCCGCGTGCAACGCCGTAGCCCAGGTCTACACACCTTCGAGCGTGGATGAGATGGTCACGCTCGTGCAGAACGCCAGTGCGCAGGGCATCCCCGTGCGTGCCAGCGGTGTGAGTGTAATCAGCCTGCAGCAGCGCGCCATTGACTGAACCAGGCAGAATGCGCACATGTGGTGTATGTCTAGTTCGTTGACCTTCCAAAATCACATTGACGAAAATTTCGCTACGCAGTCGACACGATGTGTTCCGACGACCCAACCACCATCATTATCAAAACGGATGCGGTGAACGGAATCTACGACTTGGAGATGTACGGCGATGTTGGTACCGTTGTCGTTGAAGCGGGCGTTACTTTCCCTCAAGTGTACGTTCCGTCCAATTCCCTTCTCTTCTCCACTCCGAACGGCTATTTCCTATTCAGAGCTCAGTGGCTTCAGGATCGCGGAGCAGCCCTAGGATATACCCTTGGTGCGTAAAGGGCCACGCCTCTGAATGGTTCGGCTCGGGTTGAACTTATTTTTTCAAGTAAACTGGAACATCACCCTCGGCGGTGCGATTGCCATGGGCGCACACCGTTCTTCCCTCCGCGAAGATTCCCAGGTCTCCGCTGCTGCTCTCGCCATGGATATCATCAACGGCAAAGGTCCTCCCATTCTGCTGACTCCGCCGCCCCTCTCGGTAACATATTTTATTATTTTCGCAGGTGAACTTGTTCACATCGAGAAATCCGCAAACAACGACACCTGGCTCGCCGCCACGACCTCCCTCGGGCTGCTTGGCATCATCGCGCGCATCAAGATCTCCGTGCTCGCCGACTACAAAGTTTGGGCGAACCAGACTACGCTAGAGGAGGAGGACGTCTTGAACGGTGATATGTATGCGCAGATGTCGCCGTATGTCACTGCGAATTATTGGGTGCGTCAACTTCTCCTTGGGCAGGGCTTTTCTGTTCTCACCTCCCGCATTGTAATCTGACTGTATGTGCGTAGTGGTGGCCGAGTCCGTTATACCCTCTTGGGTATCTGTTCTGTTCTTAATCTGGTTGGCATTGCAGGTGTCAAGAAATTCCACATGCGCACATACGGCGTCCTCCCTGTCAACGCCTCCGGCAACGCCTTCCAGGTACGTGTTCCCGCGTAATGTGTACACTCACTCACACCACGCGTACACACAGTCGACCTTTTCGGTGACGCCCGTCGAGGGCGCCCTCGCTTACTCGCTCCTCAACGCGGGACAAAACTCGAGCACCGCCAACTTCTTCTCCGCGGATACGTTCTACGCAATCTGGGCGGCGCCGAATTTTCATGGTGGGTTTCCCTTGTGCTTGCTCGTTTCGTTTCGTTTTGCGCGCTGCCAACGCAAAATCCAAATGGATTTCTCACTATGGACCCAGAGACGACGTTCAATCTCCCGCTCCTCTCCTGGCCCGTCGTCGGACACGCTTTCGACGTCCTCATCGGCGGCCTTTATCCTGGAGAGCTCCCGGAGTGGGATTACAACCTGCACGGGCACACGCTTGAGCTCGCGGTGCCCGTCGACATGGGCCCGGCGCTGCTTCGTCGTGTCAGGGAGCTGCTAGATCAGTCGGCGGCGGATGGGATGGCCGTTACGAGTACCTATCGCAGGTGTGTTTCGGCTTATCTTAGGTCTGCGCCATGCAATAGAGGCGGACTGACGAGATGATCGGCGCAGTGGGATCAATATCAAGGTGTGTGAAGAGAGATGTTGGATCAAGGTTGGCTCGTTGATAATATTCAACACAGTTCGGCAAACCATTTGACAGCTTCCTGGGCCAGACCACCGAGCGCGTGGGGAATATTACCGCCGACTGGTCCAAGGTAAGGTTCCCGTGCGTTGATTCATTTGCACGTTCGCCCATCCATCCCTCCTCCCTTCATCGATGTTTCTATCCCTTCATTCGTTCAGATTCGTTATTCATCTTTTCGATAATGACGCTTCTCGATCATTCTCCTTGCTTACTTCTGTCACTGGTATATAATTTCATTCGCAGGGCGCAATGATGTTCGACTTCCCATCCTTCGTCCCCACCACAGGTGACCGACACCGCTACAACGAGGAATGGTGAGCGAAGTTTCACCGACTGCATAATTCCGTCTCCCTCACTGAGCTGATGTTCGGCAGGTACACAACTCTGGCTACGACGCTGATCAATGAGGTACGATATTATCTTAAAAGGCATGCTTTGTTCCAGGTCGATGGCTCCTTTTCCTTTGTAGTTCCCCGTCCGCCCGCACTGGACCAAAAACACACGCACCATATTCGGGCAGGCGCTCAAAAATCTAGACCAGGATGTGCGTCCTTTATTGCGCGTTTCTTCTCTCCTCTTCCGATGTCTTCCTCTCCCTCTTTTCCTTCATTGCATTCTTTCATTTTTCAAATAAACCCGTCTGACTCGCTCGACGTTTTCATTTTTGCAGAGCCTGCGGCGCTTCGGGGCCGTGCGCGCGGAGTTCGACCCGGACAAGACGTTCCGTAGCATTGTGGGGGAGATTATCGGGGTGGTCTGATTGAAATTGCTTTGTGGGTGGATGGGCGTGCATGTGGTGGAGTAGGGGTCGAGTAATCAACGGACGATAGGCAATCCAGGTTAGGGATTGGACCAGTTACGCTTTTTTTCGTAGTCAAATGTGCCAGCCGCCCGGGCCACGGCTTTTTCTGCAATGGGCTATTGGGACCTGAAGAAGCACAGGGCACTCTCCTTTGAACCTCATAAACTCATCCTCTCAAAGCCTCGGCTCCAAAATCTGCGATAGAACTTGCAACTGATCCGCCGTGGCCAACCTTTCCAATTACTTGGAAGAGAAGATACAGATGTGAGCGTTGAAGGGGTAGATATTTTCAGTTTCGCTTCCGCCTGCTCCCAACCGAACTCTCAAGATAGATATCTCCCGGCGGCCTTGAAATTTTGTTTCTTTGGATTTTGGTTTCTTCTAGACCTACGACATTTAATGCATCTCTGCAAGTCTAGTCAGACCCTTGGTGGGCCTGAGAAGTTATATCACATCCACCCATGCCGCTGCGGCTGTGGAGTGAAATTCTCACCCTTTGCACTCGCATGAGGGAAAAACCTTAATAATAGCCGTGGCCCAGTGCGCACGGAAGGTACCGCAATAGGCGAAAGGTGGCTTGACACCTTCAACACACCGACCAAGTCGCAAATGTGGTTTAACTTGGATTTCCATGACAGTCATCATGCATGTCCACCGCAACGTGAATGCATACCTTTCACCATGGCTCTGGATGTCCAGAAAGAACGCAGTGCTGAGGTATTGCCAATGGGGCCTGAGCATATCAACCCTTGAATCATCAGAAAAGCCGCCATGTGCTCATATGAACCACGTTTTGGCTGTATTTGGTACCGTGCAGTGTCAAACGAGATTATATTGAGGACGTGTTCAATTCATGACGCGGCGAATTTCAATGACAGGTAACATGGTGCGGGACGATTCTGCGAGCCTTTATTCGCCGGAATTCTCCTTCCCTGGATATCGGTCGCGGAATCACCCAATCGGACGTGGTCCGAGGCACGAGTCTCCAGGTTCGGGTCTCAGAGTGTTTGGTTGGAACTGAAAGCTTTTGGTTCGATTGGGATTCGTTTGGATTCGCGTCCTCGAGCTGCATGTAAATAAGAGAATAAATGTTTGATCTTGGACAGGATATACAGAACTATTCGCGCGCGCACATTCCCAAACATGACACATTAGAATCAAACCGTGCACATTCAGATCAAAGGGTGCACATTCCGATCAATGTGCAGTGTTTGACTTCAAAAGGGGCATTTTCCGATTTGTGGCGGGCTTGGCATGGGAGGGACCCACCTTGACACATGGAATATGCCAGGTTTCCTCACAAGAAGTGCACATTCACGGCGAATGTGCACTGGTTGATCTCAATCTGCACTGTTTGATGTGAATATGCCATGTTTGGGAATGTGTGCGCAGAATAGTTTCGTTTCCCGGAGGAGAAATGAACTGCGGGCGGAGAGAAGAATTCGAAAACACCGGGCCGTGTAACTTTATCGACGCCGTTCCTTCCCGGAATGTCGGACGCATCGGACGAACGGCAAAAGTAAGGATTGCGGTTGCAAGTTTAACCTCATCGACGAGTTCCTCTTCTCGCATAAATGCCTCGGCTATCGATCCAACAATTTGAACCGGACCGGTATATGGTTTTCAGAAAGAGCAGCCTCGAGGGGGCAATAAGTAAAGGAACCGATGTGGAAGGGGGGATGAACCGCTCGCCGCCATCCCCCTATTCTATATCCCTGTACGTATTTGACGTTACATCGGTCTTCGGACCGCTTATTTGTTTTGTACGTACGCATGTCAAATCCTTAACCTTCTTACCCACAAACCAACGCCGCGACCAGTGACCCGAGCGCTCTAACGCGAGCACGTCGCCAGTGAAGACAATACACCCGAGCCTCAGATAATCTACTCTACCGAGCCTTATCGAGCCACACCCGTACCCACGCCACACGGCATTTCCCCAGTTTTGGATTCACTTCATTCTACGTGTCTACGATATTTCTGGGACCTTTCGCTAGTGCTGGGTCTGGTTCGTTTATACGTCGTATTATACGAGGGCGTGCAGCGGCCTTCATGTCTGGAATGCAGGGCCTATATAATACCGGCGCGAAATTTTGATGTATATTTAATGTAGTTAATGCACCCTACCAGTCCGCTGCGATCCATAGGGTGATGGACTCCTTGGCAGGTTTTGTTGCCAGCTGTGAAGTTGTCTACTCCGGCTGCTGACCCTGTTCAGGTGCAAACCTCTGCATCAGTTTTGGGGCCTTCAAGATCAAGCGCTGGCGAGGTCTAACCGAAGTGGCGGCCCACCGCTCTTGGAGAAATTCATTTTTTCAAAGTTGAAAGACGAACAAATTTGGATGCGTATTTCGGGTAATGACCAGGGAAAGGGGTTTCATTCTATGTTGGGCGCTGAGTTGGTTTTTCAAAGCAAGAAAGGTATCAATTTCGGTAAGATTAAACCAACCACATCGTAAAAGTAATTCGTAGCAGCGAGCATGCACTCGCAAATCGTGAAAAAATAGAATCCCTTGCCTGCGAATAAATTGAACCCCGCGTTCACTTGGGGCAGTTCGAATCGTTGTAGATGGTGGCAGGCCCAGGGCCGTATTGGAGCGGGTTGCAGCCTGGGAGTTTGGTGAGGGTACCGTTGATGACTTCCTGTGAGTCGGGGGAAAAAGGGGGTGAGTCAGGGAACTCGAGCAAGAGCAGCAATAAGGGAAAGTGGTTGAATATGCCATCGCAGAGGACCTACGTTCATAATTGGCGCGATCTTGCACAGGTTCGCGTTGGCGGCGGAGTTGACGGTGAGATACGAGCATGCCGCGGTGTCGCCTGGACAAGTATTTATTTAGACTCGCGCATGTATATATTGCAGAAAGCGTGCAACGTACCACTTCCGGTCGCGTCGTTGGGATTATTGCAGTGATTGATGGCATTCTGCAGGGAAGTTACGTCCCAGCTGTCATCATAGGGTAGTGAGTGAAGGGGAAGAAAAAGGAATAAATAAGAAAAGACCGTGCGTACCCATTCTGGAAGTCGCCGTGCCACGAGAAGCCTGTGGGGTCGCTAAAAAGAACATAAATTGTTAGAAGGGTGGTTGAAAGTAAAGCGTACGTACCCAGTAGAGTACACAAATGGCCATGCCTCGGTAGCCGGGTTCCAGCGGCTGGAGAACTCGGCCACGTTCCAGGTAATCTCGTAGAACAACTGCAGCAGGTAGAAGCAAAATGAATTGGACATTTGGGCGTTGCGAGTGAGAAGGATGTACCTTCATCATGTAGACGAAGCCATTGGGGCACACGCCGTTATCGAGGCCCGAGAGGAAAGCGGTCTTTTCAGAGTTTTTATACAAGCACAATATAAATTCGAGGAGAAACAGCGACGAACGTGAGAGGTGTGGTCGGGAGAATCGAGGTTCACTCCGTCCCAGCAAGCGGGCACTGTGTATATTAAAGTTAGGTCTGAAAAGTTGCAACCAATGGAACACGCACTGTGCAGACGGGCCTGAGAAAAATAGAAGCGCGTTGTCAGTCTGACGAGTGTAAGAGTAGAAATCGTTAGGTACACTAAACCCGGCCTCGCAATCGGTGGTGGGGAAACCCGTGCCATTATCGTCTGTTTTGATTTTCACGTTAGCGTTCCGGTCATTTCATTTCCACACACCATAGCCGGTTTGGCCGTCGGTATAGCGCAAGCACGACCATTGTACCGCGCGTTCAGCCAGCTCGGCCTGCGTGCCAAGGCCGACTGGGTATGTCTTGTTGCGACGTGTGGGGTTGCCCGTGATCATCTTGAAGCCAGGGGGAAATGCCTAATCACGGACATTGTCGGTTTCATTGGTGGGAGCGTCAATGGTGGAACGTACTTTGAGGCCGCTGCCGCCATTAGATACGTCTCCGTTACCGCGATTCTGGTAGTACACGAGCAGGCCGCCGTTGTCGACAGGTTCAAACAACTTGGTCGAGGGGTCCCGGAAGTAGAGCTTGGGGAACCAGTAGTTCGAGAGGTCTTGCTTGACCTCGCAGCTCGTGCAGTTGGACGCACGGAGGTTGGCGTAGGTATAGTTACTATTGAAGTCCACCCAAAAATATAAGGAGGATGGTTAGGTGAGTAATGACCGCTCACTGGAGGCGCCGTGAATGGTATGTACGTGCTGAGAAGGGACTACGCCGGGCGAGATTATGGGATCAAGGCTTGAGGGAACTTCAATGAGATGTGCAACGTTGGATTTTATGTGACAACATACCGCTCTTGGACGAGCGGGTCCGTGCATGCGACACGGAACCAAGCGTTGGCGACACCGACACCGCCTAGAGCGACAAGGATGGCGAAGGGTGAACGAACCATGACTCAGAATGTGAATTGACCTTCAGGGACAATTTCCCACCTCTTTATATGCGACCGAGAGAATCCCATGGTGAGCATATGGCGGAGCCCAAGAATGACTAGTATTGGTTAACCCTGAAGTCCGGCCAATCAACGGAAAATTGTGCGAATGAATGCCCAGGGTAAACGGAACTAAGGAATTGAATAGGGTGAACTTCATGTGATATTTTAATGAGTTGAGAGAGAAGGAAAACGAGCAGGGGCGTTGGTCGAGAAGGCGCTGAACCAAGCGCAAACACGAGAAGAGCATGAGGTTGAAAGCCTGATGACCAAACCCCGGTTTTCAGATAAGTATGTTCTCAGCAGGATGGACAGCCAAGACCAAGCCAAGACCAAGATGAAAGTTGAGTCATAGGACCGGCTAAAACTATATTTTTGATCTCTTTTCTAAGGCATCCCTGTCGCTATTAGCTTAGCTTTGGCTGCTGCTATCGAGCTTGTTCCTGGGGCCCTCTAGACATTTCGGACTTTTTCCTCTCTTCCGAACCACAACGAATTCCAATTTTTGGAAGCGCGTAATATGCGATATGTTCGATTCGAGATGCAGCCTCTAATAGGCTCCAGTTACCTCGTGATTGCCGACAGTTCGACCAGGATTATATCACTGATTCGCAATATGTTGCTAGGCTCGTGACCAGCCTGCCTGCGAAGAGCAACAAGTACGGCAACGTGCTCGCCACATGTGTTGCTCATTGCAGGCAGACTGGTGACGAGTCTAATATGTTGCTGTGAAAGTATATTGAGTCTACCTCCTTGAGTGTGGTTGAGACTATGTACCTCATTAAGATCATCCCATGAGTAGCGCATGAAGGGCCAAGGCTAGAGATTCAGAAGAACCCAGATATGTTCAGTCCGGCGAAAGAAGGTGGTTACAGACGGAATTGATGTCCATTGATCGTGAAAAATATGGCTTATGCTGATCAACGCGGAAACGGCGAATGTTGAGGTCAGGACGGTGCGAGGGCGAATTTTGAACAGAGTTCAACATATAAGTACGTATTTGTTGCAGTGGCCCTTGACCACTATACGCCCATGTTTCTTGCACGCTTTCGCTGGATTCTGTTTCTCCTTTCTGGTCAGAAGTGGCAATCACTCATGATGCATCGGGGCGATGGACTGCTGTTGGAAGCAGAAGCGGCATTTCCAAATAAGTATTTCCGCAACGCACGGCGATACCGGATCTCCACTGGATATCCTTAATCGGGCCTTGTGTGGTTGTTTCTACCCTTTCGTCTGTCAATGGTTGAAAATTGAAATGCGGAAAGATATGAACTACTGTAGCATCTGGTAAAAGATCAAAGATGATGAACCGCTGCCAGGATAAACACTTTAGGAGAAGGCAGTTCATGGCACCAAGATCTCGGATCCCGCCGGAATTTCAGCTTCAATTCAATAAAGGGAGCGCACGATGAATATCACAAATGAACTGCATCAGCAAGTGGATGGCAAGTGATCAATGACGTAAAACTTCTACTTTACTTTGGTCCTGCCCTGTATCTCGTGTGCCCACTACATGTCCCCGATACGGCGATCTGACACTGAAACTATTGGGCAAAAGTCCAATTCGTCGAACGCTACGTGGTAACCCGCATCTGGTGACGACCAACGGTTTATTTTTCGCCCGTCGGCTCTACTGTTTTTCTCCGTAAACTGGTGAGCTGGTCAGAAGATATCCATGTGTTTTTTCTCGCTGTTCAATTTCGACTCAGTTCCCAGGTCCCATGTTCGTCCCCGCCGCGGGATGAATCCCTTGGCAAATTGACCTCGCGCCTTTGTGGATCTTCTTCGGTAAACCTGGTGATTCCAGCGGGCCTCATGATGACAATGTCCGCGACCGGCTGGAACTACGGGCTCAGGAGGGAGCCTGATTACTGTCCTCCTTCAAATAATCACCGGTACCTCTCCCTCCGCCCCCCACATGTATCTAGCATGCGAACGGCAAATATCTACTCTCTGTCCCCGATTGCAGGTATGGACATACCTTCTCACAGAATTCACGGACCAAGTACTGAATTCCTGCCAGCGGTCGTCGTTACTGCCACCGTGCTGCCACATCATGAACGCTCTGTAACGGGGACTTTGCCTGCGGGATGGTCCTACGTGGGCTGTGAGGTGGACGTAGGAAATCGCATTCTCTCTGCTGCCAGCCAGGTGTCCGCTAAAAACACCCCGCAAACATGTATCGCGTTTTGTTCAGGCCAAGGCTACACCATGGCTGGCGTCGAGTTTGGTGGGTGTCCTGCTCTTCATTTGAGGAATATGCACTTACTCCCGTTTACGTTTCTGAAGGCCAGGAATGTTGGTGTGGAAGCTCCTACAATCCCGTCGCGGGCGCTGTGCAGTCAGCGCCAGACTCGGGTACGATTTCATCCGATCAAGGTGAAATAATATCGTACCTCGCTCAACGATACCGTTTCTAGATTGCTCTTCTGCTTGCACCGGAGAGTCCACAAAAACGTGCGGCGGAGCAAGTCGGATCCAGGTCTATCAGAATTCCGGGAGCGCAACTATGACCTCTACAACTTCCACGGCGACCCCAACACCCAGACGAAAGCGAGGTCTCGCTTGGCCATCGGAGTCAGTCGCGCGCGGACTTTTTAATGGACGAAAAACTGATTGAGAGTAGTAATACCTTTGATCCCGCTCTCTTCAAGTCGGACCAGGTTACTTTCCTCTATGTGAGTCTAAATATCGCTATTCCAGTGGGGATTTCGTGTTCACTATTTTCCCCTTTCTTTCCAGAACTGGGGCCCCAACAACACGCAGAAGAACACGGAATTTCCTTTCTATGCGATGCAATGGAACGCGGCTGGGATCACCTCCCTCACAGCCGAGGCGAAGACTGCGGACGCCGTCGTTATCCTTGGTTTTAATGAACCTGACAACGCAGGGCAAGCGAACATGACGCCTCAATCTGCCGCTAGCTGTGCGTCCGTGTTTATTCCTCTAGTGTTTATGCTAACCAAGGCCAGCAGATTATATGCAGTACATTTCCCCGCTCTCGGCCCAGGGCTTCAAGCTTGCTACGCCTGCGGTCACCAACGCAGGTGCCCCGGCCGGCATAGCGTGGCTTGACGCTTTCCTCGCGGCATGCACTGGCTGCGAGTACGATTACGTCGCTGTGCACTGGTACGGCGGTTGGACTACTGATCTCACGACCTTCATCGATTCGGTGAAGAAGTACAACAAGCCGATCTATCTCACTGGTACTTATGATTTCGACCACATATAAGCATCCGCTGACCTGGGTGCTTTATCTTCCGCGCAGAATTTGGCCTGTCTTGGGCTCCACCCCCCGAGGCAAGTAATTACGAGCAGTTCCTTCCACTCGCTTTAAGTGAATATATTTATTTTCGCTGGTTGCTGTGATGCTCAATATTACTTTTGCATAAAGGCTACCTCGACAACGAGCCAGCCGTCGCCAAGTATGCGTTTTTTGGTGCATTCTACTCAGGCGGAGCCGAAGATATGATCAACTTGAACGGTACACTCTCACCCCTGGGGCAGATATATATTTCATGAAAGAGAGCAAATGACTGGAGTTGTACATACTGTATGAAGGCGACCCATTCCCGATTCTACCGATACGGGAGTGGCGAATGTAGTGCATTAATATTGACAGATGTGTGTTGACCTCCGTTCAAAATTCACAAAATAATGTTATTCCCTTTTCTCTGCTACCACGTCAAAACAGTGCCGGCGACGCATTCCATCTTCAAGAGCCAAAGCTGGATGAGGGTCACGGGAATTTTATTTCTGGTCCCGTAGTATACCTGACCTTTTTTTCCTGAATGTCTGTGTGGTTCGAAATTCTTTCTACATTTCTCCACTCTCCCTGAGTTCAAAGTTCGTCAAATTCGAATAGTACATATGACGGTAAATTTCTGAAGCAGTTTGAAATACATTTTCCTTCATTTTCTGCCTAGCCTAGCATCCAGGTGTGCAACCTCGTTCGCTTGCAGTGATCTTTCAAACAACGGTCTAGCCTCCGACCAAAATTCCTCCGCTCTAACCACATCTCCTCGCTTCTTCATTATATCACCCAGACGTTGCATGCAATCGGCCCTACTGCGATGAACATCCATTGAAGTGAATCCTTCCAATGCTACAGTGAATAGAGTTTCTGCATTTTCTTCATCTTCCTTCAAAAGGAATACATCTCCAAGACTCTGCAGTGCCTTGTATACTGCTCGCTTCTCCTGAGACTTTTGCGCAAATGCCAGATATACCACTGCATATGCAGAGCTCCAAGTGAAATTGGTCGTCCAGCGCCTGACCTCGGCCATATGCTCAAGACAGTAGGACGTGATTTCTGCATAATTTCCCCAGGAACGTTCTAGACATTTTTCAAAGAGGGCTTTTGCAGTGATAAAATCCCCTGCAGTAAGCTTTAGGTTTGCTAGGGACATTTCACATTCATTGACCCCAATAGAATACCCAATGCTGCTCAACAGCATCTTGGCATTTTCCAGATGGTCCTCCACATGCCTTTCAGTCCTTCCGAGGGCGACATCTATCTGCCCCATGCTGAACAGAGCATATGCATGCCGGAACGCGTCTTGCTCAGGGGAAGTATTCTGAGCAATCGTCGAGTGAATGCTCCGGGCCTCAGTATATTCCGTCTTCAGCACATGGATCAAAGCCTGGGTATTCAATATACCACGGTCCAAGTTACCATCGGACATGCCACAGAGTTTTAGATGCTCTCTTGCCCTCTGTAGGAGAAAAAGACCTTGTTGGTAGTCTCCAAGCTTCAGATGAAAGCCAGCCTGAATCCATAGCGAGTTTGCTTCTTCCTGGAAATTCCCTGCCAGTTGAGTGAGTCCTTGTGCCTGAATTGCAAGTGCAAGTCCTGCAGTATATTCAGCAGCCGCCCATTTCGCAGAAGCAAGCATGTTCAATATGCGTGCTTGCTCGACAATATTCCCCGCAGTTGTTGCCAATGTCAAAGCCTGTTCAAGTGCCTGCATGCCCGCTTGTACATTATCGTGATTCACATAATAATACCCCAACAGACGATACAGGACAACTTCAAAATTGTAAGACATTAAACAGATCAAAGAAAATTGGGCTTACTAGGCAAGACTGGATCATTGATGTACTCCAGATGGGATATTGCCTGCGCCGCAAGTATTTCAGGATGGTCAATCGATTTTTCAAGCAAGGACCTGAAAATTGTTGTGATGAACTGCACATGTAGTTCATGGTCTTCGGGTGCCAGGAGAGCGGGGATTTTATCGATAAGTCCAAGTCGACCTCGGCCAATTGCAATGCTGAAAACATTGAAAGATATTGTGCACGCTATGGTCTGTTTCAGATTGGGATTGCCTGCTCGCAGACCCTGCAGCAATAACTGATGAAGATTTCCAAGATTTGGGGTAATTTGGTTCACTCGATCTGCCTGGTAGGATCCTTGGTATGCCATATAGAGGTCTAGTAAAAACTGGTAGTGACTCTGAAGTGCCTGAACCAGAGGCGGTGCTGGTGGGTGGAATTTCTGCATATGTTCTCGAATTGGCACAAGTGAGCGCACTCTTCTACGATCGTCAGTGTAAGCCAGCGAGGTACCTAGCAGCACAGTTTTGCATGCTAGCACATTGGGGATGGGGAGTAGACTTCCTACAAGTTCTTGATCGGAGAGTCCGTCCGGAAGCATTGCTAAAAGGCTCAATAAACCCATGGCATCAGGCGAAGAAATTAGCCTAGGGCTTGAGAGGGAGATCCGGATAGATGCATCCATGTCAGAGCCACGGCTGGAACCAGCAGAAAGTATGGAGGTTTTGTCTGTCTGCCAACGATTGAGAACACTTGAGCTGCCTTCATAGTCGACAAGATGAGCAATGAGAGCTACAGCTAGTGGCATATTATCTGTCAGGGAGAGAAGCTGCTTGATGATTATTGGTTCGTGGGAATCATCAGCGATGTCTTCAAATGTTTGCAGTGCTGCCTCAGATGATAATGGTTTCAGGGCATTAGGAATGGGCGAGTCCAGCGAACTTTGGCAGGTCTTTCTGCCCCGCGCATGGTAACCTGCATTTGAGTCAATAACTGTGGTGACAATTCCAACTATAATATGCTTACCATTAATGCCAGCTGGGGTATGTCTGCCAGCAAGGAGAGGAGCTCCTCAACACTGCTGCGTGCCTCGGTCTCCCATGCTGTTTCCAAATTATCTAAGATCAAGAGGGAACTTGATTTTTGAGCCAGGCAGCGCAGAACCTGTTTCGTTAGGTCTTTGCCCGGCTTGAGGTCCAAATGAGCGCCTATAATAGCAGCTACCTCGATACTTGTAGATGCTGATTCACATGATGTGAAATAACAGCAATCATATTTTGCAGTAACATCTGGGTGGTGCAGGGCTGCTTTTGCAAGGCTTGTTTTACCAATACCGCCTGGACCAAGAATCACAATTCTCGCAGAATCTTGAGTGAGAATTTGCACAACTTCGGCAAGTTCAGCTTGGCGGCCATGGAATATCTTGGGTTTGGCCGGCAACATAGAGAACGAGTTCGAGCTTGAAGCAGCAGGGAAATATAAGCATCTCTCTGATATAATTGATGCTACACAATTGTGTACCTGGTTAGAGAGCTGGAGTTGTTGAGTTTGGTATACACCTGGGGTACGGAGTTCAGAGCCATTCACGACTATTACGAGAAACCTACAGATGAGGCCCCAACCGAAGATGTTTCATCCGACAGCTTAGAAATGAGCAGGAGCATTTCCTTGTGCATGGTTTCTGCAGTCTTTTGCATCATGCCAATATCACCCAGGATAGTTGAACCTGACTCAATCTAGGTAATATTGAACATTCCACACGCATATTTGCAGATTACCACTTGCCTTAAATACTTGCATTGCATGCTTCAAGCTTTCCCGAGAGTCCTTGAGCAAGGTACTCATCTCGCTCTGCCGAAAAAATGACTTGATCCTGTTCCCTTCCGTTTGGGCTTCAACAAATGTATGAATCTTGTGGAGTGTTCTGTGTGTTTCGATGTCAGCAATATATTTATTGAGATAGCATCCATTGGACGCACTCTGCGAATCTTCCAATTTCATGAAACATTGCCGGTTCAATGCTTCCAGCAGTTTCTGATTTAATATGAACGTTCAAGATGGCATAAAGGACTTGAAGTATGTTTTCCAATAACTGGGCGCATTCTGCTTTGTTTTTCTTCGCGTTCTAAAACATGCTCTAGATCATTCCAGCCATTCCTTGAAATTACCGACCTGCACCGCGGCTATCAAAGACACAGTTGTCGTCGAGATTGCTGGGATGAAGGGGATTCCGAGGGCATCATGAAGGTCATTGAGGAGAGATAAAGTGGGCCCCAAACAAGCTATAGTGTCGTTCAAACGAATTTCGGAAATGGTAGGCTGCCGGGGCATCCTGGTACTAGTAGAGGAGGAAAGGAAGAAAGAAGCAAAGAAGGACGGGATAACCCGCCCGTCTTCTTATGTCTTGCCCTAACTCCGGTCAATGCCCGTGGTCAGAAAAATCAGATATCGATCTCGGAGTATCGATGAACGCATTGCAGCGTCGTTCACATTCAACAGCTGATGAACAAGTGTGTTCGATTGCCGGACTGAAACCACAGGCTGATTGGTTTGGCGGGAACAGCAGGAGGCTAGGTACGCACATAATTCAAAAATCCTACAACGCAATCGATTTCCGGCCTCCAAGGATCGCAGCCAATTAGAAAATCTGAAGACCGACTTTCTCGCAGCCGGCACTCCACTTATGATTATCTAGACGGGGTGAAAAGAAGGAAGATGTTTACTGCGGTTCCTGTAATATATCTTCATCTTGGCATTCGGTAGTCATCACGCCGCATTGTCGGCGGTTGAACATTGAGGGATCGGATGATACCTCCGATTCGGACAGTTCTTCTCACATAAATGAGAAGCCCCTCGACTACGAATTCACGCGGCCTTCGTCGGGAGTTGTAACTAAAGGCTCTTGCAAGGAAAAACCACCGAGACTCCATCCTCTCCATCGACAAGTTAGTAATTAAATAGTCCGCCCACCCTTCATCCAGTAATTCGTAACTTACATCGACCTCACCTGGGCGAATTTCAGGGCATCTCCCGCAGATCTGTTCGCTGGTTTTTTTCAACTCTCCATCCAGGCGCGTACCCCCGGCTTCTCCACCGGCTCGGTCACCCCCGCCACATAATGGTCCATGCCGCTGTCCAGCCTAGCCGTATTGGCGCGCGCGATGTCAACAGGGTTGGGCGTGCCCGCGAGGCGCATGGCGCGCCGGCGCTCGTACACTTCCCGCACCGCCTGCCGGATCGTTTCGAAACCGTTACGCACCTGCGGACGGTGGGTATCAATATCAATAACGGAATGTCTAAATCGAGAGTTGCGGGACACTGACGTTCTCGGTCGCCGTCTTGTATATCGAGTCGACCTCTGCGGCGTCCAGACGAGGTTGTACGACGAGCTGAACGGCGCCGTCGACGGGTCATACGTGGGCTACGTGGGATCGAGTTAATTCCGTTCAACTTAGAATAGGCTGAAGCACTCACGTTCACGGCATTCTAATAATCCGTCTCACGTTAGCACCGTTCTTCCGGGCTACGCTGAAAAAGGACCTACCGGCAACAGTGGCAAATACACGAGCATCACCTCGCGCCACGCCTGCGGCTGGTGCTTGTCATTATATACCACGCCTTCGCGCCCCGGAATCGCATTTATAGCCACGCCATCGAGGATCTGGGCATAGCGCCCCTCGAAGCGCGCGGCGGTTTCTGCGGCGCTAAGCTGCACGGGGACCTTCTTGCCCTTCTCTTTCGGATCCGTAGACTCGACCTCCGGGAGAGGCGCTAGGGCGGGGTAGTCGACACGAGGGGTAAACTTGAGGCCCTTGGTCGCGCCATATTCGTTGATGCGCTCAATGGCAGCGCCCTTCTGGACGTCAGACGAGGCGTCAAATCTACGAGACAGTTAGGATCAAGTGATGAGTTTTACATCGAGACATGGACATACAGAAAAATGAGATCGACGTCGCGCGCGGGCTGGAAACAAAAATGTTAAACATATCAGTCTAACCACGCGCTGGGTTTGGGCTGAGAAATCACTGACGTGCAGGAAAACGTGCGTAGGGAGGTTGTTCGCCATGCCGGAATCGACCAAGTGCAGTCTCGGCGCGTTTTCGAACCCGTTTCCCTGTGTGGAGCCTTATCCGCTCCGAAGAACGGGTTGGCTTGATTCCTGCGCACCGGGGGTCAACGTTTGTTTGATAGAAAAAATGAAATCATTCACCCCGCGTGCACCGGGTTCACGTTATCAAAGTGATCCATGGCCTTGTCGCCGACGTCCTTGGTTATACTCTGCGTCACGCCTATTGCATGGATTAATAGAATGTGCATTGAAATAACTGGTCGAATTGGGTTACAACAACGCACGGCGTAACATCGAACCAAACGCGTTCTGTGGGAGATTCCGCCAGATCGTGCCCCTGCGACGAAAGTTTACCATCAGCAAAAATTTAACACAACATTGTGGTGACGCACAAAATGGCGCTCAGAGGCGCCGCCGGGGCCGCAGTCGACAGCCCGAGCAACAATGCAAGGGAATATTCCGCGAGGTTTTGCGTGGAGACGCCTTTGTTGAACCTATGGGTATTGTCAGCGACAAGATCGTTGAAAACAAAAATGTAAGCATACTGCCGACCGAAGGCTGAGTTTTCGAACAGAGGTTTGAATCTCGTTCAAGCAGACACGGAATATTACGCACACCAGGTGGGAACCCAGCCTTCAAGTCGTCGCTGCCGACTTCGCACGGGTTCATCTCGAACCACTGCCACCACGCGTTTACTTCGCTTGTGTGCTCAGGCCTGAGGGGCGCCGTTAGTTGAGAATTAAAATCAGGGAGAAGAGATACCGACGAGTTAGCTGTTTCTTGGTCACTGAAAGGCTCCTCGGGGGATTTCCAGTCGTGCCAGGGGCGCTCGTGGCGCACGGCCGTGAGCTAGATTAGATGTACGTTTATAACGCCTTCGAGATCAAGGGGAGGGAAACTTCACCATGGCCATGGTTCCATCCCGTCCGCGAGTTTACCATTGTCGAACGCGTGGGTCCACTTGAGCGATGCACTGCAACGTATATGTGAGCGAGTTCAACCCAGATGAGAGAGCACATACGGTTCGACGCGCCCGTTGCCCTTTTCGCTCCCGAGCAACCAGAAGTACGACGACGTTAGCGTCGAGTATAGATCGATGATGCATACTTCCTGGCCGTTCTTGTGCTTCTCGGTCAGAGGGCCGAGAAGGGCGTCCACACCACCTTCGGCGCCAGCGACCTTATTCACGCCGGCAGTGCTGAGGGGGTGCGTGCCGGCGATAAGCTTGAAATGCTGGAGCAAAGGCTCCGCGGAGAGGGGTGCAGTAAGCGGGGGGGAGAGCGGGAGTGTGTACATGGCCGCTATGACGCGGGGCACTTTAGTTTATTTCGCGTCTTGGTGGGCAGAGAGAAGGCGTACCGAGTCCCCAGCACGCTCCAGAGACGCCGGCTACATAGGTAATGTTGGGCCAGAGGCCGAGCTCTTGGAATGCAATGATAGTGGTAATAAACCCCCTATATTCATTCTATCAGAATCACAGCCATGGAAGCAAAGAATACCGACAGATTCGCGCGCATCCCACCTCCACTTCCGCCGAGCCCGATCTACGAGGCATTATAGCCTATGTATGGATTAATTAAAAGAAACCGGACGAACGATTGGCACATCGCGGGGATCCATCTCCTCGCCTTCATCTAGGCCCAAGAAAGTCGCAAGGCTTCCGGACTTGGCGATCCTCTTGACGCGCTCTTCCAGGAACCCGATCTCCTTCGAATTGAGCGCATTGCAGCGCCGGAGGTGAGCGACTTCGTGCATGTGTGGCGACAATGCGGGTCTTCCTCATGTTTGTGCGATAGGAAGCTAATGGCCTTGCCGGCGGAGCTGATGGTCGTGCTGAGTTTGGAGAATACTTCGAACAACTAAGCTCACTGTCCGTCTTTATATAGCGAACAACAACGTACGGCCAGTGAGACCATGCTCCTCTTTCTGTTCGCCGGTGGCGTCGGCAGTCGGCCTGGTCTCTTGCCAGAAGTACCCAATTTTCCCGTCTTTCTCGTTCTCGAGGCCTCGGAGGGCCGTAGCTTGAGAATCCTGAGTGTCGGAGCGTGGAAGGCTCATCCTGGTGAGACGAGGTGAAGGCCAAGAAGCGAATTTGAATCAATCAGATAGAAACCGAGATAGAGATCAGATCAAGCACAGCGCGGGCTTCGAGGTCAAACGTGCGCCGGGCGCTGAAGATATCCGACTAGACCTAAGAGCGATGCCGCGGATTGTGGGTGTTGCCGAACGTGAACGGCGAATTTCGAGCGGAGAAAGCATATAAAAGCTTCCGGCTCGGAGGGGGACGATTTCGGGTTTTCCGATACATAGAAATGAGAGAAAAGGCGAGAAAATCCCTGCATCTTTGGCAACTTGGAGGAGGTTGAGGTGGAAGAATATGTCACGCAGTCAGCTTTGGTGGCTGTATCAAAGCTGTGCACGGCCGATGCTCCGAATTATATCTTTCCTTTTCCGCACCACGCTTCACCACGACGGTCTCCTGCGACTGCGAAGCAAAGACAGGGACGCTCTGCGCCAAGCTTTACAATGCATTCACCGAAAAGCCGATGCTCGACGCTGGATTGAATTGTCGAGAATACTCGAGTCGAAGCTCCCTAGTTTTTTTCTCTCTCAAACTTTGTGTCGATCAGCAGCGATCAGCACAAGATTGAAGATGAACTCGTGGTATCAACCAAGTATCAACCTCTTGTGCCTGATCAGCGTCTACAGCCAGCCCTAGCCAGCCATGATTCTTCACTGCTTACGAGATGAGCAAACTCTTGGCCATATCAACCAGCATCAACCTCTGGTGCCTGATCAGCGCCTACAGCCAACCATGATTCGCTGTTCAAGTACGAGGATCTCATGGAAGCTACTGAAATTCACGTCCTCCGTCCATCCCCTATGGTTTCTCTGGATGGAATAGCCCAATCAAGACAATGATCTGGATACTGATTCATTGTGCTGTTAAGTTAATCATTGCGCTGGTGTAGGACGAACATTCAAATTTTCAAACTTCGCGCTTCAAGAAATGTGCGCTATGCTGGCCATAATGCTGCCCTATTGTTACCAGTTCTGCGATCATGCGATGGCTAAGCGGCAGCGCGCGCGTGGATGGTTCCGTGTAACTTCCATATGGTTGCGTACACCGTGTCGATCCATCTATCGCCGTCGGCTCCTAGCTACTCACCCTGCAGACGCGCATGGTTGATGATATCATTCTGGGAATGCGCACTATGTGCGGCGCGCGCTGAATTTCAACTTACTGCGATCCTGATTGTGAGTATTTCGCCACAAGGAACCATGGGAGGGACATTCAATTTTAATGGAGCCAGGTGCAAGTCCGGGAAAAAGTTTGATTAGTTTCTTTTGAAGCAATTCTTCATCAGAGTTCACCACCAGCTGCGTGCTCCCGGAGTCCGAGACCCAACTCCGCGATCAAAGACCATGCGTTGCTCAACTTTCAAAAAAAGTCCTGACTGATGCAAAACTGAAACTGATGGAACACTGAATATAAGTATTCCGGATGTGGTCGACTGTGGGTGGGCGACTCAGTCACGGTTTCCTGGCCTTTCCGCCACTGTCTCTCCTTTAATTGCTTCTCCACCCGCTCCTTAAATTCAAGGCTCAAGATGTTCACCAAAGCTTTTGCTTTACTCCTCGTCATCGCGCTGGCTGTCTCGGCGTCTCCACTCGAAGTACGCATTGATTATCACTCCCGAGATACACCTAGAATACTCAGCATTCATATTCCGATTTTAGGCCCGCCAGTCATGCACGTCGACGTACACAGTCGTGAGCGGCGATACCTGCAACATTATCGCGGGCAAGACCGGTGTCTCCACGGCCACACTGGAGTCATTGAACTCTTCGATCAACAGCGGCTGCACCAGTCCGTTAATTTCAGTCTAGCAATATTCCTGCTCTGAGATTTCCCCTCCTCGGCAGACCTCCAAATCGGCGAAAGCCTCTGCCTCGGCACTAGCACGAGCACTAGTTCTGGCAGTTGCACGTCGACGTATACAGTCGTCAGCGAGGACACCTGCACTATCATCGCGAGCAAGACCGGCGTCTCCATAGCCACGATCGAGGCAGATAATTCAGCTATCAACAGCGGGTGCACCAGTATGTTTGTTCCATTCCAAATTTCCCTGTTATTTGCTGAGATGCCCTCTCCCCGTGGCGCCAGACCTCCAAATCGGGCAAGTCCTCTGCCTCAGTGGTACCAGCAGCGGCAGCACCGGCACTGGCAGCTCTGGGGGAATTGACGGCATCGGTACGTTTGTCATTCGTTCATGCATCCGTGAATTGTCGAATTCACCCTTGTTCTCCGCGACCAGCGACATACTACGACCCTAACGGCGGCTACGGCGCCTGTGGCAGCATCCTCCAAAACACCGATTACATCGTCGCACTCGGTCCGAACGACTGGGATGCCGGCGCACACTGCGGCCAGACGGTCACCGTTCAATGTGCGTTGCGTTTTACTTGCCTTTCCCCGCCGGCGTCCCCATTCGCGTATTGTGCTTGCTGAATTGCACCCATGCTGACTGGTAATTGCATTTGACAACCAGACAACGGCGCATCTGTGTCGGTTGTCGTACAAGACCTGTGCCCGGGCTGCCAGGGTGACCATGGCATCGACCTTACGGAGCCGGCGATAAACACGATCGATACGAACTACATTTTCGATGGGCACATTAACGTTGTCTGGAACTTTGATTGAGTCAGATTGGGCTGCGAGTTTGACGGGAGATTTTATACTTATTTAACTTGGGCGTTCAGGTGTTGTATCGAATGTGAATGTTTTGTCGCTTGACTCCGAGTCTGAACAGTGCAGTATTTTTTCTTTCGAATCGACAAGGGATGATGGGGTGACTATGCGAGAAGGAAGTGGGAAGGTAGGTAGGTAGGTAGGTAGGTGGGAAGGAATTGATTAATCCAGGTTCAAGTCGAAATGCTCGTGTCTATGTATGTACTCCCACGCACCATGTCGCGACTTTGGCAAGGGGAGGAACGACAGTCCCAAGTGGGAGCGCCTCCACCCACCAGCCAAAAATCGACCTCTTTGGGATAGGCCTTGGAGGAACGAAACGTGCAATCACACGGCGCCAAGGCGATAGAGGAACGAAATTGTGGTAGATTACTGAGGGCGTCGTCGTGCTTGGCTCGGACGCGCACTCCGATCTCGGCACAGGGGCTAATACGCGCAAACTGTCACCAGCGCGCCGAAGCACACTTTAATGCCAATTCTAGGGCTTGGATGCGGAAACTTCGTCATAATTCTTGCCACCCTCAGGCCACCCCGTGTTTCTGCTCATCCAAGGACGTCCTGCAAGGAACTTGGCGATCGCAACGTATCGTCGCCCGCCACGGGTAGGCGCGAGATGGAACCCACTGATTATAAGCGAGATAATTTTGGAGTACGCAACTCACCCACACGCTAAGACATCCGCCAGCAACATTCCAGATGTTGTGGACGAAATTTGCAGCAGTTGAATGATCCCCATTAGGAAGGCGAGTTCGATGTGCCTGCTGAACCCTTTTGAGGTTGCAATGCATTCATTCGAGTAGTTTTTCTAGGTCAACAGTTGAAGAGTTCAACCATATCATTTTCAATTCTTATATCACGACAAGGAGTGTGACGGCGCACCTTGCTGTTTTTTCCTGTATTTACGGCCGTAATATTACAGCAAGCTCGCAGGGTGGAAAAAGAGTGGTCACATTGTGACCTACTTAGCAGAACACCACCAGGTCCACCATGTCTTTGCGCGTCTGGACCCGACCAAAGCCTGACTTCTGCTTCAACTGCTCGTGGTTCGCTCAACTTTGGCATTGACTCCAGTCTCGCTATGCTGCTGCGATGCACTGGGAACGCTTTCGCTTTCATTTCCCCTGTTAATCACGACAGTGACTGTCGTGCCAGCTCAGACTACATTCTAGACGTCGGGTCCTATCTCCATCGAGTCGGAGAGCGCAGAACAAGCGAGGAAGCGGCGAACCGTGTACGCGCTTCGGTGATGCTCCCAGAGGCAGAAGTAGACCAATTCCCTTAAACTTTCGTGCCTGAAGATATTCCTTGATCTAACAGGGATCCGGAGTTCACGCAGGTTGCTCGATCTGAATATCGTCTGCCTCAGGGAGACTAAGGCCATCACAGCCCCTCTCCGGCCTTCGTACTCGGATCCCAAGGCTCATTATCACACCAGTGCGAAGGCCGTACACAGTTACGGCGCCATGATGACCGCGGATTTCCGGCGGCGCTTGAAGAATATAAAACCTGACCGCATCCAGTGCGATACGTGCGAACAATGTCCCTCCCGGTCAGGAAATATGGGCAAGTAAACTGGGCAGAGTCTGTTGGGATCCTGGCGGCGGTAGTGTCCCTCCGTGAGCAATCCGTGCATTCATGCCAACGGTAGTCTCATGTGCCGCACCTCTCCCAGCTGCCGCTGTACTCTGGAGGGTGGTAACCACGGCTTACGCATCGTATAATCAGGAGCGGAGCATCAAGCGCATCATAGGAGACTCGGCCCTGAGACACATTCTCAGGCTTGGTGTCCCGCAGTTGCAAGTCGTGTTTGGTACAACTGCAGGCACATACGACAAGTGGTGTAAAGCGGCTAAACTTGAGAAAACGGTCGACCAACTTGAGCAGGATGCGAAGTTGCTGTGGATTGGCCCGAAGCGACTCGAGCGTGTCGTCCTCTACTTTCACGGTAAGCACGGCCCTGGTCTCCTTGACTCCAATTTGTGTCTTATTATTATACTCTTTCAGGCGGTGGTTTTTTATTGCCCCCCGTACCTCTTATCATGTTACTTTGCAGATACGTACAACTCGAGTTGGAAAAGCAGAACATCGAAGTAGGATTTGCATTGCTCGAATACTGTGCGCCGATCTTCCATACAGATTCGATTCCACCTCATACTGCTCCTTAGCGCTGGGACCTCAAGCTTCCTTCCCTACTCCGCTCAAGCAGGCAGCGCTTGCACTCGACTTCCTGATGGCAGCCGGCGTTAAGCCCCAGAATCTTCAGCTCGTGGGCGATTCGGCTGGCGGGAACCTCATCTTGCAAGTTCTCTCGCAGATGCTTCATCCCCGCGACGGCGTTCCTGAGATCCGCCTCCCGGGACCGCTTCGAGGTATATACCTCATCTCGCCTTGGACAAACCTCTCCGTGGACAGCAAGTCGCATTTCGAGAACGATGGGCGCGACTGGCTACACCCCGCTGGGATCAAGGACTGGGGTACGCAGATCCTCGCAGGTGTGCCCAAGGTGGACCGCCCGTTTGCGGAACCGGTGCGTGCGCCGGCGGGGTGGTTCAAGGGTGCAGATGCTCTGGTTGACCGTATGCTGGTCACTGCTGGCGGGGCGGAACTTCTGAGGGACGATATTATCGCGTTTGCCGAGGCGTTCGAGAAGCATCACGCCAATGTGAAGCTCGTAGTGCAGAAGGGCGGGATGCACGAGGACATACTCCTCGATTTCTTGGTGAAGGATGAAAAGACGAGCACTTTGACGTCCCTAACGGTTGAATGGTTGGCTGCGGGGTTCGAAGCAGAACCGAGTGTTTGACAGTCGAGAACGGTATCGGGTGTCGTTAGCTCATTGCAATTTTAGATTGTACGTATATCAATATTCTACGAAGACACCATGGAACCGTCTGACAACAGGCCTAGGCTGAAATTCTTCAGTGTGTTGTTAACATATTCTTCGACGTCCTTGATTTGCTGGCCTGTGTGTTCATTTCGCAGATCGTCGTAGTTCATTATAACGTATTCCCACTAGGCTGTTTTGTATGGACATAATTATTATTACATTCCTTCGTTGGATATCTACGGTACGCCACACACATAGCCGCATCCGGCACAATACGGCGAGTGCACGCGCTCGACGTTGTCTGCTGTGGGAAGCGGTGGTCATTAGAATATGGGCCCGGACCCAGTACGTGGACGCCGGAGAACGAACAAGCTGTTTGCTGCAATGGATGCAGATGTCAGGTCCAGTGGCGGAGGCGGGCGGCACTGTGCCCACCGTTAAACAAGCAAAAATCAAATAATACGTAGCACCACTTGAATGAAACCTGTAAATTGTTTTCAGAATAGTGGTGGCCATTTTGTCTGAATTGTCCTCAGGTTCTCGTCGCATCTTTCGGGCCGGGATATTCGTCTCATATACCGAGCATACCTTGCATAGTATATTCTCTCCGGAAGCAGGTAATGCTTGTCTCGACTGCATGATAAAGCTACAATTTTGAGGTATGTACCAGCCGTTTAAAGACAGGAAAATAACGACGAGAACTCATCTATAATATATTCTTGCACATCTAGGAAAATCATCGAAGGTCATCTATAGTTTTGGCACAACCTTGTCGGACAGGAAGCTATCGACGAACGTGGCAAACGAATCCACAACTTCGTCCGGCGGCGGGGTCGTGCGGGTTTCGTCGCCGGGGCGGTATTTCCCTGTGCGGACTGGCAGAGATAGGAATAAAAACGGGGGAAGTTTGGAAGAAAATGAACCCACCGAGGACACGCCAAAGCCCGAGCTCAACCGCGCCACCGCCCAGATCAGCATCCACGTCATCGCCGATGATTGCCACACGCGCGCCCGGTGCTGCTGACGCCGAATTCACAGTAAACCTATCCGTGTCCATGTCCCTGATGACTGCCTCGAAGAACGGACGCGATGGCTTGCCTACGACGTGGGCTTTTACGCCTGGAACCGCATGCTCAAGCGCCGCCACGAATGGGCCTGGGCCGAGCGCAAGTCCGCCGGTAGACGCCTCCAGGATGCGGCCTACATGCGACGCAATCAGGACAGGCCGGCGCTCGGAAGGCGTGGGGTGCTCTCGAGCAAGGACCCGGAACGCGCGGTTGAGGTGCGCATAGTCGAGGCGCGCGGGACAGAGGCCCACGACGACTGCATCGAACGGCGTGTGGTTCTCGTCTTCGTCCGCATATCTGGGCTCCAGCTGCAACTCCGTGCGCGCAGAATCTGAGAGGAGAAGGTACGGCCTCGAATGGGTTGATTATGTGCGGTTCGGCTATGGAATACCTCATGGGCCCACCTGTGGATATTCATGTCTTGCATGACGCGCCGCACTGAACCGATGCTTGTCCATACTTCACGCGGACCCTCGGTCAGCTCGGAGCCTGACTGTGAAGCCTCCTGGATCTCAAAGCCCAGCCCGCGGAGACGCGCAGATACATCGCATGTCGACTCTTTGCTCATGTTGCTGCAGAGACGAAATGGTACCCCCGAGCTCCGCAGAGCCCGAAATGCATCGACCGCTCTCGGTGTGGGAGTAGATCCTAGATGGAGTGTGCCAGAAATGTCTATGAGCAGGGCGCGGAGAGCAGGACGTCTCGGAGTGGCCTGCATCGAGGGGTTGTGAAAATGCTGTATCGCCAGCCTAGAACACGATGGGAGCCACCAGGATGCAGAGGTTGATAGTGCGGATTAGCAGCCGATTCAAGCATCACCACACGTGCATAACACCTGCAAGCGCCTTAGAAGCGCCTTAAAAGCCCCCCAAGGCCTTCCAAGCTCGCCGAAGCTTCTTACCACCCTTGCATGGGGCCTTTAAGTCACAATTACCTACAGCCAGCCCTTCGAAGGGCTACCAAGCCACGACCGCCTTCGAAGGACTTTGACTGCTTTCAAGGGCTATGGGATACTTGAAGGGCTTGTCGTTCTTGTACCACACAATACAATATTTGTTCGCCAATCCAAAGATACCATTCAGCAATTTAATACACACAAATACTACACGCTATTGAATACACACAGCAAACTTGAGTCTGGAACAGAGGGATTAGCACGAGTCGATCGTACCAGCGGAGAATCACTTACTTGAATTACATCGGTTTCCAGCCATAGCAGACAGAACATGAGCGGCGAGCCTAATGAAGCGAATTGAGCAGGCGCACAACTAACAAACAATCACGTACGCGTTACAACAAGCAGAGACATTATGCGATACCTTTTGCAGACGGCATTAGTGTTAATTTACGAGGACAAAATGAGGAGACTCACAACACGAACACGGAAAGAGCAACACCTAAAAAAACCAGTCAGTCGCATCCCAGCTCCGTGATGAGCATCATACTCACAGGAGGGAATAAAGAACAGAGAAACGTGATTATGGGAGCCGTTGTCGATGTAAGATTCACCCTGCCAATGACAAAGATCAAGATCAGTCACTAATAAATCCGCCAAGACGGCGACTTACGAGAGCCTTTGTGCTAAAGCTGAAGCTGACATTGAGCCCGGGATAGGAATATACACGCAAGCGACTCACCATCACAGAAAGACGGAACACGATGGATGACCTTGAAGGAGAAAAGAGCGAGTACAGGCTACAGTTAAAACTGTTCGCGTATCTAGGTGGATGGTGTGGAGGGAATATCACGGCGAGCAATGATCGATGCCGGCGCGGAATCTTCTTCAGAGCGGTCGTCCACATCCGACGCGTCATCACCGGAGCCGACGGCGCCTCTTCATTCAGTGTCGTGGGCCGGTCTCTCAAACCCGAAAATGAAAGAGAACAAGCACACTGTAATTAAGAGTATGAAAACGGATGATGAAAGGTGACAGTTAATAATAATAAAAAGGCCCAAAGACTCACAGTAAACAGCGTAGACGATCCCCCGCGGGCACGATGACGAGCCGCTCATCTGTCGAGGAACAACCTGTAAACCAAAAAGAACTTCAACTAAAAGCACGCGAAGAAAAAAGGAAGAGAGGAAAAACGTGCACTCACCATACCGCGAAAGCGCTCAGCGCGTACCAAGCAACTCAGTCAGCGCACGCCAAAAGAGAGGAGAGGAGACGTACCAAAACCCACTGAGATAGCCTGTCCTTTTCCGTGTACACCACTGCTCTGGGATCAATTTAGTTTGGCGACAGAAGCGAGAACGCGAAGCGAAGATGTTCCGGATGTGATGCACACCGAGCCTGGGAGGGCGGTGTTACTCGCGATATAACAGCAAGACTTGGAGGAACACGATGGAGATCAGATATGGAGTTGAAGCTAGACGAGCGAGACCCAACAACTCAGAGATTCCGAATTCCTGCTGCCTGCACCAAGGCACTGCAGAACTCCAAGGCCTTGAGCTCGCGGTGATCATGGTGGCGACGTCATTGAGAAGTGGTGTGGGGTGCGCGAGGTGAATACGAGTACGCGACAGCGAGAATGACGCCCACACGGCACATCTAGAATGTTAGAATACAAAATAAGGAAAGACGGCAGAGAAAAGAGAGGCCAAACACGCACATTAGTTGGATTTGAGTCATCAGAGGTTATCGTTTAGTTCTGTGGATAGCGCAAAGGTGAAAGACGGCTTATAGAGGGAGAGAAGGAGTCCGACACAGCGAGAAAGACCAAGACAGAAGTAGGGATGGAAGATAAGTCGCGCGAACGATCTCTTGGGCCGGTATTCCTCGGCGCGGGAGTGTTGTGGTGGAAGGGAAGAGTATAGCAAAAGCGATGGTGGTGGTCGGTAAGAGAGAGAGCGACTCACATTTTCAAGCCGCGCCACGTCACGAGCGGATTTGATACAGGGCTTGATATAGAATGAAAGGGCATCGGAAGGGAAGAGCAAGGCTTAGACGTGCCTTGCAAGGCGCTACCAGGTTGCTACCACGCTACCAGCCGCTGCCAAGGACCTTACAAGTCGCGTCCAAGCCTCGGCGGCACTTGCCGAGGTCACGAGGTCCTTTACCGCTTTTGGCACATTTCGTGATGAGTTTGCGATCAGAGTGAGCGGGCCGGCCGGTCCACGGCCCGAAAAGCGTTCCAACCGACGCACGCTTATTTTTCGCAGTGCTTTGGAAACGACAACGAAGGCGGCGCATATGAGGAAGCCAGCGCTTGAATAAGAGGGGGCTGTGCAGATAGCACACGTTTGAATAGTTTCGGATAACTCTATTTAACAACGGGGTGATTTGATAAAGGGCGATTCTAGACGCCAGCGGGATTTCTAGTAATTAGTAATGAATTGCTGGACTTAGTTCTCTCTAGGCATTCAATCGGATAGCTTCCTGCGCAGGCGCAGGACAGTCGTCGAAAATATTCCCATGCGCATGATGCGCGACCCAACCACAGAAAATCCGTGGTTCTCGTACAGTTTCCGCGCGCCAGGTTGAAATTCGGTTGTTTCAAGATCGAGCGTCTCAAGCGGGGGTGAGTGGTGGCGTGCGTGATTCACCGCCGCGACAATTAGGAGCGACCCAATCTTGCGTCGGCGGTGGCGGATTGAAACAATCATCCGGCGCAACTCCTACTCACGATTAACGATGGTAGAATTGAAGGTTGAACAACGCACTCCGAAGGAAGGATCTGGATTCACCCGGTAATCTACGAGTGAAGTCAATGCGTGTTACGCTCGATTGGATATTCAACACGTAACGAACCGAGTCCCAAATACCCAACAACTTCCGAGGTTTTTTGTTCCGGGGACTCAATAGCAGCGACCCAAAATCCGGCTGGACCTTGATCCGGGGGGCATTCCAGGTCATTTGCGGAGATCGGCACCTCGTAAGAACGGCAAATGTCCGCCATGTCCGTTGCCCGGGCGACAGCGCAGAATTTCACGAATATTCCTGTGATGCATTGTCGCATGTAGACAAAAACCGCCGCGGCTCCCAAAGCGAGTGCCCCGCCGCCAACGCGAATGGCGAAATTTTTGCTGTAGAGACATCCCGCCGTCCCGAGGGCCGCCCCAAGGTACGCGAGGCACGAAACACGGCCAAGGAGGTTCCGACGCTGAGCCTCTTTATGAGGTGAATCCCCTTGAGGAGCAATGCATGAGAGGGGAAACGTAGTGGATCTCTTGGGACTCACACCCATGAACAAGACCTTCGACGAGTAAAGCGTGAACCTGCTCAGCGTCCTTGGGTTGAAATTGTCGAATGACGATGTCTCCAGCAGCTCGGGGGATGATCACTGGGGACGGTCCGTTCAATCCATCTGCCATGTAGTGGGAGTAGGCGGTGAAAGCGAGTCGAGTCACATACTTAAATTTATTGATCTCTAGCATCGCCAATCTGATGGCTATGGCGGTGCTCACAAGTGATCGCCTGTGCCGTAGCACTACGTATACTAGCTTACTGCGACGCGTTTCATGCACCGCGCCGTGTAATTCTACCTACCTACATGCCTATTTTTCTGCCCACCTCTGAATAATCCCAACCTTTTGAACCTCAGCGTCTGCAACGGTGCAACGATTGTTCAGGAGTTTATCTCGTCCTTCAACTGGCGGTAGGTTATCAAGATCATGGGCGGCTGAAAATTGATTATGTACCATGTAGGGGCAGTGGATAAAAAAAGGGTCGAGTCGCATACTGTCGCCGGTGACCTATCGGCTATCATTAAGGTTAACATCGCCGTGTCGCCCGGCGCCGGTACCCTCGGGCGTTCCAAGTATAAGTAAAGAAACCTTAAAGCAACGTGGCTAATGCTTAATGTTGGGTAGCGCTATCAACCGCTCGAACCAGGGGCTCTGACTCACAGGTTAAATTAAGCGGCCATGACCAGGTTTGAATTGTTTTGAGGCTGGGCTCACCAACATATCGCTGTGGTCTTGAATGTGGGAAGACGAAACATTGCAATAACTAGAATATATTGCCAGTCGGAAAATATAGGAGAATCGTAAGTATTGCATTTTCGTGGTGGCAAAGTCTTCTTGACAAGCAAAACACTAGAACCACGGCGTTCCAAATAGCAGCTGGGCAATCTGCTTGGCAAAAATATTATGGGCTGGAGCTACATATGTTTGGATTCAGAATCAATCAAAGATTAGCCGAAGACAATTCTCACTCGAAGGATGATACGTGTTTCTAGAGGAACATGTAATCAGTGACACCACATTGACGAAGCAAATCGACGCACGCCCAGAAATCGCCGGGCTCGCTGTAGCTAAAATTGTTAATGAAGCCGTATTTGTGCGGGTCATCAAGGATGATGTTGAAAGTTGTATATGCGTCCCACAACCAGGTCTCGACCTACGCAGCGATGAGGGGGAAGCATGTATAACGAACCGGGAACAGTAGTACTTACGCCGTGATTTTCTTCTTTGAAGGCCTGGACCTTGGCGGCGAGTTTAGAATTGAAGCCCTCGATGACTGTCTTTAAGACGTCAAGTTGAGTCGGGAAAAACCCGATTATCTACGAGGAATGTAATGTTTGGAGTTAATTATTCTGGACGATACGGTACCAAAGGGGCCCTATAGGTAGGGGGTACATTGATGAATAAGAAGTTTCTGCCACCGGCGTTACTGAGGGTATGAGTTAAGAAATGCGGAACATGGAGGTAAACGAGCAGATACGTGCTACTGTTTCAAGGGGAAGGAGAATTGAATGTCAGGGATCCCAAATAATTCAAGGTACGCACGAGTTCCTGAACCTGAGCAAAATATCTATCAAGCAGGAGATCCGAGAATCTGACGAGACACCGTAAGTTCAAAGGCCACTCAACTCACCAAATAACATACGCCGATCGACTTCCATTGAGGTAGAAGGTGTTCCCGAGATCATTGATACCTACAATGCCATTAGATGGAACGTTGTTCCTCGGAATTACGACGCACCGATCCAAACGCTAAATAGCGCATCCTCACTAGTCCACGGCGAAGTTTTCGGTTTCTTTGCCGCACCCTCAAGGAACTGGGTTATTTCATCAGGAAGCGCCAGCGTAAGCGGTGTCACGAGCGTCGGATCGATCACGGCGCCCCCAACACCGTAGTCGTAGGACAAGATGAGGGATTTGTTGTACATGACAGTGTTGAAGCCCACATAATTCTCGCCTAGTGATTTAATAAACGAGGGATCTGTCTTGGTGAGTTAATTTACCTCCGCCGCCGGTGACCCCAGGGAAGGTGGGATTTCCGAGGGGATTCCCGACGCTTGGAAGAGTGCCATTCCATGAAAAACCGGTGGTAGTATAGCTGTCTCCGCTGAAACTGGTTTGGCATGCGCGGGCGGGCTACATAGGAGATACGCACAAGGAGAACCAATACGTGACCTTCGCATCGCAGGGCTCTGGTGGCTTGGCGACCTCTGCGCAGACGCTGGATGCAATTGTCACAAATACTGAGAGAGAGCGAAGAGAAATCATAGTGACACCCGAGGACTTCCTGCGCGGTGAAATGGGCAGCAGCAGAATTGTTCTTATATCAACCACGTCACCCCAAAAAGGAAATTCTTGGAGTTGAACAAAACACATGGCCAACCCATGTGATGACAGATTCAACAAATATGTGATCAGACGATTCAGCGTGATCTTCGGAGAAGGGAACCCGTGTCGAACTTTGTTTCGCGAGGGGCGAGGTTGTTTCACAGATGAGACTGTAGTCGCCGTGTACAACCGCCGCCACAGGACTCGTCGCGGAAAATTCGGAACTTCCAACACACAATAGAGTGTGTATTATCATCAAGCGCACCGAAACAACATGTCCGAAGACAAATGTCGAACAAAGAATGTCTTCCACGCTGTCGTTCGCATCTGGACTTCCAGAACCAACATTTTGAATTCGAGAGCGTCTGAAATCAGGCACAGATCCGTCGGATTCCGTCGCTGATTCGGGGCTGGGGAGCCAAAACTCGAATATACCCTGTTGCATTCGTCTTAATAACTTGATGGCGTGGATGTTTCACGTAAAGTTCAACCGACCACTTTCGCATACACACTGCGGATTGACCAAAGAATTTCAAGGGAAGCAACACACCTTAGATTCAGGCGCAGATCTGTCTTGGGGAACGGTGCAATATGTCCCAATGTTCGAATATTTCACATGACCGCCCATTGAGACTTGAACTGCACTGATTGCGGACCTGGGTCCGTCTGTTAAACATGCAGTTGCAGTGATGAAAACGTCCGTTCCGTAGGCGTCCTCCTTGCCAATTTCCCTATCAGTGCGGCTCTTGTACAGAATGTTCATGTATCGGAGGAGCGTTTCTGTATCGGAGAAGCGTTCAAAAAGATACATAAATCAAATCTTCTATCTCGATGTAGTTCAACTTCTTTGTAACCTGTAACCTAATTTGTCGTTGGAGAGTAAACATTCGCAAGTTACTGCATTTTTACAGGGCCTGCAATAAGAGGTCAGTTCAAGAGGTTGTGGTTTTCTGGTCGCCTCTTACTTCGTTACATGAGCTGCTATCAATCATCATCATCTACCGTAACATTCTGCGGAAACTCAGTGCATCTGTCTGGCAGAAAGTGCAAATCAGCGCAAACGAGGGACAACTCACATTCGACCAGATCGGGCCAGTTCCCACCCGGCGTCTCGCATGAATGTTGATTGGAAACGACGCCCAGGAGTCGACCCATGCGTTCTGGGGGAGCGAACCTCCTGCCCAAAGTTGTCGTCCGCATTGTTAGCAAGAAAATCCAGGCGAAGTCGCAGTTTTCGCAGGGCGCGCGACGCAGCATGACCCCCATGAACACCGAACAGAGTCGACTGGTCCCGGTATACACACCGTCAGCGTCGATGTTAAAGCGGTCGTTTGGAACATCATTTGGGCACTGTGGTTGAGGAATTCTACCCGGAGCGTCGTAAGGGTGGGGATGTCCTCAAGGCAGTCCCGCAGAAGCCAAACGGCCCCATAAGAGAGGTAGATCGTGAGACCCTGTAAGACGCAGGCCGAGTGCGCAATGAAGTCATCAAACTGAAAAGAATGTGACAAGGCGAATCGGAGGCGGTGAAGAGTTGGAATTTATAAACGATCGAAAAAATGGTTTTCTGGACCAAAATCTTTCGGAATAGCACCGGATCCACCGGGCCAAGCGGACCGCCTCGGCGCCGATGCGATTCGCGGCCACGTGTTGCTGAAGCCTAAGACGCGCCGTCGCGTTAATGTACACTTACGAAGTTCTGCCAAAGATGGCTGAAATATCAGAGTGAATCATCATACGCCTTGGCGTCTTGTGTAGACGAAATATTAAAGTTCGGTGCACTCTCAAAGTGTGGGACATTTTGGTAGACGCTAGGAACCGTGTAGACCGTGTCCCGAAGCCCAGACAATGAAAATTTGTGTTAGCGGTAAGAAAATGCAAGCGAACTGAGACGAAATCGCAATATGCCCGAGACATGCACGATTAGGACTCAAAACGATTTGCGATACAAGTTCAGTCTCCTAAACTCCGTGCGCATCGCCTTGCTTTACTTCTCGGTGAAATAATCCAGTCGAGTGACCGAGGGGCTGGTATAGCCCTACCCGTGAACAGATTGGCCTGCAGCCACTGAAGTAGCTCTGATCATGAGCTGTGGCTGACAAAACCATCGGGACTAGTCTCGCCGCACACACATTCCTTATGTATAATTACCACTCTTCACTCTCTGCCTCCCACCCATCCTCTTTGCCGCTTTCCTCGCGCAGAACCAGGTGAATAGAGAACCCATGGTGTCCCACTAGCTCTTAAATCTTTTTCGCTACACGCTCCTTACCGCCGTTTACTCTCTGCCTCCCGCCGTTCCTCTTTTCTGCCGTCCTCCCCGCGCAAAACGAAGTGAGTAAAGAACATATTGTGTCCCACTATCTCTCACCGGTATAGGTACTAGAGTACCCGTCCACCGCCATCACGCTCCCGATGCCAGAAGAGACGTCCAAACCCATATGCATGGTGGTGGCCGAGAAGGAGACGTTCGCGCAAGAGAAGGCGACGTTCGCGCAGGAGAAGGCGACGTTCGCGCGGGAGAAGGCGACGTTCGCACAGGAGAAGGCGACGCTCCTAGAGCACGTCGCCGGTTTGGCGCAAGAGCTGGGGAGGTTTACTGCATCGTAAGGTGCCATTGTCGATGAATTCAAGGACCTGAATTGTTGTTGAATTCCAAACACGGGTCTACTCGACTCATTATGGATTTTCGAACCGAGCGACCTCTCCCTCTAAAAGCTCCACCCGGCGTTGGAGCTCGGCGTTATCTGCTAAAAGCATCAAAGTCTGGGCTTGAAGCTCGATTTCCCTGGTTTCAGAGTCTGGCTTGAATTGAATATGACTCAGGCTGAAGCAATAATTTAGGATTGAAATTTAAAACTTACGTGGTAACGGCGTCCACACCGGAAGTCTATTTCTCTTTGCATGCCCTGCCGGAGGATGGGGAATGCGTCAACAACAGCACATCTCGTCTCTGTACTGAGGTTGCTCAGCAGAGGTGTTGCTCGCGAGCGGCTCGTGACGATGCCATCGAAGACATTTTTCAGCGCCAGGAAGAGAGTCGGGGGTACCCTTCCCGCGAATGGTCGCACTTTGTCGACAAATTCGCGAGTGCCAACAGATCAACAATATTGGGTCGCCTATTCCCAGCACCGCTGCTCTGGAAGGGGAATGTCACGTCGTAGCGCCAGGTGCCGGCCAGCTCCGTCAGGTACTGTTTGACATAGGCAATGGTGAATGTGGACCCCTCGCCACAGGAGTGCCACGGTCATCCGAGAGATCTAAAGTGGTCACTTCGAGAAGAAAATTTTGAATCGTGGTGGATGAAAGAGAGCTTGGTTCGGCCGAACAACCAGTGATCGGAGTTAGTCAGAGATCAAAACGAGGTCAGCCGCCATCCACCACAAAGTTTGCAGCTTGTCTTGGACGATTTGGTCGGAAAATTGCATCAGCATTCCGACTGCGCGGGATCCGGACGCGATGTATGGGAGAAGCCTGCTGTACTGTCAGGTCGACGGCCTACTAGCGACGTGGTTGGTCTTACCCTCATTCTGTTCCTTTCTCGCGGCCTCGCAGCGTACACCCAACCCACAACCGCAGCACACGTTGTACCAAGCTTGCATGCCGCACTAGTCTGTAGTTTACCGCGCCACTGATGTATGGTGGCCGACCTTATTACCAATCATCAAAAATTCCCACGCCCTTTGCTTCTGCGCCACCGCTGCTCTCCGCTTTCCTCTTCTCCCTAGCCCTCAGTAGCCTTCAACAATGGTTCCGGATCGTTCATAGGACCGCAAAAGAGTGCCGCGGTCACTTTTCAGGCTGTGTGTCACCGGAAAATCTTGTAAAAACGATGTATCCCTGGCTGTACTCATCCGATCTCGCACATCCAGCAACCATCGCAGCGCCAGTTCCCGATAATAACGCTAATTGCGGCTCAATGCCACCAGCTAGATTTCTAAAGTGTGCGTGATCATGCAGATTGTCAAGGAGCAACTAATAATTGAAAGCTCGCCGCTAACTCATCGTGCACAGTGCGTACTGACTTGTATCCTGCCTATGAAATGTTATCTGGTTTGCTTTGTACTGGTCGCGGAACTTCAACACTTCGCAAACGCACCTCGAACTTCCATTTTTATCAATGCACCTCCAAGTCAACGATGTCTATGTACATATAAGAAACAAGCTCTGTTACTTCGGCAAGCCTTCGTTTTAATATTTGTGAGTGTTCTGCTCCTCTAAAAGCTTCTCGAGGTTCCCTGACTTCATGTCACGCAATTGGATGCGGAGGAGAAAGCTCACCGTCACGCGGGTCGACCACACGCAGGCAACATTACGCACATCGAGAAGCGCGACACCGAGATCCTCTACCTCGCTAACTGCCTCTCCACTGTCTCGTGCTGCACCGTCTCGTGCTGCACCCCCGAGAAGGACTGGTCCAAGATGATTGTGAGCCCAACGCATTCCTCCAAATCCCGGACAAAACACTGTCGGCGTTTCGACCGACATCCCATGCAGTACTATGCCAATGGTGCTGACTCAGATAGATAACCTCAGTCCGTCCAGCAACCGCTGTCAGGTCCCGGCTCGGGCTACACCACGTGGGAGGGCAACCAGAAGAGCTGCAAATTCTCGACAGGCGTCACATTCGAAGAAGCTATCAACAGCAATGCGCAGAGCCTTGCCAACTATTTGTACTCTGGGTACGTCTCTCCCTCTCAACGGGTCCGCGCGCGTCGTACAGAATTGTTTGGATGCTGATCAATTCGTCATCCAAGGGTATATGCTATGGGTGCATGACCATGGCGGTGTGAAGAACGGCGTGGAGTCGCTTCGGGGCTTACGGAGGCCCATAGATCGACCTCGTCGAAGCAGCGCAACGAGTGCGCAACTATCTACTTCTCTTCCCTAATGTATTCGCTCCGTGCAGAGTTCGTCACATATCAGATAGCTGTAGAGTGTTCCAGATGTGATTGAGCTTCCAGTACGTACTTAGTGGTTATCATTGTCTAGATAGCGAATATGTGCTTTTTCGATCCTTTTTGGTGTAGTTAAATAAAATCTGCCTGTATTGTCCCTCAAAAATTCCGCCAATCTGCTTGCAATCTGCATTTGAGAGCAATAACATCGGAAAGGTGCGAAAAACCGCAAAAAAAACACCGGGTTAATAAATCACATTGAATTTTTGTCCATCCGTTGACTCTGGTGGATACCTGAGATGGTTCGACGCGTGTAGTGGGCCAAGGAAGGGCCGTGGAAGCGAGGAAGACGCGACGCGTCGCTGTCACACATGTGATGTCACGCGAAGATTGGTAATAAGAGTGGCCAACAATCAAGTGATCGACGTAATCAACAGACTACAAACAACCGAGGTACGAGGTAAAATCGTTTGTAGCGTCTGTCTACGAGAGACTAATGCCGCACCAACATCACCTTCAACGCAAACCTAGGCCCCTCTCAGCTCGCACCTCCAGGCAGGTGCGCGATCGTATCGGGGGCGTTCGGAATCGGGCGCAGCAACTGCTATCTTGCCGGGTTCTGGCAGTGCGGCGCGCTAGCAGATGCGATGCAAAAATTCCCTGCTAGCCGCGCAACATCATGGGGCGCTTGCCTTCACCTTCTCTCAGACCCCGTGCACATCACTATTGTCGTGTTTTCCTCGATCCTAATGTCGACGTTTCTGCCAGACGCTCGTATGATATAACTCTGAAAACGTCCTTCTTGTCGGCTCCACCGCTCGCTGTCACAGATTTCATCCTATGAATCTTGCGTCGGTGCCGCATCGTCGTGTCTCATATTCGAACACTATCCCGTCCGCTCCGTCCTCCGTCTCCCTCGACGCCTATGTAGCATGCTCTCAATATTCCGGGGGCGCATCCGCTCCGCCGACGGCGGTTAAAGGAAGCTCATCCCGCTCGATGAGCATCCGAACGACTACTTGCGACCTGCGGACCGCGGGGCCTGCGTCGACGCTGGAGCGGCTACACGCGCGTCCGAATCGATTCTTGGCAACTCGAGACCACTGGCAGCACCTATCCGTGTACGTGCTTCCGCTCCGTAGACAGCGGCACCGCCTCTCACCGACCTGACTTCTTTTGTACGATCGCCTTCCCAGCCTCTCTCCCAGAGCCGGGGTACTCTTTAGATCTTGGTACAGCCCAGGGCTCGCTCGATGCTCACTCCTACCCGCGTCGCCGCGCACGTGTCGGGTCTGCCCGAAATGAATCGCGCGCGTCCCCTATCTGCGATGTCCGGGCCTCCCTACCTCAGCCTATTCCCCTCCCCACCGCTCGCTCATGGTGAATCCGCCTCCCTTACTCTTCGTATTGCTGTCCTGGCCGTCATTCCGGCTTCTCCCTCTTTTGTCCTGAGGTGAATTAGGAGGGACGTCCTCGTTCGTACATGCCGCTTCAATCTACATACATCACTGTAGCATATGCGTATTCTGCGCGAACTTGAAGGGCGGACGGGGAGCCGCTGTGGTCGTACTCGTCCAGTGGGAGGGCGGCACGACTCGATCAATTGCGGGCGATGGGCTCTGAACGCCGAAGGGTTGCCAACCAATCTCAAGCAATCTCGCTTGCCTGAGGCTCCCACCGTTTAGTTTTCGTTTACGGAGGCCCGTAAACTAAACGGTGAAGAATTCAAAAATGTCTGTAAACCTTTACCAACGAATATATTTATTAAGTGTAGAAGACCACAGTTTTGACTTACATAAAGAAACTGGAGCCTTACCCTTTGTGAGCTCCATACATGGTTTCCACATCATGTTGGCCCACATGGACAGGCGGGCTTCCCCGTACTGCCATCGGCAAAATTGAAGTCCGACATGCCCGGAGTCACCATCTATGGTGCGCATCAGCTAAACACCAAACTCAAACAAGTTTTATTGCACCTTGGGACATGGCTTCTACCTCTTTTCCTCTAGCCAAAATACTCCAATTAGATAGTAGATGAATCCCTCAAGAGGGATTTCTAATTGCCTCAAAAATGACAATAATTTTTTTTCATCAGGGCGATTTGGGACATCACTGATGCAATCGCTCAATCAGTCACGTGTTGTGATGGATACCCCTATCTCACAACAAAATTTCAACCCAATTGGTTTTCTCACTGGGCCCATGTCCTCTACATTGTGGTATTTTCGTTTTATTGCAGCAGAATGATAGTTTCAAGGTGAACTTGAGCCAATTCACCGACTTTTCAACACTGATTTGTTTCTGCAGTCGAGTTGGGACATCAGTGATGGCATCAATGCTTGTTCAACTTTGGTGGTGTTTAGCCGATGCGCACCATAACCAAGCGCGACGACTCACAACACAGAACTAACCCGGATTTTTGTTCAAATTGAAGGCTGAGTCATATTTTCTGAATGAAATTAAACAGTGAATTGAGGTCCAAGGTGAGTTGAAAACCCCCGGAAATATTACCGTTTAAACCATTTGTAAGATGTTTACCAGGGCTCGTAAACAAAAAGGATTATTGATCCATTTGAAACGTTTAGAAACGGAAACGGTTGGAGCCTTACGCTTACCTGCCAAAATGTTTAGAGGGATACAGCCAAGGAGCGCTGATCTGTAAATCCTGTGTGCTGGCGATAGAGCAGTTTGGTATGCTGTTCCAAACGTCACATTATTCCTTTTGGGAATTTTTTTTTTGGGAGGTGAAAATTTTTTTTTGGCCAAGTCTCAGATCACCTTTATACTACATACCTACATACTAGGGGAGTACAGTATGCTCAATCTCATAGGAATTGAGTGTCAAGTGCACGGATCAGGCTCAGAAAGCAACTTCGGCCCAACTGGCTAAGCGATAGGAGCATCACTGTCACGGCACATGAGGTGTGACTGTACATGGCCAAAAACACACCACTGTGGTGAGTTTTTGACCACGTACGGTCACACCCCCGTGTGCCGTGACAATGACACTCCTATTTTATTGGATTTCTGACATCCTTACAGAAATGCCAAAGTTCAGTATTAAGGATGATGTATACCCTCAATTACTACAACACCTGAACTCTTAGCTGCTATTGTCAGCCCCAAGGTCTCTGCAGCTGCTGATATATGTACTACCACAAAAAAAAAAAAAAAAAAAAGTCACAGCTCTCATCTTTGTCTATGGGTATTAATATTGATCTCTGGTCCTCCCTCCTACTTGCATCTACCTGTCTGAGCAGGGCAACTAAAAGGGTGTTGAATTGAAAGCAAAAGAGGTTTCGGACAGGACCGAGTGACTGTGCACAGTCAGCCGGTTGGGCCGAAGTTGCTTTCTGAGCCTGATCCATGCACTTGATACTCAATTCCTATGAGGTTGAACATACTGTACTCCCCTAGTATGTAGGTATGTAGTATAAAGGTGATCTGAGACTTGGCCAAAAAAAATTTTCACCTCCCAAAAAAAAAATCCCAAAAGGAATAATGTGACGTTTGGAACAGCATAGTTTGGTGGTGCCATTCTGAGCACAGAATAATATTATTTATAATATTCACTATCTTCTCTTCGCTTTAGCTTGTGTTCTTGAAGGCCGCGGCACTGATTTATTCCCGACCCAACATTGATATCGCACTCCTGGCCAAATTCTCGCATTGATGCCGTCTGAAAATATTTAAAGTACATACGTCGTCCCTGTTTTACGTCCGTGAGTTTTGAGTATTATTTCAAGTGGGCCGTGCCGTGTAATTCCCTATGTTCCTACCTTGGTGCCGCTGTTTTCTTCCGTTCGTCTTGTCATTCTGAAGGATGGAGACCTTGGTGAGCAGAGTGGGGATGCTTATCGGTAATTAATTATTTCGACCATAGTCAAGCGCCGAGCCACCTACCCTGTAAATCAAGCGAGGCACGAGTTATTAATGATTCCACATCGTCTGTCAAGAGAGACTACAACTACCCCGAATCTACTCGGTAACTCAAGCGAGCAAAGCTCTAGGTTCCGGCGTGAGACAAACCGCCGCACGCCAACACGAGGCAAAAAGTCTCCTCAGGAGCTTGCAAACAAAATCCGCGTACCTCTCGTCAGCAATGGATTCTCCGGGCTCCCTAATACATGTCGGCCGCCATCAATATTAATTTCAGACTGATCGAATTTAGATATGAGGCGGCCCTGAGCAGCGCTTCCTATTCAGTATGGAGGTATTCGGAGGTTTGTCTTTTTTTTTTTTCAAAACCCGAATTTTGTTCCAAAATGAATGATGTGACGTTTGGACAATGGAACGTCATAGTGGCGCACGCAAGACCGAAAATATTGGCAAGAATCATAGATCCTGCTATTTTAGTCTCCTGATAGTTCCTAACCATTGGATTCTGCATCAGAAACAAAGTGCTACCACGATTGGACAGTTTGCCCCCAAAGATTTAGGAGTGACGATGTCCGAATTCCATTCGGCGCGTCATTCTTCGGTAGGGTGATTTTTGACTCCTTCAGAAACGTTGAATTTTCATTTGGAGGCCGTCGTATACTTATGTAAATTTGTGGCAACTGATTTGGCCGAATTAGGCAGAAGGTCACCCGGAACATGTTACCCGGCGTGATATTTGTGACTCCTCTTCTAGCTTCACACCGCCACCATTCTTCGCGCAAACTCTTGGTGCTGGGTCCCATAGCGGGGTGTCGGTTCTGGGTCTACTCTCTGGCTCCTACGGCATTGTTTTCTCGGGTGTTTGCTCTCTTTCATGCCACAGATCTCTCGCTATCGACATCGTACTACCCGTTCCCTACATCTCCGATCTGGTCCACCGACCTTTATACTTCATCCGATGTCATCCAAGCTCGAAGATAGCCTGCGAAAGACCTCTATAATGATCTCTTTGGCTTTAGTTTGATTCTCCCGCAGCCACAGTATCCTCAAATCCCTATTGCATCAGGAAAACCGCAAGCAGCTATGGGCACTTACGGAGCACTCGGCTAGTGCTGCCTAGCGCTGTCAAACGCCTGCATAGCAGTAGTGACTTGCGGTTTTCCTGATGCTTTCGTGCACAATTTGGTTTTGAGTCAAGCAGTGAGGCACGAAGGACACAAGAGTCGAGTTTCCATGGATCAAGGCCAGCATTGAATTTCTAGCACCATATGTCGAAAATTTGGCCCGCCAACTGCCATACGAGCACTTTTTTCGCGTGCTGTCATCCGCGCCTGGCGCGCGGCCTCCCCTGCGCTACTGGTGGGCCCCGCCGTTCCCTTGTATATCCCTGCAGTGTTGGGGTAGGGACCGCTGCCGCATCGCAGCGATGTTCTGAGGCGCTGTTGCTGTTGTCGGGTACTCGCATCGACGTTCAGTCCACTGCGCACGCCCTGGGCGGACGTTTGTACGTCCCTCGTTGTCGGTTCCGACACCTGTGAGTCGGTGCAGTCACTCCCGAGCTTGCATGCTTTCGTCTGCCCGCTGCTATCACGGTGTGCGCATGCTTCGGCGCTCTACCGCCCACTGCAGCTGAAGGCTTGGAATCCGGAGCAGCGGCCACCGAGCACCGCTCTCGCCGTGCACACGGGGGACAGCGTGCCCAGGACCCGGGGCGTCGGCCTGCGGAGCCTGCGTCACCTCGCTGCGAATGATGGCGAAGCACTATTAAGGCTCCAACCGTTTTCGTTTGAAAACGGTTTCAAACGGTTATAACCGTTTTTATTTCCGTTTAGTTTGCTAGGGAGCCCAAACGGTTTACAAACGGTTTGAAAATGGTTTTAAATGGTTGGAAAAATCAATTACTTGCCAGGAGACATACCAGTGAGAATACTGGAGATTTTTGAAGTTTGTGGCATTACTGAAGGGTGTGGAAGTCCTCTTAATCAACCAGTATACTTGTGCTGGCCCGTGGTGCTCAAACTGAGGTATTGTCTTCCAGTGATGTCCCATGTGACTAATTGTTCAAAGTCGGAATTGATCCGTCGCGTTTTCCCCTTAAATGCACTGTGTCGTTATCGGCACACTCCAGGACTCTTTTATGCCCCCCTCTTCCTCCTATGTACTGGTTTCAATTCCGGTGTGCTCTTGTAGTTTGACTAGACACACTCAGCCTCCAGTTCTCCAGAAACAAACTGCCATTTGAGTGAACTCCAGTGACCATTACCACCACACTCTGCCCCGAGTTCATTATTTTGGTGTGCCATAATGTAATGAAGTTGTTCTCAATCCAGTACTGCCTCCCTGCATGTCCATTTCTGCAAGTTCAAGGGATCCTTGGTTTGGGGGAAAATGTCTCCAAAAAGTACCGTTTGAAAGGGTTTTCAAACGGTTTAAAACGGTTTTATTACCGTTTCCATTTGATTTGGCTCGATCTTCAAACGGAAACTAAATGGTTGGAGCCTTAGGCACTATGCCATACAGAGGCACCCGTTACTTGGACTGCTACTCGTCGTTTACGTGATCTATGGATAAAGCCTGGGTACAAATTTTCTGGTCAAAAAACTGGTCGCGGCCCCTGTCCGAATGTGGATATCGCTCGCCAACGCCATAGACCATACACTGCGAAACCGGGTCATAACCGGGCGAGGTTCTGACGCGATGCATCACCCTCCTTCTAATGAGAAGCAACGATACATCGGTCTAAGCCTCTAATCAGAGGGGGCGATGCATCGTTGGCCCACCATCTGGTGTTCCAGCGATTTTCAACATGCACGTTCCTCACCGCGCCCGAGGCCTCGGGACATGGGTTCGAATTCTGTCCGGGCCTGGTGGCTATCACCTCCACCTCCGCGGCGCCCATTCGGTGATGCCGTTCTCGAACGCAAGATGCTGCTGGCATGCGCGGAGGATGCGGGCTCGATTCGCGCATGCCCCTTTTTTCCGCCTCAACGAGTGCGCTATGTGGCACGTGAGATATTGATATCTTAGTGCAGGAGCGCTTCCGTCAGCCGATGTCAGCACAAAGCACACAGGAGGCGCGGCGCCCCGCTGGCCGAGAGCGCTGAGGCGGTGCACGCAGAATCCTAGGCATCGTGGATGGAGACCATACAATTTTCGTTAAATATCCAACTCGCTTTATGTCCAACCATCACGCATCCATTCCTGCTGGAGTAAGGCCGTCTTCGCCGGAATGCGACCATCGCGGCGCTTCTGAGGCGCTTCTGAGGCTTCCAGTAACGCACCGCCTTCTCTTCAGACACGATATAGGGGAGGTCCTACGCCTTTCCGGAAGGAGGGGGTGGCTTCTCCATGAGTCAGATAAAGAGGATGAATGGCTCACAAACCTTGAAATTATTCGGTTGCTCTCTCCCACTCGCTCGACCATGTCTTTCGACCGTATTCCCAAGGGTTCTCTCATCCTTGTCACAGGTCCGTTCCCCTCGTTGCCTGAATTGTTCTGGCCTTCACATTTAAAATGTCTCCTAGGCGCCACAGGCTTTATAGGCTCGCATGTCGTCTCATTTGGATTTTCTTCTCTGTTTGACAGCTCCACCAATCAACAGAGCAATTGTTGATGCTGCCATCGCGCACGGCTTCAAAGTTCGCGGCGTTACTCGGTCCATCCCCAAGGCAGCCCAGTTCGCAAAGCACTTGGACGACAAGTACGGAAACGGGTGGTTTGAGCTCGTCGAAGTGAGAGATTTTTCTGCTCTCAGCGCCTATGATGAGGCTCTGAGCGGTATGTTTGTTCATCCATTTTTTGAAGGAACAAAGCTCATTTGCCCAGATGTCGCCGGCATTCTTCACATTGCAACAGACACCACCATGTCCACTTCATACGACGTCGTCGTCAAAAATGCGGTAGAATCGACTGTTGGGATCATGAAGGCTGCGGCAAATGTCCCCTCCATCAAGTCGGTCGTCTTCGCCTCGTCCAGGATCACAATCTTCGCCGCAGACTACGAGCAGCCCGACATAAGCCCAAAGCTGACCGAATGGAATGACCATTTTGTTACCATGGCCAAAGAAGCCCCAGAGGACCATCCGATGAAGTCTATCCTTGTCTGTACGTCTTTTCTCTAAATCGGATCCACCTCAGGCTGAGCGCTTCAACTGTTACCAGACGCCGCAAGCAAATTGCAAGGCGAGCGTGCTGCCTGGGAATACCACAACAGCGCATGCCCCTCCTACGTCTTTAACACGATCCTCCCCGACCTGGTCATCGGACCCATATTTAACCCAACCCCAGGGTATTACTCCACCCACACCGGTTTCAATGAAGTCTTTCTCTCCAACCATGACCCATTCATCCTGAAGTTCGTCAACCCCGCCACGCTGGCGGTGGACGTGCGCGACGTCGCCTCGATCCATCTCGCTGCCCTGCTTTCGACGCAGACGGCGGGAAAACGCCTCTGGGCGGCCGCGCACCAGTTCGAGATAAACGATATATTGAAGATCTGGCGGGAGGCGTTTCCGGAGCGCACATTCGTAGCAAACTTCGACTTTCCGCCCCAGCCCAAAATCACCCTTGAACTGGCTGAGAGCGTGAAGCTGCTGGAGGCATTCGAGGGGCGGAGCTGGGTGCCGTTCAAGGAGACCGTGGTTGCCAATGTTCAGGACGCGCTTTTAGAGTAAAATTTCTAGGTGGGCTTTAAAGTCGGGAATAATACTCCATAGATACGATACTAGGCTCTTAAAATTGAATCAAATTGAACTCAAATAGAGCAGCATGGTACGTATTCCGAGTCCACAGTTCCACTGCCATACATACGTCAAAAAAGCTCGATAAATGATGCCATAAAAAGGTCTCATCTGGCACTCTGAGATCACGAAGTTTGATGTTTTGGTTGCACACATCGATGTACGTACTTGAGGCTGTCTGCGAGAGAGGCTTGGAGAGACTACTGAGACCAGGACACGCACAACGCGATCAAATGACCATACACAACCTGGCTGCGTCAGGTGGATGTATCCTTCTCTGTATCATTCATGGATTTATTTGTTGACCTTGCGACGAGATTTGTATCGTGCCAATTCAACTTCAATCGATGCACCTACAAATCATTTCAGTTAGCCATTCAACTCGATTAGCTTGTCATTCATGATCTTTCTCTTTTCTTTGACCTTGCGACGAGATCGCCATCGCAAAGATTCAACCTCACTCCAGACGAATCATTCCTGTTGTCAGTGTGGGCGATATGATAGGTGTTCCTCACTGAACTCAGGCTAGGCCACTCCTCTTAACACTCACCTTGTTCTCTTTTAACATTGTGATGACCTCTCACATTTGCAACACGGCTGGGATTTCTGTTTGAATAATAAGCTTTGGAGGGAACCTGTTCAATTTGTATCCATGTCTCAGCGGACGGAATGCAGTCGATCATTTGGTTCCGTTGATTTGTTTTCACCCGACGAGTAGGCAAGCTCAATTCAACTGAAAACACTACATGGTCGAGGTCAAGCAAATTTACTGTTTACCGGCGGTCGAAGTGTATGGACACTTTCAGAAATTTTTATTACTGGTATGTATGGGCAACTGATGGACCTAACACTGTAACATTACCTCTGCCCTTCAGATACTCGTCCCGTCGTCCTTCCTTACTTCCACCTCTTCCGGCTTCTTTGTTTTGACAACCCTAACTTCATCCGACGTCCAGGTGTGACCTCCATCCTTCATCTGACATCCGGACTTGTTCCGACCTCTTCCGGCCTCAGCTCTGACCCTTGCCTTTGGCTCCGATCATCCGGAAATTCATCCGGCCTTCATTCGACTTGTCCGGCCGACAAGCGAAGTCCTCAGGCCATCCTCGTTGTCATCCTTCCCTATTCAAGTTGCCAGCAGTACAATCCCCACTCACTATTAACCCCCCTGTGGTGTAGTGGTTTTGATATCTGTAGTTCTGGATCTGTTACATCCCGTACCACCCGGTACCTCCTCCGGCGGAATCCGGCTTACCGGCTTATTACGCCACCCGGCTTATCACCATACTCCGCCACTACACCGGATCTTCCCCGGTTCATATTCTCCGATCCGCCGGTCTTCGGACTAGCATCCGGCCTTTGGCCGAAGACGGGTTTTTACGCAATGAAGTATTCTGAGCGTTTCCTGTTTATCTGCCTTCGCGTGGATCTCCACATGCTTTCCATCTACACGCCCCCATGCATTGTTCTCCATCCGTATGTTCCCTTGTACTCGCTTCAAGGCTATGTTCTCCATTTGCTATATCCCTTGTACTTCCCAATTCATAATTAGATCCGGCTTTAGTATTTAAACCCCGTATCTACCAGTTTGTACTTTAGATTAATTATAAACGTCTTTGGACTCATCGTTCATCGTCTAAGTCGTTCTCCCTCCTACGGCCTTGTTCACATCGGCCGTCCGGCTCTTCATCCACTTCGCCGGCTGGTAGTCTAGCTCACCTAGCACCTCTGTGGCATTAGCGTCCCCCACGTCCGTTCACCTTCGGCTTTCGGCATTCCTACGCCGACCGGCTTTCATTCCCGACCGGCCTTCATACACCGGCCGGCTTAACCGGCTTAGCCATTCCCCGCGGCTTGGTATATAACAGTATAATTAATCTCACCTACCTTGCTGGCAAAACCCATGTCTAACAACCTTCTTCCCGGTACCAACGACATTCAACGTCGTCGTCAATCCCGGTTCTTTTCAAATGTCGTTCCTCTCAGTCCACCCTCTCACCAATCGGGTGTCTATACAGGCCCCATTACTCCGTCACCCCAGCCCTTCTTACCCTCATCATTGGCCACTTGCCGTGCGGTGAATCCCGCACCGGCCGTTGCATCGGTAACAGTTCCCGGGCTGGTTTCTTCACCCCATACTCCGGACAATCCCCGTCGATACCCTGCTTCTCCTTATCTGGAGCGTGGCAGGGCTCCAAATATGCCTAATGTTGAATCGATACCATATGCTCACATATCCCGGCAGGCTTCACCCGCCGGCGATAACGGTTCACGGCATGGATCCCGTCCTCCACATCGTCCTTCTAGCGCCGGGCCGACCGATCATGGTTCGCCTGTGCCGCCGGAGGGCGACGATGAACCTTCTCACCACAGCTCCCCTGACTCGTCAGATCATGGCGACGGCGATCCCGAGGGCCCCCTTGGGCCTCCTTCTGGACCATCCTGCCAACCTGGCGGCGGAGGCGGCGGAGGAGGCGGAGGCGGCGGCGGAGGTGGAGGTGGTGGCGGTGGTGACCGACGAGGTCCCGCCGGTCCTCCTGGCCGGCCCCCGGGACAACAACCGGACTTTGAGCAGTTGCTCTTTATGATGATTTCCGGGCTCTCTGCGGCCCTCATTAACCACAACAACAACCAGTCTTCCGCTCCTCGCTCAACTCGCTCTCTTCTCTGCAACCCGGACACTTATGACGGTGCCGATCCGGCGAAACTGCAGCCCTTCCTCAACCAGTACTACATGCACTTCGCTGAGCGGCAGCAGGATTTCCCGTCAGATGATGAACATATTCTCTTCATCATGTCGTATCTCCGCGGGACTGCTGCTCTATGGTTCCAGCCGAATCTCTACGACAATTCCGCACCGCCGGCTTGGGATGGAAATCTCATTCTGTTCCTCCGGGAGTTATCCGACAACTTCGGCCCCCAAGATCCTATCGGGGATGCCGAAGCCGGTATTAAAGTCCTGCGCATGAAGTCCAGTGATAAAATCGCTACCTACATCATCTCCTTCGACCAGCTCGCGCCGATTACCGGTTGGGATAACCATGCCCTCCGGTCTCAGTTCTACGGCGGCTTACCGTCTCGTATTAAAGACGAGATGGCCCGGCAATACTGGGATAGATCTCTTGCCAGCTGCAAGGACGCAGCCCGACGCATCGATCAGCGCCACTGGCAACGCGAAATAGAGAAACAGCGCGAGCGTGCCCAAAACCCCCGTTCCGACAACACCGGTATGTCTGGCGGCAACGCCAACGGCGGACAGAAGTCCGGCCGGCGAGATAAGGGCAAAGGCAAAGGAAAGTCTGGCTCCAGCGACAAATCCCCTCCTTCCAACGCCAACATTCCTCCGAAAACCTCCGGCAATAACTCCGGCAGTAAAGAGAAGTCCGGCGGCAAAGGCAAAGGCAATACTCAAACGCCGAAGCCCTACGCCGCCAAGCTCGGCGCGGACGGGAAGCTTAAGCCGGAGGAACGTGAACACCGCGAGAAGGCCGGTCTCTGCATGTTCTGCGGAGGTTCCGGTCATAAAGCCGATGATTGCAAGAAGAAGAAAGATCGGCCTGCGTTCGGTAAAGCCGCTAATGTCACTAGCGACGCCGATAGCACCCCCGACTCAAAAAAACAGACAGCAGCTCGGGTTCCTCCTCACCCGGTCCGAGTTGCGTTGACTCCGGGGTGTCTACCGAGGTTCACCTCAACGCGTCCGCTCTTTCCCCTAATGCCCTTTACGTCTCTCTCGATGTCTCTGGGCTCCTCTCGGCCTATCTCAAAGCCGGTTCGGAGTTAAGCGCAACCTTACTCCCTTCCGTTGTATCACGTATTGCCTCGGGATTCAACTCACGCTTATGGACTCTCATTGATTCCGGCTCCTCACATTGTTTTATATCTGCAAAAGTCTGCGAATTAAATGCTTTGACTCTGTACGCGATTCAACCGGTTAACCTCCGGTATCTTGACGGCTCTAATTCTGTGATCAACAAGCAGGTCTGGCTGCTCACTCGGCTCCCATCCGGCGATGTCCACTTAGTGGAATTCTATGTTACCCGTCTTGATTCTCCATGTGACTTGGTTCTTGGATACTCGTGGCTCACCCGCCATAATCTGTTGATTAATTGGGTTGACGCTACTATCTCATTCCGGGCCATCGACACTTCGGAGTCTTCTGTGTCGACACCCCAGGCTATTATGCCTGATTCTGTTTCGGTCGCTCCAGTTACGGACGAGGTGCCCCCGGCGATACCGGCATATCTGCCCAATACGCCGGCCGGCTTACCTACACCGAGAACGTCTTCGCCACCTCTTGCTCCTTCCATGGAGATCCCACCTGCTCCTTTACCGGAGCCTATTCCGGCTGCGGACCTTCCCCGGCCTTTCACCACTGCCCCGCAGGTGTCTCTCGTTAACGCCGTGGCGTACCGTGCCATCATCAAAGATAAATCTACCCAGCAGTTCACACTGTGTGCTCACCTTCCGGACGAAGTCCTTGCCCGGTCGGCCGAAGCCGAGCCGTTTAGCACGGCCGGTATCCCGCCGGAATATCACGACTTCGCCGACGTCTTTTCGGAGCAGGAAGCCTTCAACCTGCCTCCTCATCGGGACCACGATCTCAAGATCGAACTCATTGGCGGCGATGCTCTGCCGGTCGGCCATGTATACTCGCTCTCGCAGAACGAGCTGGCCGCCCTCCGGACATTCCTGGACGAAAATTTAAAGGCCGGTTTTATTTACCTGTCTCGTTCCAGTCATGGCTCTCCTATTCTTTTCGCTAGAAAGAAGGACGGCAGCCTCTGGCTTTGTGTTGATTACCGCGGTCTCAACCGGATTACGAAGAAGGATAGCTATCCGCTTCCTCTGATCTCGGATTTACTTGACGCCCCAGGAAATGCACGCATTTATACGAAACTCGATCTCCGACACGCATATCACTTGCTCCGGATCGCCGCCGGTGATGAGCCGAAAACCGCATTTCGCACTCGGTACGGCTCATTCGACTTCCGGGTTGTACCCGAAGGTCTCACCAATGCCCCGTCGGCGTTTCAACGCTTCCTCAATAACCTCTTCGCCAATTTGCTGGACGTCACCGTCGTCGTCTATCTGGACGATATACTCGTTTACTCCGATGACGAGAAACAGCATACAGCTCATGTACGGGAGGTATTAAAGTGTTTGCGCAGCGCTTCGCGATATTGCAAACTCAAGAAATGTGAGTTCGGCGTAAGCACTACGGAGTTTCTAGGTTTTATCCTTTTGCCGGACGGCTTTACCATGTCTCCAGAGAAAGTCGCGGCCATTACCGATTGGCCGGAACCCCGAAAAGTCAAGGACATACAGTCTTTCCTCGGCTTTTGTAACTTCTACCGGTGATTTATCCATGACTATTCAGCCATCACTATCCCGCTTACGCACCTAACCCGTTCCGGCGTACAGTGGACTTGGTCCGATGAAGCTCAAACTGTGTTTGACACCCTCAAATGGGCATTCACGGAGGCACCCATCCTGCACCACTGGGTTCCCGGTCCTCAACTTACCGTTGAGACCAACACCTCCGACTACACCATTGCGGCGATTCTTTCCATCGCCGGTGACGACGGCGAAATTTACCCGGTCGCTTTCCGGTCTCGCACTCTCGGCCCTTCGGAACTTAACTACGATACACACGACAAAGAGTGCCTCGCCATCTTTGACGCCTTTAAACACTGGCGGCATTACCTCGAAGGCTCGGTGCTTACGGTCGATGTCGTTATGGACCATAAAAATCTGGAATACTTTGCGACAACAAAGATCTTAACCCGTCGCCAAGTCCGGTGGTCTGAGTACCTATGCCAATTCAACATGGTCATCCGATTCCGGCCGGGCCGGCTCGGCGGAAAACCTGACGCTTTAACTAGACGATGGGACGTCTACCCTAAAGAGGGGGATAGCACATACAGTAAAGTCAGCCCTCAAAATTTTCGTCCTATCTTTACTCAGGATCAACTTTCCGCTTCACTCCGAGCCATCTATCTCGAGGATGTCGTCCTCCGAGCCACTATCGTCATGGATGTTGAACAGCTTCACGCCGACATCTTATCCCACCTCAATGATGATCCCGCCACGGTTTCCGGCTTAGCCGCCGCTTCCGCCGGTGATTCCCCACGCTGGACTATCGACAACACCAGTTTACTCCGCTGTGACGAGCGCATTTATGTCCCTTTGGTTTCCGGTACCTCTCAGGAGCTCCGGGTACATGTACTAGTTCATCATCACGACCATGTTCTCGCTGGCCATTTCGGTGAAAACAGGACTCTCACTCTCATACACCGAGAATATACCTGGCCCGACCTCCGGACGTCCGTCAAGGATTTCTGCCGGTCTTGTGTCCTCTGTCGGCGTAACAAAAAGCCTAGGCATCGGCCGTACGGCCTTTTTAAGCCTTTACCGGTCGCCCTCTGGTCTTGGCATTCCATCTCCATCGATTTCATTGAAGAGTTGCCGAAAGCCGGCGAATCTGGTGAATTTGATTCCATCCTCGTCATTTGTGATTGGTCTTCAAAACAGGTCATCCTCATCGCCTGTGACGTTCACATCGACTCCCGGCGACTTGCCAACCTTTTCCTCATTCACGTCTTTTCTAAACACGGTGTTCCATCTCACTGCACTAGCAACCGTGGTTCCGAATTCGTATCGGCGTTCTTCCGCTCACTCGGCGAACTCCTATCAATGGAGTTTCACTATACATCGGGGTATCACCCGGAGGCTGACGGTCAAACTGAACGTATGAATCAGAGTCTGGAACAATACATCTGGATGTACTGCTCGTACCAACAGGACGACTGGGATCGGCTTCTACCCCTCGCCGAATTCGCACTCAATAATGCGCCAAACGCTTCTACCGGTATATCCCCGTTCTTCGTGAACAAGGGCTATAACCCGGCAATTACCGTCCATGCCGAACGCGATGTTGCTAACGTTTATGCCAAGGACTATGCCGTTGATCTCGAATCCCTTCATGAGTACCTCCGGCAACAGATTACATTCGCCAAGGATCGGTATAAAGAAACCGCCGACCGAAAGTGTTTGCCGGACCCTCAGTTCAACATCGGCGATTCCGTCTACGTTTCGGCAGATCATCTGCGTACCACTTGGCCGACGAAGAAATTTGCCGAGAACCACTTCGGCCCTTACAAAGTCCTCGCGAAACCCAGCGCGGCTTCTTATACCATTCGGCTTCCGAAAACGCTCAAGGGAGTTCATCCTACATTCCATGTGTCACAACTCGAGCCTCACTTCCCCAATCCTTTTCCTTCACGCACCGAAGAGCCACCCGGCGCTGTAGAAATCATTGATGGCGAAAGCCACTTTGAAATCAAACAGATCGTCGATTCTAAACTCGACTGGCGTTTCAAGGACAAGAACCGGCAACTCCGGCATTACGTGGAGTGGCTTGGCTACGAGAACACCGACGACCAGTACGATTGGGTCGCCGCGGTGGATATTGATGCTCAAGAACATGTCGACTCCTTTCACCAGCGTTACCCTCGTAAGCCGGGGCCTGTTCCTTAACGCTTCTGCTACGCCGGTCTTCACCGGCTTACAGCAATTGGTAGTACCGAAGGCGCGAATCGGAAAATTGCCGTTTTGGGCGAATTTTCGATTCGCGCGACCGATTTGCCCATAACTCGATGAGATCTTCACCGAATGAGCTGAAACCTAGCTAGATAATTCGGCCTAATTCATACGCAATTAGTCATAGAAAAATATCAGCAAAATAATTTTTATCTTTCACCATGTATCATATCAGCATCTTCCAACCGTTGAATTCAATTACCGAGCTCAAATCATGTCCAAACAAGGTGAATTCTTGGGAGAGGCTACATATGAGTGCATACTGTATTGTCATAGAGCCAAAAATATCAATATATTTTTCATTGGCCTTCCTTCCTCTTCCGAGCGGACTTTTGTGCAATTCAAAAAGAATGCACTTTATCTCCATGAAATTTGGATCAAATGGGGAAGGAAAATGACTCAGGGGGTCGCGGCACACCCATCTAGAGTTATGCAGGAAAATTCCCATAAAAAACGCGTGTTGTGTATGCTAATTGAAACGCGTCCGTTTTTAGCCACCATCGGCTGCCGTGATTTCATCAGTCGTGTCGTCACTGTCGCGACGCACGTCTTTCATTCTCTTCCACCAACCTGTTCTCCTCTACCGCAGTTTTGAATTCAAACATGGCTCAAAGAACCCCAGAACCAATCCAAGTACTCACCTCAACTATCTTATTCTCTCTTGCTGCTGATAATTCCTCCAGGTTGCAGTCGCCAGTGCTGTCAGTGGACCTGGCCATATCCAGGCAGATATTGTTTCAGAGACAACCTCTGGTCGTCGTCAACTTGAAGTCAATGGCACCGTCAAATCGAGGCCCTCACCTGCTTTCTTTGTTCGTGGTTCCCGGTGTGTGCATTTTGCTGTTACCTTGAGTTTGAGACTCATTCCATCCAGTTTCTCGTTTCTAGCAAATGTCGCAGGCTCTGCTACTGGGACGCTGTCGATGTGCGTAATAACACAACTGATGATTCCCGTCTAAAAAATCTTAGATGATGCTCGGGATGCTTGACCATTCTACGGATCTGTTCCTGGATGAGATACAAGATCAACACAGACTCGAGGTCTCTTTGCGGACAATCAGTCGCACCCTCAAACAGCTCGGAATGACATCAAAGCAGGCAAGGGATTTAGATACAATTACAAGCCCATCTAACTGTTTGCAGGTTTCTAAGCCTCGCCGTGAATTTACGCAGGAGGTCGCTAAGTACCTGGCAGAGTATCTTGTGACTGCAGATGAAGCTCAGTCAATATTTTGACCACGTACCGCAACAACGACTGGTCATACAAAAACACTGTGCGGAAAGTTATCAATAGCTCCTTCAAACCTCAGGGTGAATAAATATTCACTTTTGCCTGCAATTACCGTTAACGGCCTCATTTACACTCACTTGAAAATTGGTGGTTATAACGGTGAACAATTCGTCGACTGGCTGGAAGGCCTACTCGAAGTCATGAACCCATACCCAGGCCCGCAAAGTGTGCTCATCCTTGACAACTGCCGCATCCATCATGTCGAAGTTGAGCAAATGTGCACTGCAAAGTATGTTCCTTCCTCTTCCTATAGTTCAACCCCTGACTGCTTCATCTGCAGAGGCATCAAACTGCTTTACCTGCCCCCATATTCTCCTGATTTCAACCCCATCGAGGAGTGTTTTTCTTGGATCAAACACCATATCCGACGCAACGGACAGGAATTTCGGCAAATCTGCGAGGGTGACGACAAGGCTGCGCCGTACGTCTACTTGTACAATGCTATGAGTCAAGTGACCGCTGAGGCCTCGTGTGGCTGGTTCTGTCACTCGGGGTATTTGTAGTCCAATACTACATTGAAGTACTAGTTTGCGCCTATCGTGACTTTCGTGTTGTTTTTGGCTACTAAATGCGAGGTCTTTGCATGCAGATGGTTGTCTCAGAGTATCGAGATTTTCTGGCCTGGGAGGAGAAGCTCACAGCTGTCAGTGGGATTGTGAAGTGTGACTTGAGTGAGCATTGGGAAAGGAGCTATTAACAATTGAGAGAGGAGGAAGGAGAGATAAGGATGTTTCAGACCTGGTCTGTGGCACGAAGTCTTACTTAGTAGGGCCAGGTTTGAGAGTGCTGTGGGCCAAGGACAAAAAGGTGGTGTGGTGTGCTCGCTGGGTGAGAGGGACAACACTCTGTCCCCGAGTAAGGGCGGGGTGGGGTTGAGGGGTGGATCAGGACACCACAAAAGAGGGGATAGTGGTTCAAATCATGGATTAAGGGGCCAACCATTTTGGGAGAGTTTGGGCTAAAATTCGATGTGTGTCAGAAATTGGGGAGCATGCGCATCCACGGACCATGGATGCGCATGAATGCAGGGCATATCCAAGCTGCATGAATGCACATGGATGAGGGTGGCTGGTCAATGCATTTGAGGCACTCAATGTCAATGCGCAGGATGAATGGGCACCCGTGTGCATTGACCGGGCATCAATGCGCATCCATGAGTATGCACTGGCATCCATGCACATGAGTGCGCATGCATCAGCATCCGTGCGCACTGGGGTTTTGTCCAGTATAGACAGTCATACAGAAAGCCACTCATGAGATCTAGATTAACACCAGAGAGATTTGAATGGTTCTTAAGGCCCCATTTGATACCAACATCAAATTTTTTCGCTTTGGGGTTAACTACTGTACTGTGTTTCAGCGCGGGTGCTGCACGGTCCGGTTCTCGGTATTCGCAATAGTATCTTTGTTGCCATTTCCACTGGCACAGCTTTTCGCTCTTGCTTCCCACCTAATCACCCTACTGGAATTCGTTGTAATGGCTGCCCACTGTCCCGCATCAGACATCATAGACTTCAGCATCCTGCCGGGGTCATCGTTTTCTCGACACTCTAGCCCCAATAGCGTGTCCGCTCCAGAATCTCTGCTCGTGTGCTCTGGAACCACATACGCGGTACTAATGCAGGGGCTGTAGGGTGGTATTGTATTGCTCTTGGGATTGCCAGAAGAGGGATTAGGTGCATGGCCATCGCTTGGTGTGCAGCTTGTTTTATTCCTTGAGGGATGGTACGTCCCTGCGCCGTGTATATCTACGCTATGGTGTGACATTGGACTCAATTAGATGGTCAGTATTGCAGCGTGGCCGGCACGGACCTGCTGCCTACAAACGGATGCTAATACTGATGGAGGTGGAAGGTCGTCGCAACAAAGTAGACCACACATGTGTTGATTTGCCTTGCTACGCCATTGGCCGCTTCTGCTTGGTGTTTGATTTCACGCGCACCGAGTGCCAGATCGACTGTTTTGATCTAGAAGAACTGTGCCCCTTCGTGGATGTGGACGCTGCGGAGCATCTGGTTAACACGGAGGGTAGTATCTTCTGTTTGCTGATAACGAGCAGCGGCTTGCACACGAGCAAGGTAGTGTACGCGATGCCGAATATACTAGAACGAACGAGCACGGAATAATATATTGTGTTTCACTTAAGGGCGTGCAAAGTATTGGAGTGCGTCCATCCAGAGCGATTCGGTACAGTTGCTACTCCAAAGCTCAACCAATCCCAGGGATGCCCGGAGGGCCCTAAGGAATTTGATATAAGCCTCATTGCGGCATGGTGACCAAGTTGGTATGGTCATCATTTTCTGAACACTAACACTGAGGAAGAGGGAGTATATGGCCTACTGCATGCTAGAAGAGAAGCATGACATCAAGGAAGAACAACAAGCCTCAAAAGTTGTAAATTGACCAACAATTGGTGGAGAAAGAAGTGAAATGGCTCCTCAGGGTTAAGAAATTGATGTTCTCACCCTTCAGGCCGACATCAACTGCACCACTGCTTACCATCAACACATCACTTTCACCTGAAAATTGGCATGGATGGGCAACATGGATTGTATTCCACCCCCAGGGACAAATATGGTATATGGGTGAATATCCAGGCTCATAATTGAGAAGTGGCCAGCTTCCTAGTCAGAAATAGTATTCATCAAACAAGTGAAAAATCTGATTTCACATTTTTCAAGTTCAAGGCCATATTTTGGTGTACTATTCCATTACAACTCATCAGATGGGTTGACGAATTCATTGGGATGTTGCATAACTGTTTCCATAACCTTAGTACCAGGTATATGAGGTGCACAACCAAGGAATTCACTATCAAGGTTAATGATGATACATTGACTTCCCTGAGGCATAAGTGTCCCCATTTCTGGCAAGTTAACATGGAATAAACCTTCTGAGAATACCCTTACATGCTGCAAGCAATCCAAGGACAGCTAATCAAGCAAAAATCTGATTTCCTCATAGGGGCTAAGGGTAATGTTATTGTCATTTATAGGCTGGTATGAGGGAGGGATTGCCTTCAGCCAACCTGAATATATAGTAAGATGGTATTATACAGTGAGAATAGCTATGCATCCCCAAGATACTGGGCCCAAAGGAAAAAATCATTTATTTCGCTATTCTTACCCCATTACAGCACTGTTATGGTGTTCAATCCATCCTAATATGCTTTGGAAGGTATGTATAAATGTCCCTATCAAGTTAGAACATCCAAAACGGATGAAAAGCGGGTGAGGGACTGATTTTTTGCCAAAATTTCCTTTTTGGGACGAAAGTGTTCATTTCCCAAAACGGAAAATTTCACTACAAGTGGCTGATCCCTGTACTCAAATTGTAGAGCTCATCAAGGGCTACAAGAGTCCTCTAGATGTGTTTTTCAATAGGTGGCCTCATTGGCCCACAAAATGCAAAATACTTTCTGAGAGCCGGCGCTTTCAGAATGAGTATTGGCTTTTCAAGCAAAAAACTATCAATAGGAGCCCAGATGCGTGCACCACATCAATTTCAAGGCAGGCAGGCACCTAATACAGCAAGCCATCAATATTCCGGGAATTGCTGGGGCCCCTTTCCAACCCAATATGGACAGCCATCAATTTCAAGGCAAATTCTGAAAGCTGTTATTTTGACCAGGATTATCTAAATAAATAGAGGTTAAATATTAGTTTCTGGAGTTGGCTGAAATATTGTAGTTTTGATCCCATCTGATCCATCATATAATGATGGGGAGCTGACAAAGAATTCTGGGTACCTCGTTCTCCACCTCAACACTCAACCTGGCAGGCTTCATCCTCAACCTTGAAAATCTCGTACTAAACCTCACATTTTCAATCTCAGACCTGCTAATGCAACCTAAAAAATATGGCTAAACCTCAATCCTCAACCTGAGATTTTCACAAAACCTCAAACCTCAACCTCTTAAAATGCTGTTCTGAACCTCATTTCTCAACTTCATAATTTGCAATGATAAAAGATGTCATACACTGGGAGATCGTCCGAGAGGTCCTCCGACGGCTCCGGTATAAAAGCTTTTTTCGATGCAAAATATAAGGTTGAGGTGCAAGCGTTGAGGTTGAGCACAGATAGCAGGTTGAGCACTGAGGTTACATGATTTTGACAGGTTGAGCACTGAGGTTAAATGATTTTAGCAGGTTGAGCTTGTAGATCTGAGGTTATAATTGGTGATTAGGAGGTTGAGCATGCAGTACGAGATTATGGACATAAAGCTCTGAGGTTGCAGTTTGAGGTTGAGAACGAGAGTTATGAGGTTTGGGACGAGATCTGCTAGGTTTAGTATGAGACTTAAGTAGTTGAGCATGCAGAACGACAATTCAGAGAATTAACATTTTTTGGCATTCTATCATGGTCAAACCATGGTCCAACCATGGTTCAATCATGGTCAAATGCAATCAAAATCATGTTATTCCAGCCAATGGCAGCATTTTCATTCATTTGACCACCATTAACTGCAGTCATCCTTGATCTGCCATCAACAACTACGATCATTCTTGATCTGCCACCTGTCATCCATAGTTTACCATTATTAACTGCAGTTTAGTATTGTTCCACATGATTTCTGTCGATTTCCAATCAACATTCAAAATACATCAGGGTATAATACATGAACATGAGCAAGTGCTTGGCTCCAAAGTAATATAATATCACCATCTTCAGCACTTCCAATGAGATGTGCAAATGAGTTACACTAAGTGGACAAAAAGAATGACCAATGGGTTTTCGGTCATAACTCGGCGACCACGTAAGACTCAGACCCAAAATAAGATGCCAAGTGTTGAGAGAGCATGCGCCGACATTTTTTGTCTATTGATCGTATCAAAATATTTTGATGCGCCGTTAGCAGAGGCCAAATACCGAAAACGGTGATTTTCAGTTCAATCAAGGATTTTTTTGAAGGAAATAAATCACTCAGATTTTAGCCTGAAGTATGTAGATGACTTTACCAACTTGAATGATTTAAAATATACAGGCTATAACTCGCTACAGAGCCTGCAAAATGGCCAAAAACAGCCAAAAATGCGAAAAATAACCCAAAATAACCACTTTGCGGGCCCTATAGTGAGTTATAGCCTGTATATTTTTGCCTCATTAAACTTGGTGAACTCATCTACATACCTCAGGCTACAATCTGAGTGATTTAGATTTTCTTCAAAAAATCCTTGATTGAGCTGAAAATCACCGTTTTCGGTATTTGGCCTCTGCTGATGGCGAATCAAAATATTTTGATACGATCAATAGACAAAAAATGTCGGCGCATGCTCTCTCAACAACTTGGCATCTTAGTTTGGGTCTGAATCTTACGTGGTCGCCAAGTTATGACTGAAAACCCATCGGTCATTCTTTTTGTCCACTTAGTGTATACAAATCAGTCGCCTCCTCTTCTGTGAGAGTTCCCACAGCTGTACAATGACCTGGCTGAGATCAGGAGGGGTTCCAGTGTGGCCTACCCAAGAGCTTGAGCCTTCTGTGGTAGAATTGTTCTGGGCCTGTGAGTGGAGGATATTATTGTTGCAAAGGCCCTGCCAGTCGATTCCATACACCTCCAATTTGTCTTTGCCGAGATCCTCTTCTTCCTGAGGAAGCTGATCTCCGTGAACACCATTGACATACATATCAAAAACAAACATGTCAGTGGGGCACCAATTAGCCCCATTCCGAATCTGAATGCGGTGCTGGTTCCACGACTCGGCAAAGAAAGTAAGTTGGGTATTGATTGTGCCGAGGAAAAGGAGATGTAAAAGCCAGATATGAGCAACATTGTTGATGTCAAGCCCATACTGAACTTCTAGCCGGGTAAAATGATCGCCTCATATTGCACTGACCTGGGCCGTGACATCGATCCAGAGTTGCTCAATGCAAACATTATGAATGCTTCTAAAGAGTAAAAATCAGTCCAGAAACAAAAAGCAGTTGTGGATTGAGCTATCGTCCCCATATATAAGAGCCTCTGTGAGTCCCACAGTGGTTTTCCATCCAGGCAGCGACATATAGATTTTCTGCACCATGGTCTCCGCACATCCGGGATGGGACACCATACACATTTGCAGCATTCAATGCCCCAGCAAATCAGACCTAGCCCCAGAAACATGAAAAAATCAATATGCTAAAGGAACGAAAAAACTCACCATGCTGGCCATCATGGTGCCAGAGGGAATTCGGACCAAGGATACAATAGTCACGTCAACGGATACAGATGCGCTCAAATATCCGCCACACTGGGTCAATGCGAAGCAGGGACTGGCAAATTCGCTCAATTGCAACGCGATGGCCGAGTTGATGAAGCATTCCATTGAGCATGCTAAGGCCTGCCCGCCGGTAATGAGTCCGCAAGCGGAGGAGAAGCATATCCAGGTCATCATCAGAGATGTCAGACATAGGGCCAGTAAAAGAAGCTGTTGGCTGAGATCAAGCTGCTAACTCTTCAACCTCGGCAGGGAAGTCGCCAGATGGAATGGGAAGATCAGGATCAAGAACATCATTGTTTGTGGGATCAGCATTGGTGGAAGCAGAAAGGGCATCGGGTTGGTAGAAAGGACTTTGCTGTGGCTTGGCAATGCCATACTCAAGGAGAGCATTCCGAGCAGTGGTTCTCCCAACGCTGATGCCTGCAGTGGGTCGCTGACCATAGGCCCATTGGAGAAAATCCGGATTGATATGAATGCGAGGACAACCAGGCCCACCCGAATGAATGGTCTGTACAATGACTGGCCTTCCATGGTGTGATGCATCAACAGCCTCTTGGTACTCAAGCTGAATATCAATTCACATCGCAGCTAGATTTGTTTCCAGAGTTGCAAACTCTTCAGGTGGAAAGATAGCTTGATTCTACATCATATTGAAGAAATTGCTCATCCATGGTTGAAACACTCGCCTCAGCTACCATGTTTGCAAATTCATCGATATCATCACTGAGTCGCTCCATGACAATCGCATCAGTATGGCTTCCAACCGAATCACTGACTGCATTCTGAAAGCGTTGGTAGTGGGTTCAGAAAGCATTTAGCAGCACTTCCTGAGCAAATGGAGCCAGTTGTAGAATGTCCATAAGCGACAAGTGAGACAAGCTTGTTACTGGTGACTGTGACTGGCTGTCACACTTCTTCGCTTCTGCCACATGGCTGAGGCTCTGGCAGCCTCCTTGCCAGGTGTTTCACATGGGCCAATCAAGTTATTAATCTTATCAATTTCTTAGCTTTGAAAGTCAGTTCCCATGTTGTTGTGAAAAAGCATGATGTCCCTGACATTAGCATGCGTTCACTGGCGTCTCTTTCCCTCCATCTTTCCTCGTGGAGCATGGGAAATCCCTATCAACAACCATCTCAGCTTTAATTACATGCCTTCGGTCCCATCTCGCCAGCCCTCTTGTCACTTGTCATATTAACCCCACAATTTTGGCAATTTTACAAGGCTTGCATCCTCTCGCTGCAAACATTGAGATGTCAACGAGCCGAACCCTTGATTTTGCTGAAGAAACCTTTCGGGACTTCCAAAATAGGTTCAGGGAACTGGGTGGTCTGTTGGGTGTTTCTGGTGTTCTCCCTTCACCCGAGTTCAATGATGCTGTCAATGTACTTGCGACAACTGGGGATGGACCCGGGCAAATATTCTTTGAGATATGGGCTGACATGGCTGTTCTCCCCTGATCACATTTTGTTGTGATATTTACAATCACAGAAGCTGCACTCCTTCATTCTATTCCACTCCCACAAATTGAACTCCCTCCTGGGTTTCTCTCCCTCTTATCATCTGATTCCACTGGACTCAACACTCCAGTCTTGTCTCACTTGCCATCAAGGCTATCGTCAGCTTCAGGCTTGCCTTCTCGGTCCTCGAGGCGAGAATCACATGTCCCCTCTCCATACCCCCAACAACCCAGTCCCCCTTCCAAGGACAATGGGATTCTGATTATGGATATAAATAAAGTGCCTAATTCTAAGAAGATGCGCTGTACAGATGTAATGTCGAAGCACATGTTATTGAATGTGCATGGGAGATTAAGGAGGTGTTCCAGGCTGAGGCGTGTTGTAGATTAAATGGGGAGGGCAAAATTAGAGAGAAGAAATAGAGTACAATTGCAAGCACTGTTGGTAAGAAGGCTGCTTTAGAGCAATCAGATACTCTAGCAGGTAAATACTACAGGCTTGTATACTACCGAGAAATGTATCTAGAATATTCTACTTGTATCTGCTTAGACTGTTCGTTAGTAATATCCTTATCAATCAATGCCGATGGCTGAGCTGCCATTAATAATCCCAATAAGGCACATACTTTCAACCAGTTGACCAAAGAGAGGGGAGATGGTTTCCCCTTTCACTTCCACTGTGTCGCAATAGGTTTGGCATTGACCAGCCAGTTGACAAGCGACCTCCTCCCGAAGGCACAGTATGGAATACACCAATTCCCCTAAGCGACACATTATGGTGTTCCCCCGCTCAAAGTCCTCTTGTTGGGGATCCCACCACATAATGGAGATTTCCTGCCAAGCACCCCTTTTCGTGATGGCCTCCAAGTGGTGAAATTTAGAGGTATATTGTTGTGGCCACAAAGTTGGGTCATCTTCACCATAGCACATGTCTGAATACAGTCAGCATTAGTCGTGAAATATGTTTCAGCTGCAATGTGAATGGTGGCACCTACCATTGTGCCTGCCATTTGGATTGCGGTTCCTCAGCAAGTTAAAAGACATTTTGAGAAAACAAAAAGAGCTAGACTTGAAAGTCCAGCACACTCCAGACTTGGAGTCTGGTTGCTGAGTGCAGTGGGTTTGTAGGCAGAATGATGCTAAGTAGAGTAGAAGCAAGAGTTGAGTCAGAGTTGTTGACCAAGGAGATCACATGGGTACGCTGACTAAGTCAAAAAAATTATTTGAGAATAGGTGCGCACTAAGCCTAATTGATACAGCATATAATTGAATTTGTATTTAACTGTGTAACTGTGAAGGTGATGAGTCAATTGTGGTCAATGAAGACAAAGTCATTGTAGAGGGAAGGTTAGAAAAAATGAAAAAAGCAGTCTGGTCCAAAATGCCCAAAGTAATATAATAAAGTGCTACAGGTGGGGATTGAACATGCAACCTTCCAAACATGAAGTCTAACCTTGCTCAGTGTTAAACAACAGCAGAATTTCCAGCTGTACCATCAGGGCAATAAACATGGGATACTGAGATCATCTAGTCATTGGATAGGGCTCCAATGTGCAAATCGTCTCAAGCAGGAAGCAACTCAAGTTTATCTTCAGAAACCAAAACTTAGCTTAAACTGAACTGTTAGCACAGCCAAAAGTAAGTAGTGACTTGGAATTCAGCAAATTGTATGACAAGATATTTGCTATGACAGAAAAAAGTGGCTAGACATTAGTAATGTAGTTATTAAGTCGTAGTGATTAAAGTTTGAGCAACCTTCAGGTGAGTATCAGTAATGTAATGTCAGAGTTGTAGTGATCAAGGTCAAACCGAACCAAGCACAGCCAAAAATAATTAACAGCTTGGAAATTATGTGGCAAAACAATTGCAATGAGAGTGAAATATAATTCAGCTGTGTATTAGTAATGTAATTATGGATTCATAGTAATTAAAGGTGAATTAAAAAGCATAGTCCAAATAATTGCAACAGGAGGAAAATATAATTCAACTGGGTATCGGTGATGTAGTGATGGAGTTGTAATGATCATCAAGATAATTTCAGTAGAAGTTGTCTGTATGTTACATAAATTCAGGCAAGTAGCAGACAATAGAAAGATAGGTGCATATTTGCAAAGAGTGGGATTTGGCCTGAGTTGGATGATAATCAGGGGGTGCAAAGACATCAGTAGACTTGGCCTGCTTACCAGCTATATACTCTGTGTCGTTGATGTTGTGACTGTCAGCACAAACCATGGTTAACCATGGTTGACTGATGGCAAACTATGGTATGTTGATGGGAAACTGTGGTATGCTGATGGGAAACCACAGTATGCTGATGGGAAACCATGGTATGTCAATGGTGAGCCAAATGGGGAAATCAAAGTGCAACCTGAAACCTGAACCTCAACGAAAAAGGTTCGGCCTTCCACTCGTCGCCTCCCCGGATCTGGACGTTGTTTATGACATCTTTTATCGCTGTAAATTATGAACTTCAGAAATGAGGTTCAGAACCATATTTTACAGGTAGAAGGCATGAGGTTGGTGCAACATGTGACTTGAGGTTGAGGTTAGCAACTGAGGTTTTGGTAAATTATTGAGTTTGAGGTATGAGGTTGCACATCTGACATATTGAGGTTGTACAATGAGATTGAGCTTCCAGGTTGCCACTGATGGTGGCAAACCTTTTTCGTTGAGGTTCAGGTTTCAGGTTGCACTTTGATTTCCCCATTTGGCTCACCATTGACATACCATGGTTTCCCATCAGCATACTGTGGTTTCCCATCAGCATACCACAGTTTCCCATCAACATACCATAGTTTGCCATCAGTCAACCATGGTTAACCATGGTTTGTGCTGACAGTCACAACAGTCACAACATCAACGACACAGAGTATATAGCTGGTAAGCAGGCCGAGCTTTGGTTCAGTTTGACCTTGATCACTACAACTCTAACATTACATTACTGATACTCACCTGAAGGTTGCTCAAACTTTAATCACTACGACTTGATAACTACATTACTAATGTCTAGCCACTTTTTCTGTCATAGCAAATATCTTGTCATACAATTTGCTGAATTCCAAGTCACTACTTACTTTTGGCTGTGCTAACAGTTCAGTTTAAGCTAAGTTTTGGTTTCTGAAGATAAACTTGAGTTGCTTCCTACATAAGACGATTTGCACATTTGAGCCCTATCCAATAGCTAGATGATCTCAGTATGACATATTTATTGCCCTGATGGTGCAGCTGGAAATTCTGCTGTCTTTTAACACTGAGCAAGGTTAGACTTCACCTTTGAAAGGTTGCATGTTCAATCCCCACCTGTAGCACTTTATTATATTACTTTCGCCATTTTGGACCAGACTGTTTTTTTTTTCATTTTTTCTAACCTTCCCTCTACAATGCCTTTGTCTTCATTGACCACAATTGACTCATCACCTTCACAGTTACACGGTTAAATACAAATTCAATTATATGCTGTATCAATTAGGCTTAGCACACACCTATTCTCAAATATTTTTTTTGACTTAGTCAGCATACCATGTGATCTCTCTGGTCAACAACTCTGACTCAACTCTCGCTTCTACTCTACTTAGCATCACTCTGCCTAAAACCCACTGCACTCAGCAACCAGACTCCAAGTTTGGAGTGCGCTGGACTTTCAAGTCTAGCTCTTTTTGTTTTCTCAAAATGTCTGTTAACTTGCTGAGGAACCACAATCCAAATGGCAGGCACAATGGTAGGTGCCACCATTCACATTGAGGCCGAAACATATTTCACGACCAATGCTGACTGTGTTCAGACATGCGCTATGGTGAAGATGACCCAAATTTGTGGCCACAACAATATACCTCTACATTTCACCACTTGGAGGCCATTGCGAAAAGGGGTGCTTGGCAGGAAATCTCTATTATGTGGTGGGATCCCCAACAAGAGGACTTTGAGCGGGGCAACACCATAATGTGCAGCTTAGGGAAATTGGTGTATTCCATACTGTGCCTTCTGGAGGAGGCTGCTTGTCAACTGGCTGGTCAATGACAAACCTATTGCGACACAGTGGAAGTGAAAGGGGAAACCATCTCCCCTCTCTTTACCTGGATGTGCTTCTCCTCCGCTTGCAGACTCATTACCAGCGGGCAGGCCTTAGCATGCTCAATGGAATGCTTCATCAACCCGGCCATCACGTTGCAATTGAGCGGATTCGCCAGTCCCTGCTTGTCATTGACCCAGTGCGGCGGATATTTGAGCACATCTGTATCCGTCGACGTGACTATCATGTCCTTGGTCCGAATTCCCTCTGGCACCATGATGGCCAGCATAGTGAGTTTTTCCTTTCCTTCAGCATATTGATTTTTTCATGTTTCTGGGGCTAGGTCTGATTCACTGGGGCATTGTTATCCATGGCTTCATTGATGGGTATTCACACCTTATCACAGGCCTGCAGGCGAGCAACAACAATACAGCTGATACAGTTTTGGAGCTATTTCTGAATGCTGCAAATGTGTATGGTGTCCCATCCCGGATGCGCGGGACCATGGTGCAGAAAATCTATATGTCGCTGCCTGGATGGAAAACCACTGTGGGACTCGCAGAGGCTCTTATATATGGGGAAGGTAGCTCAATCCACAACTGCTTTTTGTTTCTGGACTGATTTCTACTCTTTCGAAGTGTTCATAATGTTCGCATTGAGCGACTCTGGGTCGATGTCACGGCCCAGGTCGGTGCAACATGGGGCGATCATTTATCCCGCTAGAAGTTCAGTATGGGCTTGACATCAACAATGTCGCTCATATCTGGCCTTTACATCTCCTTTTCCTCGGCACAATCAATACCCAGCTTACTTTCTTTGCTGAGTCGTGGAACCAGCACTGCATTCAGATTCAGCATGGGACTAATCGGTCCCCCACTGACATGTTTGTTTTCAATATGTATGTCAATGGTGTTCGCGGAGATCAGCTTCCTCAGGAAGAAGAGGATCTCGGCGAAGACGAATGGAGGTGTATGGAATCAACTGGCAGGGCCTTCGTGACAATAATCCTCCACTCACAGGCCCAGAACAATTCTACCACAGAAGGCTCAAGCTCTTGGGTAGGCCACACTGGACCTCCTCCTGATCTCAGCCAGGTCATTGTACAGCCTCCTGTGGGAACTCTCACAGAAGAGGAGGCGGCTGATTTGTATAACTCATTTTCACATCTCATTGGAAGTGCTGAAGATGGTGATATTATATTACTTTGAAGCCAAGCACTTGCTCATGTTCGTGTATTATACCCTGATGTATTTTGAATGTTGATTGGAAATCGACAGAAATCATGTGGAACAATACTAAACTGCAGTTAATAATGGTAAACTATGGATGACAGGTGGCGGATCAAGAATGATTGTAGTTGTTGATGGCAGATCAAGGATGACTGCAGTTAATGGTGGTCAAATGAAGGAAAATGCTACCATTGGCTGGAATAACATGATTTTGATTGCATTTGGCCATGATTGAACCATGGTCCAACCATGGTTTGACCATGATAGAATGCCAAAAAATGTCAATTCTCTGAATTGTCGTTCTGCATGCTCAACTACTCAAGTCTCGTACTGAACCTAGCAGATCTCGTCCCAAACCTCATAATTCTAGTTCTCAACCTCAAACTGCAACCTCAGGGCTTTATGCCCAAAATCTCATACTGCATGCTCAACCTCCCAATCACCAATTATAACCTCAGATCTACAAGCTCAACCTGCTAAAATCATGTAACCTCAGTGCTCAACCTGCTAAAATCATGTAACCTCAGTGCTCAACCTGTCAAAATCATGTAACCTCAGTGCTCAACCTGCTATCTGTGCTCAACCTCAATGTTTGCACCTCAACCTTATATTTTGCATTGAAAAAAGCTTTTATAGTTGTTGAATCCCCACCGGACGTCGAGTTTCATGAAGAACCGAGCTCCCTTCAGGCGGTTAATGAGGTCGTTAATCAATGGGAGCGGGTACCGGTTTTTTACAGTCATCGCGTTGAGCGCCCGATAGTCCTGGACGAACTGGAGACTTCCGTCCTTCTTTTTGATGAAGAAGAAGACCGGAGATGCCATCGGGGATTTGGACGAGCGGATCCGGCCGGTGCTCAACCCGTCCTCGATGAACGCGTCAAGTTCCTTTTGCTCGAGGGGGAAGATTGGGTAGACCTTGCAGTTGGCCGGTTTCGCATCCAGGACGAGTTCGATGGCGTGGTCCCACGTCTGGCGTTCCGGTAGGGCGTCGAACAACTCCTTATCGAAAACATCGGAGAAATCCTCGACCCAGGCCGGGACCGAAGTCCCAGGCGGGGCCGAGTTCCGGGTGAAGGCCTCCGCGAGCCGTTGAGAGACGGTGCTGCCCGCGCGGATTTCTTCGGCCGGAGCGAACACGGTGTAGAGGATCCGGTCGCCATCCTCAAGCTCGTCGTCCTCGTCATCGTCATCGTCGTCCGGGTCCGGAGTGAGGTCCAGGAAGTCATCTGCGTCGTCGTCCAGATCGTACCCGTCATCTCCGCACCACTCCTCCGAGTCAATGGCACAGATAGACGGGACGGGACCTTCGCGGAACTGCCGGAGAATCGCGGTGGAGATCTTCGCGCTGCGACGGACTGCGCGGAGTTCATCCCGGCAAGTGCTGCAGCTGGTCGGGCAGCGGGTCATCCAGACTTCCTTGGTCTCCCAGTTGATCTCCAAGTTGTGCTTCTGAAGCCAGGAGTAACCAAGGATGACGTGCTGCTTACCAAGCCGCGTTACCGCGAGTTCGATGTGCTCGGAGTGTCCCTTGTAATTGACGACCATATCAACTACGCCGGAAATGCCTCTGGACGCATTGGGCGTGCCATCAACGTTGAGGACCGGAATTGGCTGGGAGAGCTTCCGGACGGGAAGATTGCGGGAGATCACGTACTCCGAGTCGATGAAGTCTCCGGTCGCCCCGCAGTCGACCAGACCCTTCACGGACATCGTGGCTGCAGTCTCTACCGATTGCATCTCCAACGGAATGTGCAGGGAGTTCCGGCCTTCCACGGAATCAATAACGTACCGCCGGGGCAGTTTGCGTTCCCACTTCGGGCGGCGGACATGGGGAATGGAAGGGGGGAGTTCTGTCTTTGCCTCCGGGGCGGGAATAGGGGGTGCGTCTTTCGTTTCAACTGCTGATTTATTGGGTATATTTTTGTACAAGCAGGAGTAATGGTTGGGGGACGCGACCGAGGGCGCACCGCTTACTCGGCCACGTCCGGAAAACCCTCCGGCTCCGCGTCTCCAGTTTCCAGCTCGGCCGGAAGCCCAGCGGAGGTGGAGAGGCGCACGAAGAGTTCTCCGAGGAGGTTGTCACCAAGTTGACGGACGACCTCGTCTAGGACGTCCGCATGCCAGACATCCGAGGGAGTCGGGCAGTCTCGGGCGAGGTGTCCGGCCACACCGCAACGGAAGCAAGCGCGGGGTGTGAAGCGGGCGCGGGTCCGGTCGACATCCATCGGGATGCCGGGCGGAAGGGCGGGCGCCGGCGCGGCTCTAGGAACAGGCGTGAAGGAGGGGACTGGGAGGAACGTCCCAGTGCAGGGGCATGCGGCCGGAGCCAGGGCGTGAGTCGGGGGTACTCCCGCTCAGACACGAGCGAGGGTGTCGTACTGGCAGAAGGCGCGGATACGCCATCTGGCGTAGTCCAGCAGTGCTGGAGCAGTTCCGGACGTGGTGATCGCCGCGTTAATCCGCGGGTCGAGCCCTGCACGGTACTTGGTGACGCGGACGAGTGGGTCCGCATATCCGGCTGTAGCAGCGAGTTCCTCGAAATTGTCCGTGTACCGGTAGACATTGCGGGAGCCTTGGTAGTAGCTGTGAGTCTCCAGCCGGAGGAGAGCTTGGTCTTGCTCGTTTTCCTCTACGAACCAGAGCCGGAACTCAGACTCGAATTCCGCCCAGGATGGGAATGGGAACGGAACGATTGCGGACTGTCGTTCCGCCCACCGTCCGGCCGCGTCTCGCGCCATAAAGGACATGGCGTACCGCACGAGTTTTTCCTCTACGACCTGTCCGTGGACCATGAAGGCTTCCGGAACCAGTTGGAGGTATGTGAGGACGGAGTGGAGGAACATCCGTCCTTGTGTCCGGTCGCCATCGAAAACGGCCGGAGGGTTCGGTCGGAGAACCAATTTTGCTGCTGGGGTGAGGGTGGTGAAGTCTGGACCCGCCACCGGAGCCGGAGCGGCAGGGACGGGGGCAGTCGTGGGTGGATTTTGGCTATTGTGTAAAACGCGGAGGAGTAGGGTTTTGATATTCGCGAGAGAGTCTTCAACCGCGGTCAGCCGGGTCTCGGGGTCGGGAGCCGAGTCCAGGATGTGAACATCCGGGAGCTCGGGTTGCATGGACCCGTTTCCGGGTGTCGGGGCGTCCATCAAGGAGGAGGGGTCGAGATTGGAAGTGGGGGAGGCCGGAGCGCTGGCGTAGCGGTCCGAGTCCGAGTCTACACCAAACTTCGCAATCTTGACCGGTTGATCCCTTAGATCCTTTCTTCTGCTGTAAGGGCAACCTCAGCTCAGTGCGTGAGCATGGGAACTAGCGGGAGAATCCCAAGTAAACTCAATTCAAGGTACTAAATACAGAGTTCTAGAATACGCACCTAGCGGGAGAATCCGAAGAGAAGAAAGGATGAGGATTCCCACGCTAGGCGAGGTTTTATAGGTACTAGCCAGTAGCACGTGTCCGGAGTGATCGGCAGTGGTCTCGAGCTTGATCGCATAGCACGTGCCAGCGAGAGTGACCGGATGGAGGGGAGCGGAGGGGAACAGAGTCCGGAGGGACGGGGGACGACGTTCCGGGTGAAGGTGCTGGCTGGGGTACAGGACCGAAGGCCAGACGGTCGGATGAGGCCGGATGGTCGGGCGAGGCCGGATGGTCAGGCGAGGCCGGACGCGGGAGGGGCGTTGGATGAAGGATCAGACGAGGCAGTGGGGCGGTGCGATGGGCCGGAGTCAGCCGGACAGCCAGACAGATGGACAGATGGGTGGTTCCCCTGACCGGACTCATCATTCATTGTCTAAGTCATTCTTTCTTCATTGGGCGTAACCCCTTTGGCCGACTGGCTCATGTCTCCCTTTGCTGGCTGGTAGTCTAGTTCGCCCAGCACCTCTGTGACATGAGCGTCCCCCATGTCTGTTCACCTTTGGCTTTCAGGTTTCATATGCTGATCAGCTGTTATATCTGTGTCGGGAAGGAAGGGAAGAGAGGAGAAGAGGAGGTAGGTTCCAGATGACAGATGTCTGGGCCAGAGGGATGGAAGGCCAGAGGACGGAGATAGACGGAGGTATGGAAGTTAACTGAGGTCAACGATCTGGGATCCGGAACTATGGATATCAAAACCACTACACCATAGGGGGTTAAGGGTGAGTGGGGATTGTACTGCTGGCGACTTGAGTAGGGAAGGGTGACAACTGGAATGGCTGAAGGACTTTTGCTCATCGGCCGGGGGAGTCAAATGAAGGCTGGATGGATTTCCGAACAACTGGAGCCAAGCGCGAGGTGCGGGGCTGAGATTGGAAAAGTTCGGAACAAGTCCGGACGTCGGATAAAGGGCGGAGGTTACGCCCAGACGTCACACGTAGGACAGAGGTTGGGTCCGAACGTTGGAAGAAGGACGGGAGTCAAGTCCGGACGTTGGATGAAGGACAGAGGTCAAGTCCGGACATTGGACGGAGATAGTTGTCAAGACGAAGAAGCCAGAAAAGGCAGATGGAGGATGAAGACCAGAATTAATGTTTATAATCAAACTGAAGTACATCCAAGATGGTACTACATATTTATAATATTTACAGAGCAAATCTGGATGCGGAGAGAAGTAACTAAAAGACAATAAGATAAGTTGTTTAACAATAAAGACAATAAAGCAAAGCATGTGGATCATAGTGCATAAGGACATAGGATTTGATGGTGAGTCGAATGACTCATGAAAACCATTGGATACAACACCACATGGACTTGGTGTCGTGGGATAAGTCCGAGGAAGTTCCGTGAGAGTTCTGAGGCCAGAGCCAGAAGACAGAGGACAGAAGTCGGAGGACCGGAAGTTTGGATGTGAATCTGGAGGTGGCAGAGAATGCCGGAAGCAAGGCTGGAGATGGCTGGATGTGGTCAGGAGTTGTCCTGGAGTTGCATGGGTGTAACACCAGCTTTCTTATCCTGACTGACCTTCATCCACTGGCCGGCTTAACCGGCTTGGTATATAACACTGCCGGGGCTCAGAATGCACTGGCAGTGAATGAGCCTGAGAAGTTCTTCTGGAAAATGGTTGGGCTGTGTAGGTTGCTATATCATATTGTTGATGTCCTTTTGCTCTTGAACTGATGGTACTGCTGTGGTACATGTTCTGGCTCTGTTGCCCAGGCCTTTCACACTGCAGACATCAGGTGTCAAAGACTCTAGGGATCTCTGCTTATGTCTTAACAAAATGTCTGACAGCTGGAAATTTTCCTTCTGGGGCCATGTATCATGTACTCTGTTTTGGCTTTCTTGTCTTATCCAGGACAGTTATATCTTAGCAGCTGCAAGATTCTCTATGCAGAACCTGTGAGCTTCTTTTTGAGCAATAAAAAATATTGAGTGTAAATAAAGGCGGCGGAGATTTCGTGACTCAAGAAACTGGCAGGAAAATTTTGATGTGCGAAGATAAAGGGCGGAGAATCAAATTTGTTGATGAAAATAGCAGAAGACGAGGTACATCCTGCCACACTCTTTCGTGCCCACAAATGTGGAAATAAGTGGCAGAGGTCCGAAATTAGAATAAAAGCTGTGGAACACAAATGAAAGTACTAGTGCGGGAATAATAAAAGTGCACTTGGAACACCATACTGACTGAAGGCTCGGATCAGTGTCGCAGATAAGACTACCAAGACCACTCACACCAAACAAAGGAAATTTTCAGTATCAACTGAAACTGTGTTTGATTTCTTAAAAACATCCACACAAATCAACACAACTAAAATGGACAAGTTCACAAAGCCAGAAATTCAAATCAAATTCACTGGTATCAGCACTGGAATCAGCTCTCCTGAAACAAAGCAAATGCAGTGGCGCTGAAAGGCCCACTAAAAATCTAAAATTGGTGCGTCTTTCAACTTCTGCGAAACAAAGAATTTCATCCTGACTTTCAGGACAGCCGAAATTTCCTCCAGAGCAAAATTTCAGCACGGCTGAAACTCATACTGAAATCCTTTGTGTCTCAAAGGCTGAAAGGTACACTAATTTCAGATGTTTCAATGGACCTTTCAGCCCCACCGGATTTGCTTTGTTTTAGCGCACCTGATTCTAGTGCTGATTGTCATCATTTTTATTCAAGATTCAAGCGCTAGCTTGATGATTTTTCCCGAATCCAATGGCGCTGATTTGCATAGAGTTTTTTCGAAAATAAATTTGCATTGCAGTCCGGACTTTTATTTGGTGTGCCCTACCCCTTGGGCGAAAGCACGAAGGGGCCGTTTCGGTTGCTAGTCAATGCTCCTGTTCTAACTTCTTGGAGGCCAATCACGCTTAAACTTCTCAATTGGTACCATCCGAGCTGGTTATGGGTAAGATACGGATTCCGAATGGCTCAGCCTCCGAGTGTTCGACAGTCACGCTTGCAAACCAAATCTCCAAAGAACACCTCTATGCACTGAGCAATTGTCGCGATCGGTATCCCTTGTCATTCCAAGATACAAGACACGGCCTGCTTCCTTCGATCCCAGAATTCTAGTGGGCGCGCCAAGTGCAAACTGACGGCTATCCTCCGGATTCCTCACAAAAGATCTCCAAACCTCAAATTCCAGGGCCGAGTATGTCACGATGGGCGCATCATCCACATTCATCATACTATATTTGGACCTAGTCTTGAAAAGAAACAGATCTTGAAAATTGTTCGCTTGCTTTCAGTTTTCATCCGATTATCTTCGTAGGTAGCGGAACTTAAACCGACGGGTCTTCGCTTTCAGAATGTAAAAAAAGGTTCAGAAGAAACCGTCCACTATTGGGCAAGAACCAGGCCTGAGACCAAAAAACACTGATGGTGCGGCGAAAGTCGACAGGATATAATTTTCAGTCAACCGGTTATTCTCAGACTTTGAATATACATTGGGGGAACAAATAAAGATCTTACACAAATTTCCGGACTCAAATTCGCGGCGGGAAGGGCCCGGCGGTAGTCCCAAATCATAAATGACGCTCGCTTGGGCTCGCTTATTTCCGAGCGTTGCACACGACGAAGGCCGAGGTCGCGGACGCCCTCAAGGGGTAGCAGATCTTCTTATCTGCCACACTGATCCGAACCTCCCCCCCTCAAATTGGGAAGTAAGGCCGATAGAGCCGAAAGCCAAGTGATTCTCTTTTTACTAGTTTCTAAAATACTATAACTTTGCTATAGCAAAGTGAAGAGTCAGGCTCATTGAGCAGAACTGAGCAATATTTGGGCCTATCTAAGGGAACTGGAATGATTCAAAGAAAGCTCAACCATTTCACGACACAAATATAGCATCGTTCAGAGCAGCCTATGTCAACTTGTGTGGCTGATATTATCAGCCACACAAGTGTGATAACAAGATCTGCTACACCTGCCTGGTCTACGGTTGCCATGGTCGAGGTCTGTTTGGGGTGATACAATTGTTGGGGTCCTGTGTGACGCGTGATATTTGCTTGCCATCACCTGAAGTGAAGAAGTGGCGTCGCGTCGCGCGAGTTGTTCTTCTTCAAATTCGCTTTGAACTTGTTTTATTGACTAATTGTTTTCAGACGGTGATTGCCTCCAAGCCCAAGATAGTGAACTGAAGAGTACTGCCGGTACCTGAGGAGCCGCCACCGTAGCAAGCGGTATTCCGACTCGGACTACCCTGCACGCTGTCTGGAAGTTTAAAACTTTGAGGTATATCTGCCAATCCTAATGACCTTCCACAATTCACAATAATAACTTCGCTCTCCCAGTGTCTTTCCAAACGAGCCTGTAAGCACTCCGATTCCCCAACCTGCACCGTGCTCAAGCTTGAGACAAATCAGGCATGTATCGAAAGCGGGGTAGATCAAGTCAATCAAAAGTGTTGTCTCCGTGCAACTACACCTTAGGGAAATGACACTCGCCAGAAACATTTGGGTTGAGTTGTTTCTTCGGGCTCAATCTCAATCCCCTCATGTCAAATCTGTGTTTCAGATTTGTGTGTTAACATTTTGGCCAGCACGCAGGAAGCTTTTTTTATATTCAAAAAGCGAAGACCCGTCGGTCTAATTTCCATTACTTACGAAGATAATCGGATGAAAACTGAAGGCAAGCGACCACATTTTCAAGACCAGGTCCAGATATAGTATAGAAGCGGGCCCCGGCGGTAGTCCCAAATCATAAATGACGCTCGCTTGAGCTCGCTTATTTCCGAACGTTGCACGCGACGGAGGCCTAGGTCGCGGATACCCTGGTCAGGGCGGATTTGCACGGAGACAAAAAGGCGTTTTCCTTTCTTTTTGAAATACACGCTCTCGAGATTCATTGGCGGAAGTTGGGCTGAAGGGTAAGTCTTGGTTTTTGACGGGTTCCGTGGGCGCAGGAATGTGCGATGACTTCCAAGAATTTGTCTATGGTTCAAGCACTTGATTCTTTCTGCCATGATCCAATCATGATCTGCGATAGTCCTCCTACGCGAGCGGCGGATTCCGAGCACCAATGAACGCGCAACGCGGCGCAAGTTATTAACGAGCGTGGAGAGGGAATATTGTGCCCGACTCCCTTTCCCCACATGTCTTCACTTCCTCCAATACCTCCTGATATCGGCAAGAGGTACGCCACAGTGGACGCGCTATTGGAGGTTTTGCTTATCTTACATCCCTCGAACGCAAAGCACAGCACCTGAGGTGAGTACAATTCCGAATCAGGCACGGTCCATGTTTCGAGTCTCGGTTGCAGCTCTTTGGCATGCTATTCAACTATGGATTGATGGGCTCGTTGCTGGTTCAAGTGTGTAAGTTGAAACTGACTGGTGTGACTGTCGCGTTTTGGTAAAACCGGAAACAGATCATTATTACCTGGCATTTCCAAAGGATCGGACGTCCACAAAGGTCATTGTGTACACGCTCTTTGTCCTCGAAGTCGCTCAAACGGGTATCATGAGCTATTTTGCGTGCGAGGACTTTTTTTTCTTGATGCGCACCCCTCTGAAGGAACGCGTTTTCAGTTACACGGTATTCGGCTCCGGATATGGGAATTTGGATGTTTTCCAGAAGAGCGCGTTGGAGTGGTTCCCGGTGTGCATTTTGGGATCGGTAATAGCGGGGACTGTACAGCTTTTCTATGCATATCGACTGCGTGCTTTCTCGGGCTCATGGATCGCCAGTGGGATCGTCACTTTTGTGAGTTTTATTGTGTGAATCACGTTACGCCGCCCTTATCTCTTCCTTCTTGCAGCTGGCTCTGCTGCAAATAGGTTCCGGCATTGGTCAAGGCGTGATCAGCGAACAGCTCGTGGACCGTTCGAAACTGACAGGGAAGCCTATTTGCGTCACGGTTTGTTCATTCTACTTTCAAGTTCAAAAGGTTCTTTAACCCGGCCGGCGTGTATAGATTTGGCTAGTCAGCACCGCCTTATGTGATGTTCTCATCGCGGGATTTATGAGCTACTATGTGCGTTGGGTGTCCAACCAGGCTCGTTCATGGCCAATTATCATGCAGCTCAAACGGGACCGAATAAAATCCATCAAGATGAGAAACTTTATCAGTAAACTTGTTCGTTATACCGTGGAGACGGGAGCTATAACAGGTTAGGCTCTACTTCTTCTTTACAGTCTGCGTGCACCGACACACACCACAGCACTCGTGGCCGTCATCCAGGTCGTCGTTCAGCATGCGTACCCGAGTAATAACTACTTCGAGACCCCGAGCTGGACTCTCGGGAAACTTTATTCAAACAATCTGCTAGTGCGCTTCTGTTTTCGTCGCATTTCAATTTTTTCATTGTACCTTACCTAGGTCCTCTTGAATGCCCGGGCTGTCACCGTGGGCGGACGAGACTATATCAACTCTACCGTTCGCGGTCTCACCGAGGAGATCAATTTCGACGCCACGAGAACAGGAAGAAGGGCAAGAACGGCGGGCACTGAGCTAGACGAGCGATCTGGACCGACGACTCGGAGCAACTTCAATCACTCCGAAGATGTGTTGGATACACTGGAGAGCAGTAAAACGCCTCCGAAATATCCCTCAAGTCGGACATCTGAACTCGATGATGCTTCCTCTGTATGAAACATGTGTTGTGCAAATTGGTAGATGTGTGCTTGTTGGGCTGTCCACACAGCGCTCCAAAATTCAATCCGTTTGGAGTACTGAATCTGGTGTTGCAATTCAAGGGCAACAACGCCACTCACCGGCATTCGGCGCGACGCCTGCGACTCAGATTTTCAAACGACGTGCGTGTATAAAAAACATTGGCCTAGGATTAGAAAATGCTTGTGCCCAAATGAATAACCTAAAATTAAAGTGCGTAGGAATCCCATGCCGGATTACAGACATATTTAAGGGGGTACACTGCCACCGTACAGCATAAACGGCCAAATCGGGACTAGAAATAGCAAATGGGTTTATCAAGTGAGGTAAGAGCGGGGTACCAATAGAGCGTCTGTTCGAGGAGAGACCGGAAATGAGGAAGATAGAATGCGAGAAACCAAGAGGAAAAATGAAAGACTGAGAAGAGCCCACGCCGCACGGGACTAATCTGCTCCGTTCTGAGACCGCCCACCTCAGGGTAGGGCCGTGTATATAATTCCCAGCGAATTACAAACATGGTACTCAAAAAATTCGATTTTCTGACCTAAGAACTGAATTTTCGCCCCTCTCTCTATTTTCTGTCATTGTTGTTGTTCACAACGTCTGCAACTTCGTCTGGGTTCCGTGGCTCGGCACTGTTGTGTAAAAAACTCGGGAAATCTGATTTGCATCCCGCTTCTAGCAACACTTCGCATCCTCGATGCTACTCAACTCGGGGAAATTGCGCCGCGTATCCTATTAGCTCGATGGAAGTAATTCTTGACCAAGAGAGTGGACTATGTGTGACATTAATGGCAGTTGACTGTGGATTTCAACTTTATTTCAACCCACGAATTGCCGGCGGCCCGAATTGCTGAGACGATTAAAAACTGGTCATTTTGGGCAATCATTTAAAAACTGGGTTTATAAACAGGCATTATATACACGACCCTACCTAGTCTCGTTCCCGACGTTATATTGGGCGCGTCTTCAGACAGAGGCGGAGATATCAATTACGTAGCGGATTGTTCCGAGCGATCTGATGAAGTTTGATGGCGGAAGACGTTACTTATTTTTCATCATTTCGCTTGCCCCATCACTCTGATCCTTGATTATCTTTCACACCGGCACACCATAACATCTGGAACCGAGATTAGGAGGAGAGGGTGCATTACTCTAACTCGGACATCACGGCGCAGAAGCGGAAGCGCGGATTTAGTCGGACTTCATGTCAGTCGCCGCTTCCTTTGCTGGGCCGAGTTAGAGTAATGCACTCCTTACTCCTATCTTTCCCCGCGCCTACGGAGGGCATAGCGCAACCCATGAATGATCGGAGTCTGCATCACAAGCTTTTCGGAAACAGCCAAGTACAGCAGGTACAACGTGGGTGTAGCGCTAGGTAGTTTGCCCAGGTTTTGCTGATGCTAGCAGGCCGTGCGAGATGAACCGTACGCGGAGGTTGCTGCGCCCGATTCCTTACATGGCACCCAATACCCAGCAGTCACTTAGGTGAACTTGCCAGAAACGTACTTGCTTCCAGCCGCACGCGGTTCTACTGAAACGGAGCGAGGTGCGGCCCAAGTGCGCCTAGAATGTTTCTGCTCGGCTGCGAACATTAGCATACCAACCGCCACGACTGTACATTTCCTTCCCTCCTCCCGTCCGACCCTCCTCCACATTAATTCTTCAACCTCGTCATGGAGAAACGAAATTTCAAGGTCTTGATAGCCGGGGGCAGCATCGCAGGTCTCCTCTTGGCTAATATGCTGGAGCAAGTTGGAATTGATTTCGTTGTGCTGGAGGCCTATCCAAAAATCGCTCCCGAAGTGGGTGCAAGTATTGGATTCCATCCCTACGGATGTCGCATTCTCGACCAGATTGGATGCTATGATGGGATTCGAGGAAAACTAGACATGGAACTCATGGACTGGCTCTACAACTCGCGCCAAGGAGCTTCACTTAGTTGTGTTCCCTTCGCCGGCCAGCATTTGGTCGAACGGTTGGTTCACAATTTTCACTGGCGCCTGTGGTTTAAAGTGTTTTCTCCGAGTCACAGACACGGTTATGGGCTGATATTCGTCGACCGACAACTGGCCATCGAAGTTTTCTATAACAACTTGAAAGACAAGTCCAAGGTTCTCGTCGATAAACGGGTGGTCGGCGTCACACCGCTCGTCAATGGCATCCAAGTTACGACACTGGATGGCTCGACGTACTCTGGCGATATTCTCGTCGGCGCCGATGGAGTTCATAGCACAATCAGAAAAGAGATGTGGCGCCTTGGCGATGAAATTTCTCCAGGACGCTTTTCCCAGTCGGATAGAACGGGTGGGTGCCTATATTTTGGCGAGAACCAGGCTAATTTCTCTCTCGAGATGTTCCGTGCGACTACCGCTGCATGTTCGGTATCTCAAAGAACGTAGTTGGCTTGAACAAATCGTCGGCACAGACCGTCCTGGGACATAACAACAGTTATCTGGTCGTCGATGGTCCAGGTGCTCGCACCTACTGGTTCCTATTTGCCAAAAACGACAAGAGGCTCCACGGCTTGGAGAACGAGATACCCCGGAACTTTACAGACGAGGAGAAGAAAGCATTGGCCGAGAAGCATTGGAACGATCCCATAAACTCCAAAGTCACGTTCGGAGATCTCTACAAGAACCACACGTCCGCGATCTTGACTGCTATTCCAGAGTTTGTAAACACAGAATGGTTTCTGGGAAGGACCATCATAATCGGTGACGCAGTTCACAAGGTCTGGCCTTCCTCCTTCCCTGCTTTCCACGCACGACCTGATATGTTGCATAGTTCAATCCTGTCTCCGGCCAAGGAGGAAACTATGCGCTTGAGACAGCAGCTACTCTTACCACTGAAATTTTCAGCATGCTTAATGCTCTACCAGCGGGGCAGCGCCCTTCTGATGCAGATGTCGCTGCGGCCTTTCAGCGGACTCAGGACCGCCGTCGAGCACGAGTGGTGGAACAGGGGGATTCTTCGCACAAATACCAAAGCATCCTTGCTTGCGAGACACCTATGTTCGGATTCCTTGCCCGCGTTGTTCCTTTCTTGGGCGCAGAAGGGACGTTTAAAAAGTTCGCCGATGCGGCTTTCCCGGCGGGGCGCCTGCCAATGCTGCCGATGCCCAGACGGCCACGATTCGAGCCATACCACGATGAGCTACCAGCCAAGCCGCTGGGCGGACGTGCGTTCTCGATTTTGATTGCGACCGGCATCTTCGCCAGTCTGCTCTATGTTGCTGTCAATGGCACACAGAGAACTCTATTCAGTGAGCGGGACGCTCTCCTTGCTTTTCACCAGTGCGAAAAACTCATAAATCTTGCAGCCTTCTCCAGCACGAGAGCTGCCCCGTCCAATCCCCTGCAATCAGCTTACCTCTTTCCAATTCTCGTGATCTGGACCATCGAATCGTATCGCAATGGCAACACGATTTCGATTGTTTCTTTGTAAGCGCGATGGTTTTCTCCCAAGCCGAAGAGGATCGAAAGCTCACAACGAACCTCCAACAGACCTGTCGCCTTTGGAATTGCCATCCAACTGGTGGGCATTGGCATCACCGCCCCACTCTATTTCCTTTTCAGTGTCTTTGGAAACGCACGCACCATGTATACACGCGCAATTGGGCGGCCCGTTCCTGCATCCGTCGCCCGCACCGTCCTCCCCGCCGTCGTCCTTGCTTATGCCGTTCCCTTGATTCTCGTCAACGTCGCCAATGTCCCAACTTCCTTTTTGCATTTCGTCGTCCCCCTGGCGGCCGCATTCAACTCCTACACTGCGAAGTGCCTCTCGGAAGTTTCGAATCCTCCGAATGCCTTTGATGTGTACAAGAAGGCAGACGTGAAGCCCCTACGGACCGCCTACAGCGTCGCCTTCCTGCTCTCCGCCTGCGCGCATGTCATGCTATTCTTCCTTCCGACGAGCATATTGAGCAGCATCTGGGCAGCAGCGGGATCTCCGCTAGTGGAAGACCCTTCCACACTGCTCGCGATGGAGAGCGAATTTGCTCTGTTTGCGCTCGCGACGACGCTTTTCTCTTTGTACAGCGTGTATGAGCTCAGGCGGACCGGATGGGCGACGACGAAGCAGGCGCTGGTAGCGGCGCTGGCGGTGGTCATTGGGCAGCCGCTTGTGGGGCCAGCGGCAGTTTATGCTGCGGTATGGTACTGGAGAGAGGGCGTGTGGTCTCAAGAGGTGGACCTTCAAGGAAGAAAGGATCGATAAGTGGGGAAGAATATTCATTTCGAGCGTTCGACGCATGTTTAAAAACTCCTGCCCCTTGGGTAGTTTCAGCAATTTGCTTCCCAAGGTTCTTTGAATGGCCGAAATACTGAAGTGCTGAACCCCGGGTAGGATTGGAGATAGATCCAATGTGACCGTCCCTACAAGGACGCTGGGGAGAACGTACTTCAATCGAACACCGAGTCTGACATTCTGGCCCCCCAAAAAATGTGACAACATCGAAAACCCCACGATGAAAGCGCGGATTCAAAAGGTGGAACAGACTAGAGCATAAACCATTATTTCAAGGAGTGTGTACGACGGGGCCCAGTGGGGGCGCGGAAGTATTAGAAAAGTGAACTAAAAGAGTGTTGCGGTATGTGAGGTATCGGTAGCAGTATCAAGTAGCAAGTGGCGTGATGAGGGGTGAGGATGAGCATCGGTGACAAGGAGGGAAGGAATGCTTGTATGTAGTTGGTGGTAAGTCAAGTGAGAATGATACAACGAAGAAACCCCAGGAGGAAAGAAATGTTGGCGGAAACGAGAAAGATGGATAGACAGACTCAGAAATCCGCACCAACGGCGTCGACGACGTATAGCACCGCCGACGGGCGCACAAACAGCCCGCGGGACTCGCCCGCGCCGTCCGCATCCGACACCGCCGGGCTCGCGCTCCGAATGCGCTTCGCCCCGCGCCCACCGCCCAGCAGCGAGCTGTCCCCTTCCCGCTTCACGCCCTTCACCGTCCCAAACGCGCTCGCACTGCCACTGACCCCGCTCCCCCCACTCGCGCCCTCGAGCCGCCGTCTCCTTGCCGCCCGGTCCCGGCCCCCGTCGTCCCCATACCCATACCCGTACCCGTCCCACTCGCTCCCCGCGCCTGCGCCCGCGCCGCCGATCTCGAAATAGCGGATCCCGCCCCAGGACCCATCGTGCCACTGCCGCCCGGACGACGCAGACATGCTCGCCGCCATCGAGTCCGCCGCGCTCGCGGGCACCTCGACGCCAACCCACGGGCCCGCCTCGCCCTCGACCTCGCCGATGTAGCGCGCAAACGCCTTGAAGCGCTTGCGCTTCGACGCGATGATACATGGGATACCGATGTCGAGCGTCGCGCCGCGCGGCTGCGGGAGGTCTTTGAGCGTCCCCACCGCAGCTGCAGGAGGTGCCGTGGGCCGTTTTGACGGCGCGGGTTTTTTCGTCGTCGTGGTCGTTGTTTTTGTGGGCTTGGAGGTGGAAGTGGAGGTGGAGTTGGACGGTCCGCCCGCGCGGGTGGTGACGGTAGACACCGTATCGCCCGAGCCTTTTCGCTTCACGCGCAGCGTCGATGCGCTCGTCGTCGACGCGGTACTGTCCGTCTTGTGGTGATCCTTCTTCCCCTTTTCCTCTCCCTCTCCTTCGCCATCGTCTTCCGCCTCTGAAACCGACACCGAAACCGACGGCGTTGGCGTCTTCTCCTTTTCTATAGCCTTCTCCTTCTCCTTCAAATCTTTCGTCCCCCGCCCCCGCTGCTTCAGCGTAATCACCTTCGTCTCCGTCCCCGCGCCTGCCCTCTTCTCCCGATTCACCACCGCGGCCGCCTTCCTCGCCGCACTCGCCGCCGTATCCATCGTACTCGTGCTGCTCGCCACACTCCGTATGCTCGGCGTCCCGCGCTTTGCACCCCGTACCGCCGGGTCCAACGGCGGTACTGGCGGTCGTGCCCCTCCCGGCGTAGACGTCGTCGTCCCGCCCGCCGTGCGCACCGACGCATCCGACGCGTTGCTCGTCCTCCGACTGCGTGTGCTGTGCACCGTGTTCCGGCTCGCGACGCTCGACACGGAGCTCTGCCTCGAGCGCGTCCCCGTGCGCGCCGTCTGGTACGTCGTAGTCGCGGACGTGCTCGCAGTGCTCCGCCGTGCCGTCGGCGAGCCCGGCGCAGCGGAGACCGGTGCCGGCGGCTTTAATCCCTTCGTGGTGCGCACCGTCGAGGTGCTCCTTGCACTTGCCGCCGAACCCGGACGCGGCGCGAGCGACGCAGTGCTGCTCCGTGCGCTGGCGGTGCTTGTCGTCCCTGTGCGCGAGGACGCGGCGGAGCGCGGCCGCGCGGGGGCGGGCGGCGAGACATTCACGCTGACGGTCGAGCGCGACGCTGTCGAGGCGGCGTACTTGGATGCAGGCGTCGTCGCGCCCGATGCTGAGGACGTGCTGGGCACGGGCGAGGGCGGCACCGCGCGCGTGGGCACGGGCGGCTTCTTCATCGCCGCGATGGTGGGCGAGGGCGGGGCGCTCCCGCTCCCGTTCGCACGGCCCTTGCCCTTCTCGAGGAACAGCCCCGCGCGCAGCCCCATCCCGAGCTCGGGCGTGAGTTTCGAGTCGGGGCGGTCGTCAAGGGGAGTCTCTTCTTCGCCTCGCTCTTGTTCGCCTTCCCCGGCCTCCTCTTCGCCTTCTTCGTCCTCACGGGCGGCGCTGTGCTCGCGCGTGGACTCGGCGGAGGCGTTGCGCGTGACGGAGCGCGCGCCGCGCGGGGTGGGGATGCTCCTGCTGAGGACGCTGACGCGCATGCTGCTTTGCTGGGTGTGGATGGAGAGGCTGTGCTGGTCTGCGTCCTGTGGGAGTGCGCCGAGTTGGCAAAAATGGCTCAGATCGTGATGAGCGAGACACCCACCTTTGCACTCAACAACGCCGTCGACTTTCTCGACGTCGACGTCGGCTGGCGGGGGTGCTGGCCGGGCGCGGGCGGGATCGCGGAGAGGAGGTCGTCTACGGGGATTTCGAGGACTGTGACACGAGTGTGGTCAGCTCGATTCGGTATAGGGAAGGAGGAAAGGAAAGGACAGCAAGAGGCAGGGAGGTAGAGGAAGCATCCAGAGAGGCACATGACAGCATGCTGGGAGGGGAGCGGGCGAGACGACATGACGGGCAGACAGACGAAGGGGCGAATGCAACCCAAACTCAAATAGGAAAAGAGATGATGAGACGAAAGCGGGGGCAGGGAAAGCCGAGGACATTGCGTGGCGGGGAAACACAAGTGCGCGAAGCAGCGTAGCCCAACTCGTCGGCATGCCCCAAGTCGAAGACGGACGGAGTCCTGTCCTCAATTCGCAGGGGCAGAGACGAAACCAAGACGCGACGAAAGAGTCTTCTCTTCGAAGATAGACGCGACGAAAAGCGTCTTCTCTTCGAAGACAGCCGCTACGAAAGAGTCTTCCCCCCCAAGCCAAGACACAACGAAAAGAGTCTTCTCTTCTCCAACAGACCCTCGCGTCTTCGCCGACAGAAAGACGCGACGCGGAATCGAAACAACCACACAACGCAAAGCGGCACTCACAATCCCCAATCTCCCTCACCGCCCACGCCTCGACGCCGTCGAGCCCGCCCTCGCGCGCGACGCGGTCCGCGCGGCCGCGCCCGCCGCGCTTGAGCCATTGGAGGGTGTCCATTCTGTGGGGCGTGTGAGTGAAGGGCCACAGAGCAGATAAAGATAAATAAGGGAATATCGAAACGAAACAAGAACGGAATAAGAAAGGAACGGAAGCGGCGCGCGCACCTGGCCTGCTCGACCTGCACGCGGACGTGGCTCGTCTGGCTGAGGAGGGGCTGGGCGGGGAAGGAGCCCTCTTCGACGGGGTCGGGGTGTGGGAGGAGGAGGACGTTGACGAGGGCCTGGGGCGAGGGTTAGCGTTAGCGAGCGAGGACAAGTGGGGGTTAGCGGTAGCGGGAAAATGTAACTATGAAGTATGAAGAAGAAAATTGAGACGAAGGAACGAAAACGAAAATGGAAGAGGTGCGAGTGCTGAGAAAAGTCGACGGGTGGGAGAGCGAGCGCAGTCATCTCCGCGCGCGAGGTCGTCTCCCAGCCCGCTCGCTGCTCGCGTGTCTCCGGGATATACTTGGAGGCAAATGGAAGGGACAAGAGAAGAGACACACAACGCACCTGATACACCCTCCCCGCATTGGTCTCATTGACACCGCGAACGACGGCGCGCATGGCCCACTCGACGCGCTCGCCGTCCTCGAAGCGGACACCGTCGGCGCGCATTATTGATGTCCATTCGGCTGGGGCAGAGTGAGTTGAGGGAGAAAGGTGAGTTGAAGGTATGGAGAGGAAGATATGGAGGCACGGGGATGGAGAGGGACATGTCGGCGGAAAGGGAGGGAGGGGCAAGTAAGAGGAAGACGAAGAGGGAGTGACGAGGCGAGCGGGCATAACGGGAGAGAGGGAATAGGAATAAAGAATAAGGAAAGCGAAAAAAGAAACGGGACGGGACGCACCCTCAGCCAAGACGTCGGCGGTCTGGTTCGCGAGGACGGCGTCGACCTGCGCGCGGCCTGTGTCTGTGTGCGTGCGTGTGTGTTAGTGCACCACAAACGACAAAGACAAGCCGACGCGCACCTATCAACGGCCTCACCACATCCGTCCACGCATCGACCATCGAGCCCAGCCTCGCCCTCGCCCCCTCGGCGGCCCACAAAATGGGCAGCGCATTCGCCGGCGTGGTGCGCTTCTGCAGCCCCTTGAGTGCACTCTGGTGCAGCTTTGCGGGGAGGCCGGCGAACTCAGGCGTGAGCCACCCCGTGCCGAAGAGCCCGACCAACGCGCGGCGCGCACCGCGCTCGAGAACGGTGTCGAGGACGTCGGGGCGTAAAGCAAACTCGAGGATGCGCGGGGCGCGGGCGGCGCATTTGCGGCAGGTGCAGCCGCCGGCGCGCCAGGCGCCGCCCGTGAGCTCCTCGTATTGGGCAAAGGGGAGGAGGGCGTGGAAGAGGCCGTGTGCCATTTCGGTGATGATGCGGGCGGAGACCTCGGCGTAGAGGGTGGGGAGGGAGAGGTAGGAGGCGGAGAGGAGGAGGGCGAGGGCGGTGGAGAGGTCGTAGGTGCGGTGGGAGAAGATGAGGGTGCCGGTGTAGAGGAAGCCGAGGGTGAAGTGGAGGGAGGCGGGGGTGAAGGGCGGGGAGGGGAGAGTGAGGGTGAGGGGGTCGGTGGGGAGGCTGGAAGCGAGAGGCTTTTGGGGCGAGGGCCAGGAGACGAGGGCGGTGTGGAAGTAGGGAGAGCGGGAAGCGAGGATGAAGCGGTGGGACGAGAACACAGGCATCTGCTTCTCGTGCGCGTCGTCGTCGTCGTCGCCCGTAGCCACAGCAGGCTCATTGCTCGTCAGGGCTACGCGCACATCCGAGTACAGGCGTGAGCGCCACATGAAGACCAAATCTTTGCGGAGTTTGTCGATCCTCAGCTCCTCTGCGTCGATGGAGCTGTCCCCGTTGGACTCATCCGGATTTTGGGCGAGAGACTGAGCCTGCTCGTCGAAAAGAAACTCGAACGCCTCGCCGAAGCCCTGGCCGGTGTACAGGTACTCGAGCTCGTTGCCGAACAGCGCCGGGTTGATGCTCGTCGTCAACCGAGTTATCCCCCCCATCGTCGACGGCGCAGGGCTCGCCCGCCCGATGGGTGACGGCGAGCGCGACTCGCGCGGGATGTCCAGCGATAATGCGGATGCGCCTGAATTGTCTTGGGCGCGAAAGGAAAAATACCTAGTCTGGAACGACGGCGGGGCGCGTGCGTATACGATCGCTGCGTGCGTTGAATATTCACCTAGTAAAATATAATAAACGGCACAAACCCTTGTGCCCCCAGACTTGCTCTGTATTGTTGTTTTCGCTGGTGAGCTCCCATACGACGTCCGGAAACCGGTCTTTTGCATGGGCGAAGAGGGCGGCGAGGTCTGATTGCCATGCAGCAGTCGAGTTGCGCGTCGCCTCCTGCAGCGTCAACGCGTGCGTCGATGGCGACGACATTTAGGCTAAGAAACACGAGGTTGTTGCTTATGTAAACAATTATTCTGGGAAATGACAGATCATGTCCGTTAACCCCGAACATCTTACAACCAATCCTCTTCAATAACCACCTAATTCCCCCTAGTACCAGATGGTGTCCGCCTCACACCGACATGCATCAAACTCACGCCGCTGACTATGACTCGCGCTCTCGTCACCATCGCCGAATGCCCGGATTCCTATCTCAACCAGTGCAAGCTCCGTCGGTCTTGAGCCAATCGACTCGAGGGCCCATATACATCAGCAACCCCGACGAGCAGTCCTCCGTGCTCGCCCCTGCGGGTCCACTCTGTGCTCCGAGTCTCAGCGTTCTGGGCTGTATGTCATCCTAGGCCTGGATATCCTATTCTCGTTAATCCCGCGCGTGCATGTCAACGGCGTCGCGCGATAGTACATGTACGGTACATCAAGCTTCATTCTCGAGCCCGCCCGGCCAGCCATCGCTGCAACGCACGCCGCGTCATCGTGCCCGGATCTACATGCTATAATCTAAATCTAAATCTAAATCTAAATCTAAACTCAAAACTCGTCGCGCCTTGGACGCTGGGTCAATCTGCCGTCGAGGTGAGGTTCTCCCGCCGTTTGCTCGTAGGTCTACTGGGGCGCCCGCTTCCGAGACCCACTCCATACAAGATAATTTGTGTTCTTCGGGTGCATCAACATATCACAGGGCCCTTTGCACAACATCAACATCCTTCCGCCGTCTGTCTGTCCTTGCCAATCGAGATTCGCGTTGGTAGTAGTACCACCAATGTCCATCTTCAAGAGAAACAAACGCCTGGCAGCACACATGTGGAGTCTCGAGTCTGTCTGTCTGCAGTATGATAACTATATCCAAGTCCAAGTCCGTGGCGGCCCTCATCCTCATCGACACCAAGAAACGGAAGCGCTCGCGCCACTCGCTCGTAAAATTCGCTCGCACATGCATGTGCAAGCGCTTCAGCATCCCCACAGGTGCCAGACGCACCCCCACCATCTCCCGCATGCAGTAGCTACTGCCCTGATGCGCGCCGATCCCGGATCAGTGTCACTGCGCAAGAGTCAAGATCGCTCATCACCACCACGCGGCGTTGCATTGGGTCCTTCCCCGCGTGCAGACAGGCACACACAAGTGCATATTTGCAATCCTCTCCGCGAACGCAATGATGCCCCCAAGCCGAGTGGGGTCGACGTTAGCGATGATGCCGCGGTGGGTGCGTGGCCGCAATTGGGAGGCTGCTCGGACATCGGTCCCGCGGCGCGCTCGCTCGCTCCCACTCGTCTGCCGCCGGGCCAAGTCCCAGAACATTTCAAGTACTTATATCAAAATCGAATCAATTCAGGCATGTTGTAAATTAATTTATCCACTCACACTCTCACGCAAGCCACTGGTTTTGTTCATGTTTCGTTCCCGGAGCACCTGTGAGTCCCTATAACCTCCTGTAATAAGACGTGGAGAAGGGGGTGTTCTCCCCCTCTAAGTAGAGCCCTTTTTGGCTGTTTTTGAGCATGCACTAATTACGGTTAATTTTTTTATCACTACTACCAATAGCTTGTCACTATTAGCAATAGCTCTTAGATATGATAGATAGCATAGATAAGTTGTGCTCTAATCTATATCTTGTTCCAATCAATGCCTGTCATAGATATGCATTGCGCTATCAATCCCCTATCACCACGCCCGCCCTTGCGTCCCCCGGCCTCATAAGTGCCCCAATAAATCTGAGAATAATACAGGACATAGTTGAACGTGTCTCTCCCCCACAGAGGGACTTAACCAATTACCCAAGATCTCATCATCTCAATTTTGATGAGTCGACCACCAGTTGGGCGAGATCTGCATGCAGCGGCGACTTTACGAGAGAATGACGCCGCCGTCCGGAGATTGGCTGCATGACACTGTACGTTCCTTCCACTGTATAGTAGAGTTCCAGGGGGTATGCAGTTGAAAGTGTTATACCAGTATGGTGGCTCATCAATAGAGAACTCGGTAGTATGTGAAAGACAAAGTGTTGACCCCTGCTTCAAATTGAGAGACTTTATGGCAGGTGAAAGCCAGGTTTTGAGACCGAAGTCACGTATAATCATCCCAACATCCTCAAATGCCAGATGGAGGACTGGGATGTTTTCAAACGGTGTGAGATCAAAGAGAGGAGTAGAACCACCATGAACTGTGTTCACAGAATCAGTGAGGCGAAACAAACCAGAATCACAATATTTACCTGCGCCAAAAATAATGGTAAGGCTCTTCCTGATAAATGGTGCGAGATGGACCAGTGTATCATGGATGGTATCAGCTGCCTGGGTGTGGTACAACAAGGTGATTCACAAGTAATCAACATCCACCCTGCGATGGAATCCAATTCCGACAGAATGTCCAAAGGCTTGTGGATCCAAGCAAGTCAGTGGCAGTTTTGCAAAGGGACATTTCCAGGCAGTGGAGGGAGTGTAGATATGATCTAGGGTGCAAGGACTTGGGCAACATAATTGTGCATTATGATAATTGCAACGCTGGTGTAGGAGATTGGAAGCAAATAAAGGTAGATGGATCTGATATTGACCATTTTGAAAGGCGAAGGTACTTTGGCGATAGACCACTCAAAGCATGTGTGATGCGCGGTGAGAGGTGAAAGGTATGGATGTATGGTCCACATGGGAATAAAACCAATGTCTCCAAGTGATGCAACAGAGGTAGAAACCCGACCACTGAGTCTTCTACCATCTGCCAGGAAGTGGCAGACAGGACCTCAATGGTATTGGTAGGGATTTCTGTTGGATGAGGTGGCAAACCCAATGTCAGTGTACGAACTTAGTTTGTGAGATGCAGTGATTGTTGGAGTAAATTGGCAAAGGGTTAGAAGTTGTTAAATCTCTCTCCCAAGGGAGGGATACCGTCAGTGTGCCTCTGCAGCCTCCCTGTTATATCCGTGTCCAGAAAGAAAAGGAAACGGCTGGAAGAACGGATGGCCAGAAGCCGGAGAGCCGGAAAGGCCGGACAAAGTGTTGAGGGGCCAGACAAAGGTCTGGATGTAAAGTGATACCACAAGAGTATAAGGGTACACCAATTAACTTGGCTCCAAAGGTCGGATAGAGAATAGGGCAGAGGTCGGACGACGGAGCTATGTGGAGGCAAAGCACATTAATTATCAACTAAGGTTACATCCGAAGTAAGTACATATTTATACTAAGTACGGAGATAGTCTGGATGTGTTCGGAGAAGAAGTAAAGACAATAGGGATAAGCGAAGACAATAAAGACAATAAGGAATACATGTGGGGCATAAGTCATATGGTCAGAGAAGGGGAAACACTCAGTAATTCTTCATTGCATAAAAACCCCGAGGGTGTGCGTCAACGACCAAGGCCGGACGCAACAGCGAGTGAGACGGACGCGAGCCGGAGTTCGGATGACGCGTCTGGAAGGTAGGGGAGTCGAATCCGAGGATCTGGACGGAGCCGGATGGTGTAGGAGTTGCATGGTCGTAACAGTATCCCCCTCTTAGGGTTCCTTGCCCCCAAGGAACAGAGGAACCGAAAGGAATATGGACCGGAAGGAATGAATGACTGAAAGAATGACTTGATGACGTGTGAGAATGGAAACATATGTGGCGGCACGTGACGGTGAGAATGTTGCTATGGGAACAACAACTTTTTCTCTTCCCTCCACCATGTCGTCTGCCCCCAACCATGACAGCACACCACCGCCACCACCGACCGGGGGTAAAGGGAAGAACCGAGAGACGACGCCGGACAGGGAGGCCCGAGAGGAGGAGGAACGGAAGGAGGAGGAAGAGCACAAAAGAGGCACTGCTGTGGAATTGAGGGAGGCAGAATTGGTGGCGATGTCACCCGAGGAAAGGAAAGCGCGGGAGGAAGCGGAAGAGCAAAACTGGAGGTACGCAGCCCGTCTCCAGGAGTACGAGGAGGAATGGCGGCTGAAGAACGAGCGGTGGCGGAACTGCGCGCGAAGGCCTGTGGCCTACGCTTCCGTGTCCTGGATGGCACGGCCACCGACTACGACTTCGCGGAGCTCGTGGATATACTCCGTTGGGCAGAATCTCTGGATGCAAAGGACGTCCCGGACGAGTGGATCGGACCAGACGACATGAGCACGGAGCTGGAGACGAGCGGGAAGAGGAAGAAGGCGGATGGCGACCGGAAACCGCGCAAGAGGGCAAAGGAGGAGGATATCGAGTGGTTTTTGGCGATAGAAGGTAAGTGATGGATTTGCCTGCTTGGAAATCTTTTGGATCTGAATTAATTGATTAATAGCATGTGAAAATTGCCACAACCACGGAATCGAGTGCGAGGTCGCGCATGATGACAACATTCGCATGTGCTGGGAATGCCAGTGCAAGAAAATCAAGCACCTATGGATCCCACAAAACCCCCACTAGTTAGTGGGGGGTAACCCCTGGGCCCCACTAACTAGTGGGGGTTTTGTCTGTTTTGCCTATGATGCAATAAAAGCTGTGATAAAGGCTGCAAGAAAGTCACAATATCTCTAAGGTCTGGGAGCACATGAGACCTAAGACATACTAGCTGCAACAAAGTCACAATAAAGGCACAATAAAGCTTCAATATCTATGACCTAATATAGACACATCACATCAGAGGTGAGCTGCGATAAAGTTGCAATAAAGCTGCAATAAAGTCACACTAAATGTGACTGATCACAAGAGTTTGTAGAGGGCAGTAGCTGCAATAAAGTCACAATAAATGTGACTGTTCACATAGAGTTCATAGAGGGCAGTAGCTGCAATAAAGTCACAATAAATGTGACTGTTCACGTAGAGTTTGTAGAGGGCAGTAGCTGCAATAAAGTCACTATAAATATGACTCTTCACATAGAGTTTGTAGAGGGCAGTAGCTGCAATAAAGTCACAATAAAGATAGTATAAACTCACAATTGTACCTAGAGTTCGGGAACTACATATGCTGCAATAAAGCTGCAATAAAAGTGGTTTTCTCACAACAAAGCCATAGTCACCCTCTATTGCTGTCACTGCTAAGCACCTATCATATGGAGCAAATCACAAGGGTATATATAGGCTGCAACTAATAGTCTTTTGTTAAGATGATGTGGTGCACAGGGCACAGGTAACTGCTGGGTATTCCCTTGCCCCAAAGGTGTGTATTATCTTTTATCTATAGCTGTTATCTATTACCATGCCTGTGCCATAGCCAGATTAAGCATACCAGCCTCTCGGATTCTCATCATCCTGATCCAATGATTCACATCACTTTAAATGAATATTTTAATTGAATAAAATATTCATTTATTGCCGGGTTTGGCCGAGTATTTTGCGTTTTGCGCAGGAACCAGGGCACTGATTGCAAAACGGATTGAACAGCTGGATTGTATATTTTTGGCTCTACAACTTTGGTTTCAAGTCTATTTTTGGATTTTTTCGTGTCTCAGAGCCTTTGAGCTGGTGTGTTTCCTTTTTGGGCCACTACCCCTTTGGCCCAAAAAGGAAATTCCTCGTTTTTGCTCTCATTTGGGCGCAAATTGACCGTTCTTCTTGATTCAACTTTTTAGTTGGCATGCCCTATAGGTGTGGATGGGACTTGCATCACATTCTGGGGTAGGGAAACAGTGTGACATGGAGATAATCTCTTAACTTTCAAAATTTGATTCTGAGATTCCCACCATACACACCACCATGGCTAACTGTCAGCAGTTGCAGGAGAGTATTATGCTATCATGGAAAGTGTGCCCACATAACCTTCCCCTACCCTAGGGCTCATACAGATGAACTTTCAGCTTATACAGATTTCGCTTGTTTGTTGTGATCCTTGCCTTTCATGGAGGTGGTATGCATTTCCAATGGTCCTAAATAACATATGGGATGTATAAATATGTTTGAAGTACTTTCATTCATCTCTAGTCCACTACATATTGAATTTGGTGATGTTCAACCTTCAACCAGATATTCAGGTTATTCAGGCTCTCTTGCAGCCTTTTAAGACGATCTAAACCCCCAGAAGAGTTAGCTAAGGTATACAAAATTGTGTGAGCCAAAAATCAGGGCAAAATATCGAGCTGAACTTGAGATATGTGAAGTGACAATTTCTGATCATTTGTCAAATAGGGCCTCAAGCACTGCATATAATGCAAAGATAAGCATCTAAACACCATTTTCCAGTATCAAGGAACAATGTTCAGCTTTATTTGAAGGAATTTCATGAAGTTTCCACTGGGTGGTGTTTTGGGCATGAGGGCTTAACTGCAAATTATTGGCTCTACACTGCGCACTGTCCAAAACACAACTTGCTCAAATCTTGACCAAAATCGATGAAATAAGGCTTGGGATTGTTGTTTCACCTTCTAGCTTCTCATTTGTAATGTTTATTTAGCAGTAGGTCCCTTCTTTAGGCCCCAATTCATCAATATATGCAGAACTGACATTTCACAGTTCTCATGGTTCTGCCCATATATTGGTGTAAAATTTGACCTCTGAAGGATGAGACATCTCATTGTAATTCTTCCATCTAGTTATTGCTGTTCAGCACAATGGAGCAAAGCAAATGGAGTAAACATCCATGTGCTCCATACTTCATTAAATCTCAATGTGATTGATGTTAACATGACACCCAAGTGCCTCAAAAGCATCTATATATCTCCTAAATGCATTATAACCATAGATATGGCCAGCCTGCTGTATGGTACACACAATGTACTGTAAATATCGAAATTCTTCATCTGGCCATTAAATTGAGAATATCCATCTGAAATACACAGGAAATCAATCCAAAAGACTGGAATAAGGGATAGATATGAGAAGAGAGTCAGTTGGAATAGCTCTACTGGATCTATATGAAGTTTTGAGGTCAGGAGTGGAATTTCCCCAGTTCAGAGATAATCTCCATGTCACACTGTTTCCCTACCCCAGAATGTGATGCAAGTCCCATCCACACCTATAGGGCATGCTAACTGCAAAGTTGAATCAAGAAGAACGGTCAATTTGCGCCCAAATGAGGGCAAAAACGAGGAATTTCCTTTTTGGGCCAAAAGCGTAGTGGCCCAAAAAGGAAACACACTAGCTCAAAGGCTCTGAGACGCCAAAAAATCCAAAAATAGACTTGAAACCAAAGTTGTAGAGCCAAAAATATCCAATCCAGCTGTCCAATCCGTTTTGCAATCAGTGCCCTGGCTCCTGCGCAAAACGCAAAATACTCGGCCAAACCCGGCAATAAATGAATATTTTATTCGATTAAAATATTCATTTAAAGTGATGTGAATCATTGGATCAGGATGATGAGAATCCGAGAGGCTGGTACACTTAATCAGGCCATGGCACAGGGAAGATTAGCTGTAGATAAAAGATAATACACCCCTGTGGGCCAAGGGAATACATTTTTAACCCAGCAGGTACCTGCACCACATCATTTTAACAAAAGACTAGTTGCAGCCTATATATACCCTTGTGATTTGCTCCATATGATAGGTGCTTAGCAGTGACAGCAATAGAGGGTGACTATGGCTTTATTGTGAGAGAACCACTTTTATTGCAGCTTTATTGCAGCATATGTAGTTCCCGAACTCTAGGTACAATTGTGAGTTTATAGTATCTTTATTGTGACTTTATTGCAGCTACTGCCCTCTACAAACTCTATGTGAAGAGTCAGATTTATAGTGACTTTATTGCAGCTACTGCCCTCTACAAACTCTACGTGAACAGTCACATTTATTGTGACTTTATTGCAGCTACTGCCCTCTACGAACTCTATGCAAACAGTCACATTTATTGTGACTTTATTGCAGCTACCACCCTCTACAAACTCTATGGGAACAGTCACATTTATTGTGACTTTATTGCAGCTTAATTGCAACTTTATCGCAGCTCACCTCTGATGTGATGTGTCTATATTAGGCCATAGATATTGCAGCTTTATTGTGCCTTTATTGTGACTTTATTGCAGCTAGTATGTCTCAGGTCTCATGTGCTCCCAGACCTTAGAGATATTGTGACTTTCTTGCAGCCTTTATCACAGCTTTTATTGCATCATAGGCAAAACAGCCAAAACCCCCACTAGTTAATGGGGGGTAACCCAGGGGTTACCCCCCACTAACTAGTGGGGGTTCTGTGGGATCCATAGGTGAAATCAAGTGCCCACTCATGCCGGAGAGTGCGGTCCGATGTCCGAAGGTGAAACCGGCGTGTGTGAAGACTACGAAGGGCAAGTCGACTGCGACCCGAGGACGGACGGAGCCGGAGATCCCGGCTTCACGTCGGACCCGGATGGATGACATCCGCGACCTGCTGGAGGAAACCCAGCAGCGCGTTTTTCGACTCGAAGCTGTGCGGGAGACGGACCGGAAGTTGTTGAAGATGTGGGTGCGGACCGCGTGGAGAGCCCGGGAAGACCTCTCCTCGCACGAATATCTCGAGGAGATTGGAGTCTCCATCGAGGACACACCACCGGCCTCAGCAGTTGACAACATCCAGAAGTGGATTTGGAGACAGAAGACCACATCCATCCGCTACTCGGAAGACACGGACGACAATGGAGTGGATGGGAAAGGCGATCCGGAGAGCAAAGACAAGCCGGAGGACGAAGAAATGCCACTGGCAGAGGACATCGGACGTCCGGAGGAACCGGACGCACAAGGCAGGACGGAGGAAATGGAGGTGGATGGTCCGGTGTACGGACCCGAGCCGGAGCCCACTTGCACATCAGCCGAGGTTGGTCTGTTCATGGAGGTCGCTCCGGGCGAATTCGTCCAACCTGTTCCGCCAGAGCCGAAGGTCAAGGAGGAACGAGGTGCGGCGCTCGGTATGTCGGACGCGGAGTACAAGCACCACATGCTGGAGCTTTTGGCAAGTCGGACGAAGAAGAAGAAGGAAGCGGCGGAGAAAGTTGAGGAAGCGAAGAAGAAAGCGGCGGCCATCGAAGAGAGTATTCACTGGCTCCAAGCGGAGCAGAATGCGGTCCTGGAGGACGTGAACGCACAGGTGGCTAAGGTGAAGCAGGAGGAGGAAGAGAACCGGATCCCCCTCGATCCGCTCCCACTGGGAAGCAAACTCGAGGGATACCAGCTCAGCTGGAACGACGACGGCCAGTTTGTTTACAATATGCTGGATGACGAGGAGCCTGTCGCAAGTGGGTCGGGCACGCAGCCGGAGCTGGAGCCGAAAAAAGCCGGAGGATTCACAGGCCGGTGATAAGCCGTGAAACACAGCTATTTTGCGATTTTCAGTATAAACAATCACGCAGACATCCCGAGAAGCTTCCGCGACGCCTCGCGCGGAGAGCTACCAGTCATATAGCTAGAGTCGCGCTCACACGGAGACGATCTCGAATAACCAGACAGTACCTAGGAACCCGCCTAGAAGCGCTGACGCTGACTTGGACTACAGAGGAGTTAGAAGGAATCTATATTTGGCAATTGCGGACGGAACTCAGTGGTCGCGACCACCTCCAGAGACACTTTGTTTGTCGCAGCATTCCTGGAATTAGTGGACGTGTGTGTCACATGCAAGCGGAGGTGTTACGACCATGCAACTCCTACACCATCCGGCTCCATCCGGATCTCTCCGGCTCCGTCCGGACTTCCTCCGTCCTCTGTCCGGATCTTCGGATCCGACTCTCCTCCCTTCTGGACGCGTCATCTGAACTCCGGCTTGCGTCCGTCTCACTCACTGTTGCGTCCGACCTTGGTCATTGACGCACGCCCTCGGGGTTTTTACACAATGAAGATTTACTGAGTGTTTCCCCTTCTTTGACCATATGACTTATGCTCCACATGTATTCCTTATTGTCTTTATTGTCTTTGCTTATTCCTATTGTCTTTACTTCTTCTCCGAACGCATCCGGACTATCTCCGTACTTAGTATAAATACGTACTTACTTCGGATGTAACCTTAGTTGATAATTAACGTGCTTTGCCTCCGCATTGCTCCGTCGTCCGACCTCTGTCCTATTCTCTGTCCGACCTTCGGAGCCAAGTTAATTGGTGTACCCTTATACTCTTGTGGTATCGCTTTACATCCGGACCTTCGTCCGGCCCCCCGACACTTCATCCGGCCATTCGGCCTTCCGGCTTTCCGGCCGTCCGTCCTTCCGGCCGTTTCCTTTCCTTTCCGGACACGGATATAACAGTATTATCAACTCAAATTAATTTGGCTTCTTCCCATGTCTTACGCTCACCTCGTTCCCACTCCGGATGTAGGCCAAGATCGTTGTCGATCGCGCCAGTTCAGCGCCATCGTTCCGATTCAGGCTCCGGGCCAGCAGCCCGTAGAATCTACCTCTGGTTTTCAGCCACCCATGCTCTCACCACCTATTGACCCTCGGGTTCAACGGTCCCAACCGCATTTTCAACCGGATGCGCGTGCTCTTCGGCCGCATGCTCCGGCCATGTGGTCAAGACCGCTTCTCGACCCAGAAAACCGTGGAGCTGCTTTCCAGCAGTTCAGCCAATCTCCAGTCGGTTCCCAATACCCTGGATCAGTTTACCCCGAGGTGATGGATTTTAATGAGTATGATCGTGGCTCCGGTACTGGCATATCTTCTCCTACCCCAGATCGTCGTATGTTTCATCATCCGGTCCACACTGCTACCATTGTGGAGGTACCGGAAGAGGTCGACCCATTGGAGACGACCAAACCGATCGCTCTGGTTCCTCCAATCTATACCGGGCAGACAATGTTTGTCGCGCCATCGCCTACTACGATCGGCTCGCGACCGCATACTGCTCCGCCGGCTACTCCGGCTCCGATCGACAAGGGTAAAGGTAAAGCCAGTGGAGGACAAACTCCTGATCCTACTGCTCAACCACCCACCAATCTTCCTTCCGGCTCTACTCCGCCCCCGCCTGCGGGCCCTTCCGGTCCTCCTGGACCTTCTGGCTCTCCTGGCGGTGGTAGCGGTGGAGGCGGCAGAGGTGGAGGAGGTGGAGGTCCACCCCCGGGCAGAAATCCTCCCCCGATTCCAAACCCTCCGGTTCAACCATCGGGTTCCGGCGCGCCCGCGCCTAATCCAGGACCTGGCGGTGGAGGTGGCGGCAGTGGTGGTGGCGGATCATTTGGTCCGGCGCTGCCTCCAGGTCCTCCAGGTCCTCCCGGTCCCCCCGGACCTCCGGGTCCGACAATTCACATTCCCGCTCCGAACAACCCGCAGCTCGATTTCGCCGTGCAACAAATGGCACAGGCTATGGCTCTCCTCGCACAGAACTCTGTCGCTCCTCCTCGCTCCACTCGTACCGCTTCCAAGGCTCCGGACACATTCAATGGTTCGGACCCGACGAAATTCGCCACTTTCATGTCGCAGATTTATCTGCACATCGCGGAACGCCCACAAGACTTCCCGGGCGACGAAGACAAGATTTTCTACGTCCGGTCGTATCTTCGGGGCACCGCTCAGCGGTGGTTTATGCCCAACATATATGCGAGCGGTACTGCGCCCATTCCGCATTGGGATGCGAACTGGGGACTATTTGTACAGGAGCTCGCGACCAACTTCGGTCCGCACGACCCCTTCGGGGACGCCCGGATCTCTTTGGAGACGCTTTCCATGAAACCGGGTGATCGGCTGGCTACTTACCAGCTCGAGTTCGACACTCACACGGTTATGACGGGATACAACGAGGCTGCCCTTTTCCGGGCATATTACAGGGGCCTCCCCAGTCGCATCAAGGACACCATCGCGCAAAACCAGATTCCGGCTTCCCTTGTCGGACTCAAGGCTTACGCCTCGCAGATCGACCAGCGCTACCATCGTCAACAGGCCGAGAAAGCGGCGGAGCGCGCTACCAACAATCCGCCACCCTCCGGCAAGACGTCCGGAGACGCCTCCGGCTCTCCTCCGGCCGGAGAACAGGCTGGTGGTGATCGTGGTGGGAAGTCCAAGGGAAAGGGCAAAGGCCGAGGTAATTCTAATCCTCCAGCCAAAACCAATCCTCCGTCAACTACTCCTCCGGCTACGTCCGGCAACGCGGGTCAGGCCTCCGGGTCAATGAAGACACCGAAACCGTACGCGGCCAAGCTCGACTCCTCCGGTAAGCTCAAACCCGAGGAGCGCGAGCGGCACATGAAGAACAACCTCTGCATGTTCTGCGGTGGTCAAGGCCACAAAACGGCCGACTGCCGGAAGCATCCGGGCAATGCTCAAGGCAAGGCTGGAAATGTTTCTAATCCGCCTGCGCCTGCCGCTGATGCCTCTTCTACCCCCGAGTCAAAAAATTAGACAGCGGCTCGGAACCCTCCGCACCTGGTCCGAGCCGTGTTGACTCCGCGGTGCTTCCGGAGGTTACTCTCAACGCGTCCACTCTCTCTCCTAATGCCTTTTACGTCGATCTGGATATATCTTTACTCTCCACGGACTTTATCTCTCCTTCCGGCATTCTGTCCGGTTTTCCTACTCCGGACGCGGGCCTAACCCTGCGTCCGTCTTTTGTACAACGAGTTGCCGCGGGATTCAACTCCCGCTTACGGGCGCTCATCGACTCCGCTCTTCGCACTGTTTTGTGTCTACTCGAGTTTGCAAATCTAATGGGTATTCTCCGTACACGGTCCCTCCAGTTAAACTCCGGTATCTCGACGGCTCCTCATCTATTATAAACCGGCAACTACATTTATTGCCCCAGTTTCCTTCCGGCGATGTCCATTCTATGGAATTTTACGTCACCCGTCTGGACTCTGCCGGTGACTTGGTTCTTGGACTAAATTGGCTACGCCGCTACAATCCGTTGATTGACCGGCGCAACACCTCACTAAAGTTCAGCCCTGTTTACGACGAGTCTACTGTGTCGACACACCCAGAGATCACTCCGGCCTTTGTTGCGGTCCCTCCGGTTACGGAGGATATGGAGCATCCAGCAACCCCGGCTCTCATTCCGTCTATACCGCTGACGTCTTCGCCCGGACCTGCTCCTTCGATGGAGATTCCTCCGGCACCGTTTCCGGCGCCACCCGAGGCCCCCGCGCCTCGTCCATTCACTACTGCCCCGCTTGTGTCTATGGTCAACGCTGCTGCTTTCCGCGCTATCATTCGTGATAAAAGCACCATCCAGTATACTCTGCGTGCTACGCCGACCGACGAGAGTCTAGGTTTTAAATCCTCGGCCGAGCCGGACTTCGCTAACTTGTCCAGCATTCCGGCCGAATACCACGACTTCGCCAATGTCTTTTCGGAATCGGAGGCTTATAATCTTCCGCCCCATCGCGAGTTTGATCTGAAGATCGAGACCATCGATGACGCGGAACCTCCCGTCGGTCCTATCTATTCCCTTTCTCCGGCCGAACTTTTGGCGCTCTGGGAGTTCCTCGATCAGAACTTGAAGGCGGCCTTCATCTATCCGTCTCGTTCCTCCCATGGCGCTCCTATCCTCTTCGCTAAAAAGAAGGACGGAAGTCTCCGGCTTTGCGTCGACTACCGTGGATTGAACCATATCACGAAGAAGGATCGTTATCGGCTTCCTCTGATCTCGGATCTCCTCGATGCACCAGGAAAGGCACGTATCTATACCAAACTCGACCTCCGGCATGCCTACCATTTACTCCGGGTCGCCCCGGGCGACAAGTACAAAACCGCATTTCGCTCACGCTACGGCTCCTACAACTTCCGGGTTGTTCCGGAAGGTTTGTCCAATGCTCCGGCCGCCTTTCAGCGTTTCCTCAATACGTTGTTCATGGATCTGTTGGACGTCTATGTTGTGGTATACCTCGATGACATCTTGGTGTACTCCGACGATCCGTCCAACCATACCGCTCACGTCCGGGAGGTGCTCCGGCGCCTCCGGGAAGCCGGTTTGTATTGCAAACTTCCCAAATGCGAGTTCGGCGTTACTACTTGCGAATATCTAGGCTATGTTCTTTCTCCGGACGGTTTCCGGATGGCTCCGGACAAGATCTCTGCCATCACGGATTGGCCTGTCCCTCGGAAAGTTAAGGACGTTCAGTCCTTCCTCGGTTTTTGTAACTTCTACCGGCGTTTCATCTACGGCTATTCCGGCATTACCGTTCCACTCACCCAGCTTACCCGTACCGCTATCAAGTGGGACTGGTCGGTCGCTTGCCAAACGGCTTTCGACACTCTCAAGCGCGCGTTTACGGATGCTCCGGTCCTCCACCATTGGATTCCCGGCCGTCAGATTACGGTCGAAACGGACGCATCCGACTACGCTATCGCGGGCATACTCTCCATCACCGGAGATGACGGGGAACTTCACCCTGTCGCCTTCCGGAGCCGGACACTTACGGCTCCAGAACTCAACTACGACACTCACAATAAGGAACTCCTTGCTATTTTTGATTGCTTTACTCATTGGCGTCATTATCTCGAGGGGGCTCCTTTAGTTGTCGACGTTGTCACGGACCACAAGAACCTCGAATACTTCGCAATGACGAAAACCCTTACCCGTCGGCAAGTACGCTGGTCCGAATATCTCTGCCATTTCAATATGGTGATCTGGTTCCGACCGGGCAAACTCGGAGGTAAACCCGATGCTTTGACTAGACGATGGGACATCTATCCGAAAGAGGGGGATACGGCCTTCAGCCAAATCAATCCTCAGAACTTCCGGCCCATTTTCACGTCCGATCAATTATCCGCATCGCTTAACGCTACTTACCTTGAAGACGTTTGTCTCCGAGCCTCCGTTGTCATGGATGTTGATCAGCTTCACCGCAACATCATTTCCCACTATCCGGACGACCCAGCCGCTACTTCCGGACTCGCATCCGCGGCGTCCAATGCTTCCGGCTCGCGCTGGACTACAGATCCGACCGGACTTTTACTTCTCAACAACCGGATCTACGTCCCGCAGGTTTCCGGCAACTCTCCGGACATTCTCCGTGTACGTGTTTTACAAAACAAGCATGATCACATACTCTCCGGCCATTTCGGACAGAATCGTACGCTGGCCCTCGTCCGGCGCGACTATGCCTGGCCGGAGATGCGGAACTTCGTCCGAGACTATTGCAAATCCTGCACTCACTGCAAGCGCAACAAGGCCCCTCGGCACAAGCCGTACAGTCTCCTCCGTCCACTTCCAGTTCCCCTCCGTCCTTGGCATTCCATCTCCATCGACTTTATCAAAAATCTTCCCTTCTCCGGCGAGTTTAACTGCATTTGTGTCATCGTTGATCGTGCATCCAAGCAGGTTATCCTTTTCCCCTGCGATTTCCATATCACCTCCGTGCAACTCGCCCGGCACTTCCTTATTCACGTCTTTTCCAAACACGGAGTCCCGGCCCATATCACTTCCGACCGTGGCACGGAATTCGTCTCCGCTTTCTTCCGCGCATTGGGCGAACTACTCAATATGACCATGCACTTTACGTCCGGCCACCATCCGGAGGCCGACGGACAGACGGAACGCATGAACCAAACCCTCGAACAGTACGTCCGGATGTACTGTGCGTATCAACAGGACGACTGGGCCGAGCTCCTTCCTCTCGGAGAGTTCGCGCTCAACAACGCTCCGAACGCATCGACCGGCGTATCTCCGTTCTTCGCTAACAAGGGTTATCATCCGGCACTCACTTTCCACAAGACTACGATCCAGGGCAAGGATGTTGACAAAGCCCGGGACTACGTCTATGACCTCCAATCCGTCCACGAATACCTCCATGCGCAACTTACTATTGCTACGGAGTGTTACAAGGAAGTTGCTGACAAAAAGCGTCTTCCGGACCCGATCCTTGAGGTCGGAGATCATGTCTTTGTGTCGACCGAGTTCATTGCAACCACCCGGCCAACGGAGAAGTTCTCCGAGACGCACTTCGGACCATACGAAGTCATCGAGAAAACCTCCGGCGCGTCTTATCGAATCCGTCTTCCTAAAGCCCTTTCGCGCATTCACCCCATTTTTCACGTCTCAGCGCTAGAACCACATTTCCCGAATCCATTCCCCGGACACGAACAAGTTCCACCCGGACTGGTCGAGATTATTGATGGAGACGAGCATTTCGAACTATCAACAATACTCGACTCCAAGATCGACCGACGTTACCGTCGTTGTCCGCTCCGGTACTATGTTGAATGGCTCGGATGGTCTTCAACCGGACAACAATACCAATGGGTTCCGGCTTTCGATTTGGACGCTCCGGAGCTCTTAGCAGAGTTTCACGAGCGATATCCGGACAAACCCGGACCCGAATGGGAACGACTTTGAGCTTCCGGCTCCGGTCTTACTCCGTCTTGTCGGCGACTCTACGCGCTTAATGACCAAGAAAACATTTATTTCGGACTCAAGAAATTATTCTACAAACGTCCGTTTTTGATTTACAATCGTCAGTATTTTAATCGTTCATTTTTTCCCTCCTCCGGCCTGCGATTCCTCCGGCTCTTTCGGCTCCGGCTCCGGCTGCGTGCCCGAACCACTTGCGACCGGCTCCTCGTCATCGAGCATCTCGTAGACGATTTGGCCGTTGATGTCCCGGATGAGCCGATAACCCTCGAGTTCGCTTCCGTCCGGAAGCGCTTCAAGGGGGATCCGATTCTCCTCCTCCTCCTGCTTCACCTTGGCCACCTGCGCGTTCGCGTCCTCCAGGACCGCGCTCTGCTCCGCTTGGAGCTTGCGAATACTTTCGTCGATGGCCGCCGCTTTCTTCTTTGCCTCTTCGACCTTCTCCGCCGCTTCTTTCTTCTTCTTCGTCCGACTCGCCGAGAGCTCCAGCATGTGGCGCTTGTACTCCGCGTCCGACATACCAAGCTCCGCGCCTCGTTCCTCCTTTACCTTCGGCTCCGGCGGAATGGGTTGAACGAATTCGCCCGGAGCGACCTCCACAAACGGACCAACCTCGGCTGACGCGTGAGCGGGCTCCGGCTCGGGTCCGTACATCGGACCATCCACCTCCATCGCCTCCGTTCCGCCTCGTGTGTCCGGTTGCTCCGGTTCCTCGGGACGTCCGATGTCCTCCGCCGGTGGCATTTCTTGTCCTCCGGTTCGTCTTCGCTCTCCGGATCACCCTTCCCATCCACTCTATCGTCGTCCGTGTCCTCCGAGTCGCGGATGGACGTCGTCTTCTGCTCCGGATCCATTTCCGGATGTCGTCGACTACTGAGGCCGGTGGTGTGTCCTGGAACGAGACCCGAGCTCCTCGAGGTATTCACGAGAGGAGATTTCTCCCCGGTCCCTCCACGCGTTCCGCGCCCACATCTTCATCAACTTCCGTCCGTCTCCCGCGCGGCTTCGAGACGAAAACGCGCTGCTGGGTTTCCTCCAGCAGGTCGCGGATGTCGTCCATCCGGGTCCGACGCGAATCGGGACCTCCGGTTCCGTCCGTCCTCGGGTCGTGGACGACTTGCCCTTCGTGGCCTTCACGGCACCGGTTCACCTTCGGACGTCGGACCGCACTCTCCGGCATGAGTGGGCACTTGATTTTCTTGCGCCGGCATTCCCGGCATACGCGGATGTTGTCGTCGTGCGCGACCTCGCACTCGATCCCGTGGTTGTGGCAATTTTCACATGCTATTAATCAATTAATCCGGATTCCGAAAGAACTTCGAGCAGGCAAATCCATCACTTACCTTCTACCGCCAAAAACCACTCGATATTCTCCTCCTTCGCTTCTTGCGCGGTTTCCGTCGCCGTCCGCCTTCCTCTTCCTCTTCCCGCTCGTCTCCGGCTGTCCCGCGTCCGTGCTCAAGTCGTCCGGACCGATCCGCTCGTCCGGAACGTCCTTCGCGTCCGGAGATTCCGCCCGACGGAGCATATCCGCGAGGTCCGCGAAGTCGTAGTCGGTGGCCGTGCCAGCCAAGACACGGAAGCGAAGGTCACGGGCCTTCGTGCGCATTTCCGCCGCCGCTCGTTCCTCGGCCGCCATTTCCTCCTCATACTCCTGGAGACGGGCTGCGTACCTCCGGTTCTGCTCTTCCGCATCCTCCCGGCTTTCCTTTCTTCGGGCGACATGCCGCCAACTCCGCCTCCCTCAATTCCGCAGCAGCGCCTCTTTTGCGTGCTTCCTCCTCCTTCCGTTCCTCCTCCTCTCGGGTGTTCCTGTCCGGCGTCGTTTCTCGGTTCTTCCCTTTACCCCCGGTCGGGGGTGGCGGTGGAGGCTGTCACGGTTGGAGGTAGACGACATGGTGGAGGAAGAGAAAAAGTTGTTGTTCCCATGGCAACGTTCTCACCGTCACGTGCTGCCACGTACGTTTCCATTCCCACGCGTCATCCAGTCATTCTTTCAGTCAGTCATTCCTTCCGGTCCGCATTCCTTTCGGTTCCTGTTCCTTGGGGGCAAGGAACCCTAAGAGGGGGATACTGTTACGACCATGCAACTCCTACTCCGTCTGGCCCGTCCGGACCTCTCCGGCTCCGTCCGGACTTCCTCCGTCCTCCGTCCGGATCCTCGGATCCGACTCTCCTCCTTTCCGGACGCGTCATCCGAACTCCGGCTCGTGTCCGTCTCACTCGCTGTTGCGTCCGACCTTGGTCGTTGACGCACGCCCTCGGGGTTTTTACGCAATGAAGATTTACTGAGTGTTTCCCCTTCTTAGACCATATGACTTATGCTCCACATGTATTCCTTATTGTCTTTATTGTCTTCGCTTATTCCTATTGTCTTCACTTCTTCTCCGAACGCATCCGGACTATCTCCGTACTTAGTATAAATACGTACTTACTTCGGATGTAACCTCAGTTGATAATTAATGTGCTTTGCCTCCGCATTGCTCCGTCGTCCGACCTCTGTCCTATTCTCTATCCGACCTTCGGAGCCAAGTTAATTGGTGTACCCTTATACTCTTGTGGTATCGCTTTACATCTGGACCTTCGTCCGGCCCCCCAACACTTTGTCCGGCCATCCGTCTTTCCGGCCCATCCGGCCCTCCGGTCTTCCGGCCGTCCGTCCTTCCGGCCGTTTCCTTTTCTTTCCGGACACGGATATAACAGTAGTGCTGGCTACCTCTGGTCTGAGTGGCCCGTGCCACAGTGTGGACCAGCTCGTGATTAGGCCCGAGTCGAGGCGTTGTTATATCCGTGTCCGGAAAGAAAAGGAAATGGCCGGAAAGCCGGAAGGCCGGATGGGTCGGAAGGACGGATGGCCGGACGAAGTGTCGGGGGCCGGACGAAGGTCCGGATGTAAAGCGATACCACAAGAGTATAAGGGTACACCAATTAACTTGGCTCCGAAGGTCGGATAGAGAATAGGGCAGAGGTTGGACGACGGAGCAATGCGGAGGCAAAGCACCTTAATTATCAACTGAGGTTACATCCGAAATAAGTACGTATTTATACTAAGTACAGAGATAGTCCGGATGTGTCCGGAGAAGAAGTAAAGACAATAGGAATAAGCGAAGACAATAAAGACAATAAGGAATACATGTGGAGCATAAGTCATATGGTCAAAGAAGGGGAAACGCTCAGTAAATCTTCATTGCGTAAAAACCCCGAGGGCGTGCGTCAACGACCAAGGCCGGACGCAACAGCAAGTGAGACGGACGCGAGCCAGAGTGCGGATGATGCGTCCAGAAGGAAAGGAAGTCGGATCCGAGGATCCGGACGAAGGACGGAGAGATCCGGATGGAGCCGGACGAGTCCGGACGGATCCGGAGAGGGTCGGAGATGCACGGGCATAACAGTATCCCCCTCTTAGGTTCCTTGCCCTCAAGGAACCAAAGAACCGGATGAATACGATAGCCGGAGCCGGATGATGACGGAGGAATGACGGAGGAGTGACGGCATGAGAATTAGAAGTCGAGAATGCGCAGCAGCATGTGATGGTGAGAGCGTTGTTAGGGAAACAACAAAAAAATTTCGACTTACCACCATGTCGTCTGCCAGCACCACCAACAATAACGGGGATAATACCCCACCGCCACCATCGTCGGGGAACAAGGGAAAAGGACGCGAGACGTCGACGAATGCCCGGGCCCGAGAGGAGGCCGAACGGAAGGAGGAGAAGGAACGACAAGAGAGAATCACAGAGGAGGAGAGAGCAGCAGAGCCGGAGGAGGAGAGGAATGCGCGGCTGGCCAGGGAGGAACGTGACCACCAAGTTGAGTTGCGTCTTGCCGCAATGGACGCGGAAACCGCGGCTGCGGTCTCTCGGGCGACGCAGCAACGCGAACGCGCGCTTCAACTGCGCGCACGAGTCAACGCCCAGCTCATATAGTCAGAATAACCAGTTAAACCTGGGGTTGAGCCCAAGGGCCCAATACATTATTCCTGGGGTACCCATATATAGTAATGTAACAAGTTATGAGTCGGGATAACAGGTTATGAGTCGGGAGTTCCCCATGGTGCAAAAAAAAAGCGCACAGAAAGAGAGGCTATCCATGGCTCAGCGCACCTGGCACTGCTTATGCTCACATCTAAGGCAGAGAAATTGTCCCATGCCTTATAAGATTGTTTAAAACTGCTACTTATGCGGTTTGTGACCTGAAAAACCATGAAGACTGGCCCCTGAACCTCTAATCACTACCTACCAACCCCTATCCCAATATGGCAACCATCAAAATATCTCTGGAAACCTGAACTAGCCCTACTACTAACCTTTAACTGCTAAATATTAACTCTGACAACAGATCACTTGCCCTAGTTGGGCCATAATAGGTCACAAACACTGCTTATTATGTGCTGAGTAGCTGGGTATATGGAAACCCAATCCCATGATCTATATGGTCTCTTTGGTCTAATGGTTATATTGTGTGGCTATTATCAAACCTAATCTGAGTGGTCACCGGTTCAACTCTCCTTGCTAGCGCTTTTTTTTGCACCGTGGGGAACTCCCGACTCATAACCTGTTATCCCGACTCATAACTTGTTACATTACTATATATGGGTACCCCAGGAATAATGTATTGGGCCCTTGGGCTCAACCCCAGGTTTAACTGGTTGTTCTGACTATATGAGCTGCAACGCCGGCACCGCCACCGATGCCGAAATCGCGGAGATTTTGCGACAGGTGTCGGAGGAAAAGGATGTGGAGCCGGAGGTGTCGGGTTCGAACCGGAAGCGCAAACGGGAGACGGAGCGAGAGGGGATAGCGAAGAAGCAGAAGAAGTATAAGAAGGCGGTGAATTGGGAACTCGCAATTGAAGGTAAGTGATGGATTTGCCGGACAGGCCGGACGCAGACGGATACTGACGGATGATTTCAGCTTGTGCTCCATGTCACGACCGTGGCATTCCCTGCCAGACCGCGCCAAAGCAGGGTCACCATGCGTGCCAGGAGTGCGGCCAGCGGACCAAATGCCCGCTCGTTCCGGAAAGCGAGGTACGCCGTCCGCACGTCAAAACTGCCCACGTCCGAGAGTCGAATCAAGCCCGGAGCGAGTCGTCCGGCAGCAAGAAGAAATCGCAGGTTCGGGTCCATGCGTCGGGCACGTCGGAACTGCCGGAAGGACGCCGGACGCACATTGACGACTTGCGCGACGAAATCGCCGAGCTCCGCGCGGCTCAAATTCAAGACCACGCCATCATGGTTCGCTGAGCGTCATGTCAACACCACCGGGGATCACGACTCCTCGCAATACTTGGCGCGCATCGGAGCGCTCGTGGAGCCGGAAGACGCGTCGGACAACGAGTAGGATGATAGGGCAAAATGGGAAGTGCGGGATACGCGCGAGGTTTCACCGGAGTCGGAGGACGAAGACGAGGATGCCCAGGGCGACGATGAGGAAGACGTTCTGGATGTTCCGGACGCGGAGACGATGGACGTGGACGAACCAGTGCCGGATCGTCAACCGAGCGGACCGAACGTCGTCGGTCTGTACGTCGAGATTTCGCCCGGACTGTTGGTCGTCCGGGAGCCGGAGGTTGTCGTGAAAAGCGAGACGGACGTCATGGACCAAGCGGAGATGTTCGCTTGGTCGAACGAACGTCGGATTCGGAAGGAGGCGCGAAGGAAGGCCGCGAAGGAAGCGGAGGAAAAGGAAGCGGCCGAGAAGGCAGCGGAAGAGAAGAAGAAGAAAGAGGAAGCGTTGAGGGAGGCGAAGAGGATCGAGGAGGAGATGGTCGCACTCAATGCGAAGCGGACCACGCTGATGGAGAAAGCGGCCGGAGAGAAGAAGGTAAAGGAGGAGAAGAAGGATGAGCCGTTGCCTGTCCGGGACGAGTCCATTCCACCGTCCGGCTTCCGGGTTTCCCGAGAGGAATCCGGAATTGTGTACGAGCTGGTTTCGGACGACGAGCCGGTCGTCGATGAAGACGAGGAGCCGGTTGCGAGTGGTTCCGGTTCGAAGCCGGAGCCGGAGCAGAACGCGGACGCAGATGAAGGCGAGAAGTGAACGGACGGAAACGGACAATTGTAGATAGAAAAACGGACATTTGTATAATAACTTTCTTGAGTCCGAAATGAATGTTTTCTTGGTCATGAAGTGCGTAGAGTCGCCGACGAGACGGAGTAAGACCGGAGGGATGTGACCGGAGCCGGAAGCTCAAAGTCGTTCCCATTCGGGTCCGGGCTTGTCCGGATACTGCTCATGAAACTCTGCCAAGAGCTCCGGAGCGTCCAAATCAAAGGCCGGAACCCACTGGTACTGTTGTCCGGTTGAAGACCATCCGAGCCATTTGACATAGTACCGGAGCGGACAACGACGGTAACGTCAGTCGATCTTGGAGTCGAGTATTATTGATAGTTCGAAATGCTTGTCTCCGTCAATAATCTCGACCGGTCCGGGTGGAACTTGTTCGCGTCCGGGGAATGGATTCGGGAAATGTGGTTCTAGCGCTGAGATGTGAAAAACGGGATGAATGCGCGAAAGGGTTTTAGGAAGACGGATTCGATAAGATGCGCCGGAGGTTTTCTCGATGACTTCGTATGGTCCGAAGTGCGTCTCGGAGAACTTCTCCGTTGGCCGGGTGGTTGCAATGAACTCGGTCGACACAAAGACATGATCTCCGACCTCAAGGATCGGGTCCGGAAGGCACTTTTTATCAGCAACTTCCTTGTAACGTTCCGTAACAATAGTAAGTTGCGCCCGGAGGTATTCATGGACGGATTGGAGGTCATAGACGTAGTCCCGGGCTTTGTCAACATCCTTGCCCTGGATCGTAGTCTCGTGGAAGGTGAGTGCCGGATGATAACCCTTGTTGGCGAAGAACGGAGATACGCCGGTCGATGTGTTCGGAGCATTGTTGAGCGCGAACTCTCTGAGAGGAAGGAGCTCGGCCCAGTCGTCCTGTTGATATGCACAATACATCCGGACGTACTGTTCAAGGGTTTGGTTCATGCGTTCCGTCTGTCCGTCGGCCTCTGGATGGTGCTGGACGTAAAATGCATGGTCATATTGAGTAGTTCGCCCAATGCGCGGAAGAAAGCGGAGACGAATTCCGTGCCACGGTCGGAAGTGACATGGGCCGGGACTCCGTGTTTGGAAAAGACGTGAATAAGGAAGTGCCGGGCGAGTTGCACGGAGGTGATATGGAAATCACAGGGGAAAAGGATAACCTGCTTGGATCCACGATCAACGATGACACAAATGCAGTTATACTCGCCGGAGAAAGGAAGGTTTTCGATAAAGTCAATGGAAATGGAATGCCAAGGACGGAGGGGAACCGGAAGTGGACGGAGGAGACCGTATGGCTTATGCCGAGGGGCCTTGTTGCGCTTGCAGTGTGTGCAGGATTTGCAATAGTCTCGGACGAAATTCCGCATCTCCGGCCAGGCATAGTCGCGCCGGACGAGGGCCAGCGTACGATTCTGTCCGAAATGGCCGGAGAGTATGTGATCATGCTTGTTTTGTAAAACACGTACATGGAGAATGTCCAGAGAGTTGCCGGAAACCTGCAGGACGTAGATCCGGTTGTTAAGAAGTAAAAGTCCGGTTGGATCTGTGGGCCAGTGCGAGCCGGAAGCATCGGACACCGCGGATGCGAGTCCGGAAGTAGCGGCTGGGTCGTCCGGATAGTGGGAAATGATGTTGCGGTGAAGCTGATCAACATCCATGATGACGGAGGCTCGGAGACAAACATCTTCAAGGTAAGTAGCGTTAAGCAATGCAGATAATTGATCGGACGTGAAAATGGGCCGGAAGTTCTGAGGATTGATTTGGCTGAAGGCCATATCCCCCTCTTTCGGATAGACGTCCCATCGTCTAGTCAAAGCATCGGGTTTACCTCCGAGTTTGCCCGGTCGGAACCGGATCACCATATTGAAATGGCAAAGGTATTCGGACCAGCTTACTTGCCGACGGGTAAGGGTCTTCGTCGTTGCAAAGTATTCGAGGTTCTTGTGGTCCGTGACAACGTCGACAACTAAAGGAGCCCCCTCGAGATAATGACGCCAATGAGTAAAGCAATCAAAAATAGCAAGGAGTTCCTTATCGTGAGTGTCGTAGTTGAGCTCCGGAGCCGTAAATGTCCGGCTCTGGAAGGCGACAGGGTGAAGTTCCCCGTCATCTCCGGTGATGGAGAGTATGCCCGCAATAGCGTAGTCGGATGTGTCCGTTTCGACCGTAATCTGACAGCCGGGAATCCAATGGTGGAAGACCGGAGCATCCGTAAATGCGAGCTTGAGAGTGTCGAAAGCCGTTTGGCAAGCGACTGACCAGTCCCACTTGATAGCGGTACGGGTAAGCCGGGTGAGTGGAACAGTAATGCCGGAATAGCCGTAGATAAAACGCCGGTAGAAGTTACAAAAACCGAGGAAGGACTGAACGTCCTTAACTTTCCGAGGGACAGGCCAGTCCGTGATGGTGGAGATCTTGTCCGGAGCCATCCGGAAACCGTCCGGAGAAAGAACATAGCCTAGATATTCGCAAGTAGTGATGCCGAACTCGCATTTAGGAAGTTTGCAATACAAACCAGCTTCCCGGAGGCGCCGGAGCACCTCCCGGACGTGAGCGGTATGGTCGGACGGATTGTCGGAGTACACCAAGATGTCATCGAAGTATACCACAACATAGACGTCCAACAGATCCGCGAACAGCGTATTGAGGAAACGCTGAAAGGCGGCCGGAGCATTGGACAAACCTTCCGGAACAACCCGGAAGTTGTAGGAGCCGTAGTGTGAGCAAAATGCGGTTTTGTACTCGTCGCCCGGGGCGACCCGGAGTAAATGGTAGGCATGCCGGAGGTCGAGCTTGGTATAGATACGTGGGTTTCCTGGTGCGTCAAGGAGATCCGAGATCAGAGGAAGCAGATAACGATCCTTCTTCGTGATACGGTTCAATCCACGGTAGTCGACGCAAAGCCGGAGACTTCCGTCCTTCTTCTTAGCGAAGAGGATAGGAGCGCCATGGGAGGAACGAGACGGATAGATGAAGTCCGCCTTCAAGTTCTGATCGAGGAACTCCCGGAGCGCCAAAAGTTCGGCCGGAGAACGGGAATAGATGGGACCGACCGGAGGTTCCGCATCATCAACGGTCTCGATCTTCAGATCGAACTCGCGATGTGGCGGAAGGTTAAACGCCTCCGATTCCGAAAAGACATTGGCGAAGTCGTGGTATTCGGCCGGAATGCCGGACAAGTTAGCGAAGTCCGGCTCGGCCAAAGATTTAAAACCTAGACTTTCGTCGGTCGGTGTAGCACGCAGAGTATACTGGATGGTGCTTTTATCGCGAATGATAGCGCGGAAAGCAGCAGCGTTGACGATAGACACAAGCGGGGCAGTAGTGAACGGACGAGGTGTGGGGGCCTCGGGTGGCGCCGGAAACGGTGCCGGAGGAATCTCCATAGAAGGAGCAGGTCCGGGCGAAGACGTCAGCGGTATAGACGGAATGAGAGCCAGGGTTGCCGGATGCTCCGTATCCTCCGTAGCTGGAGGAACCGCAACAAAGGCCGGAGTGATCTCCGGGTGTGTCGACACAGTAGACTCGTCGTAAACAGGGCTGAACTTTAGTGAGGTGTTGCGCCAGTCAATCAACGGATTGTAGCGGCGTAGCCAATTTAGTCCAAGAACCAAGTCGCAGGCAGAGTCCAGACGGGTGACGTAAAATTCCATAGAATGGACATCGCCAGAAGGAAACCGGGGCAATAAATGTAGCTGCCGGTTTATAATAGATGAGGAGCCGTCGAGATACTGGAGCTTAACCGGAGGGACCGCGTACGGAGAATACCCATTAGATTCGCAAACTCGAGTAGACACAAAACAGTGCGAAGAGCCGGAGTCGATGAGCGCCCGTAAGCGGGAGTTGAATCCCGCAGCAACTCGTTGTACAAAAGACGGACGCAGGGTTAGGCCCGCGTCCGGAGTAGGAAAACCGGACAGAATGCCGGAAGGAGAGATAAAGTCCGCGGAGAGTAAAGATATATCAAGATCGACGTAAAAGGCATTAGGAGAGAGAGTGGACGCGTTGAGAGTAACCTCCGGAAGCACCGCGGAGTCAACACGGCTCGGACCAGGTGCAGAGGGTTCCGAGCCGCTGTCTAATTTTATGACTCGGGGGTAGAGGCATCAGCGGCAGGCGCAGGCAGATTAGAAATATTTCCAGCCTTGCCTTGAGCATTGCCCAGACGCTTCCGGCAGTCGGCCGTCTTGTGGCCTTGACCGCCGCAGAACATGCAGAGGTTGTTCTTCATGCGCCGCTCGCGCTCCTTGGGTTTAAGCTTACCGGAGGAGTCGAGCTTGGCCGCGTACGGTTTCGGAGTCTTCGATGACCCGGAGGCCTGACCCACGTTGCCGGACGTAGCCGGAGGAGTAGTCGACGGAGGATTGGTCTTGGCCGGAGGGTTAGAATTACCTCGGCCCTTGCCCTTTCCTTTGGACTTTCCACCACCACCACCACCACCTTGACCTCCGGCCGGAGGAGAGCCGGAGGCGTCTCCGGACGACTTGCCGGAGGGTGGCGGATTATTGGAGGCGCGCTCCGCAGCTTTCTCGGCCTGTTGACGATGGTAGCGCTGGTCAATCTGCGAGGCGTAAGCCTTGAGTCCAACAAGAGAAGCCGGAATCTGGTTTTGCGCGATGGTGTCCTTGATGCGACTGGGGAGGCCCCTGTAGTATGCCCGGAAGAGGGCGGCCTCGTTGTATCCTGTCATAACCGCGTGAGTGTCGAACTCGAGCTGGTAAGTAGCCAGCCGGTCACCCGGCTTCATGGAAAGCATCTCCAAAGAGATCCGGGCGTCCCCAAAGGGGTCGTGCGGACCGAAGTTAGTCGCGAGCTCCTGTAAAATAGTCCCCAGTTCCCATCCCAATGCGGAATGGGCGCCGTACCGCCCGCATAGATGTTGGGCATAAACCACTGCTGAGCGGTGCCCCAAAGATATGACTGGACGTAGAAAATCTTATCTTCGTCGCCCGGGAAGTCTTGTGGGCGTTCCGCAATGTGCAGATAAATCTGCAACATGAAAGTGGCGAATTTCGTCGGGTCCGAACCATCGAATGTGTCCGGAGCCTTGGAAGCGGTACGAGTGGAGCGAGGAGGAGCGACAGAATTCTGTGCGAGGAGAGCCATTGCCTGTGCCATTTGTTGCACGGCGAAATCGAGCTGCGGGTTGTTCGGAGCGGGAATGTGAATTGTCGGACCCGGAGGTCTGGGGGGACCGGGAGGACCTGGAGGACCTGGAGGCAGCGCCGAACCAAATGGTCCGCCACCACCACCGCCGCCACCTCCACCGCCACCAGGTCCTGGATTAGGCGCTGGCGCGCCGGAACCCGATGGTTGAACCGGAGCATTTGGAATTGGTGGAGGATTTCCGCCCGGGGGCGGACCTCCACCTCCTCCACCTCCGCCGCCTCCACCGCTACCGCCACCAGGAGAGCCACTAGGTCCAGGAGGACCGGAAGGGCCCACAGGCGGGGGCGGAGTAGAGCCGGAAGGAATATTGGCGGGTGGTTGAGCAGTAGGGTCAGGAGTTTGTCCTCCACTGGCTTTACCTTTACCCTTGTCGATCGGAGCCGGAGTAGCCGGCGGAGCAGTGTGCGGTCGCGAGCCAATCGAAGTAGGCGATGGCACGACAAACATTGTCTGCCCGGTATAGATCGGAGGAACCGGAGATTGGCTCGGTCGTCTCCAATGGGTCGATATCTTCCGGTACCTCCACAATGGTAGCAGTGTGGACCGGATGATGAAACATACGACGATCTGGGGTAGGAGAAGATACGCCAGTACCGGAGCTACATTCATACTCATTGAAATCTATCACCTCGGGGTAAACCGATCCGGGGTATTGGGAACCAACCGGAGATTGGCTGAACTGCCGGAGAGCAGCTCCACGGTTTTCTGGGTTGAGGAGCAGTCTTGACCACATGGCCGGAGCATGCGGCCGAAGAGCACGCGAATCCGGTTGAAAATGCGGTTGGGACCGTTGAACCCGAGGGTCAATAGGTGGTGAGAGCATGGGTGGCTGAAAACCAGAGGTAGATTCTACGGGCTGCTGGCCCGGAGCCTGAATCGGAACGATGGCGCTGAACTGGTGCGATCGATGACGATCTTGGCCTACATCCGGAGTGGGAACGAGGTGAGTGTAAGACATGGGAAGAAGCCAAATTAATTTGAGTTGATAATACTGTTATATCCGTGTCCGGAAAGAAAAGGAAACGGCCAGAAGGACGGACAGCCGGAAAGCCGGAAGGCCAGATGGGTCGGAAGGATGGATGGCCGGACGAAGTGTCGGGGGCCGGACGAAGGTCCGGATGTAAAGCGATACCACAAGAGTATAAGGGTACACCAATTAACTTGGCTCCGAAGGTCGGATAGAGAATAGGGCAGAGGTCGGATGACGGAGCAATACGGAGGCAAAGCACGTTAATTATTAACTGAGGTTACATCCGAAATAAGTACGTATTTATACTAAATACGGAGATAGTCCGGATGTGTTCGGAGAAGAAGTAAAGACAATAGGAATAAGCGAAGACAATAAAGACAATAAGGAATCCATGTGGAGCATAAGTCATACAGTTATCAACCGGTCAATGGGACACTAAAATCAGATTGCTGATGCCTACTTTTTGATATATTTTTCCGAAGTTCCTATCTACCCAAATGTGTTAGATATCCTATCTGTTGGTCCACCCAAATTTTCAGACCGATTGGATAAAAATTGTGTGAGCAACAGCAAAAATTGACTGTCCCATTGACTAGTGGATCAAATCCCCTGCCAAATCGGGAATTGATCTCTCGATTTAACGCTGCTCTCTCAGTGGATATGGGACATCCTTGTTGGAGGAAAGTGTTTTAAAGTATACTACTACAATCTGAATCAGGTTTGAGTCCGATAGTATCATGGGATAGGCCAATATTGACTGTCCCACTGACTGGTGGTGTCCCATTGACCGGTTGATAACTGTATGGTCAAAGAAGGGGAAACGCTCAGTAAATCTTCATTGCGTAAAAACCCCGAGGGCGTGCGTCAACGACCAAGGCCGGACGCAACAGCAAGTGAGACGAACGCGAGCCGGAGTGCGGATGACGCGTCCGGAAGGAAAGGAAGTCGGATCCGAGGATCCGGACGGAGGACGGAGAGATCCGGATGGAGCCAGACGAGTCCGGATGGATCCGGAGAGGGTCGGAGATGCACGGGCGTAACAGGCGTAGTACAGACTTGTTGTTCTCCACCCCATAGCCCGTGAACTGTTGGCCATTGGGCAAGGTGTGGCCCTCCTCCGAATTACGCCATTACACCACGAACGAATGCAACTCCATCGCCGTGGTTGAAGACCTGCCCACGCTGTGCCAGTGCAGCCACTGCAGGGTCTGGGAGTAGGTGATATTGAGAGCGTCAAAGGGATACGACTCGAGTACTCGCGTGCCTGCCCCCCACTCCCCAAACTGGATGTGTCTCTCAAAGAAGCCCCACACAGACAGCCCCCACAACACCGAGTGCATCCATGTGTCACGGTGCACTCTGATCCCTCGCAGTCAATCAGTGGAGACAAGAAATGGAGCAACTGCACTGCTCGCAAGTCACCCTCGTTGGGAAAGGTGCTGACTGGCGTGTGCTCTGTGGGCCATACTCCCGCCCCAGTACACATACCCCGCACCCAGTCAATCAGGTGTGTGGAGAAATAGGGGAAATCCCAGTGTATGATTGCAGGAATGGTGAATCCGGCACCGGCACCGGGTTCACATTCTGGCACGTGAAAATACTGCCACCACTCGATAACTATTGACCGGACTACCCCCCCAAGACCTGTCTATAGTTATCAAGAGGTGGCATGGCCACCACATGGGTTTGGTGGTAGCTGCGGCACCCAGCTGTGGCAGGGTGGCCATGCCACCCAGTATATACCTGCTATTGTTTGGTCACTTTTTTTTCGACTAAACAGTGCCATATATGCCACGGAATTGCTATGCATACCACAGAACCACAAATTGGCCTGGATATTGTGCCATATGTGCCATGAGACCACTGATCCAGGATCAGTAAAAATTTGTTACCCAAATAGTACCATCAGTGCCATGAGATATTTCGACCCAGGATCAGTAAAAATTTGTTACCAAAATAGTGCCATTGGTGCCACCAGACTTTCTGACGCAGGATCAGTAAAATTTTGTTACCAAAATAGTGCCATCAGCCACCGGACGTTCTGAGCCAGGATCAGAAAAAAAATGTGGCCAAAATAGTGCCATGGGTGCCACCGGACTTTCTGACCCAGGATCAGTAAAAAAATGTTACCAAAATAGTGCCATGGGTGCCACCGGACTTTCTGACCCAGGATCAGTAAAAATATGTGACCAAAAGTGTGCCATGGGTGCCACCAGATTTTCTGACCCAGGATCAGTAAAAAAATATTACCAAAATAGTGCCATTGGCGCCATCAAACATTTCAGCCCAGGATCAGTGAAATGTTTGAATTTTCCTTAAATCCATTGATCGTTATTGACTGGTAGTGATAATTTCAGCTGTGCTGTTGCCTTGCTGTGGATGCCATTCCTTACTTCACCCATTGGCTTTTTGCACCTGACATGCCATCAATGCCACCGCAACAGCTGTGCCATCAGTGCCATCAATTGGATCTCAAGTTGACTGAGGCCTTCTCAATAGGGTGCCACAAATGCCATGGATGCAATTCATGAACTTTTTTTTGTTTGGTGGTGGTACAGTACTAAAATATGCGAGACTATGAGATATTTCATGTATTCCAAAAAAAAAAACACTCCCTGCAGCAGCCAGGCAGGGGGCGTTTAGACAAGCACAGGGACCGGAAGGCATAGACACTGAGTTCAGCAGGCCGGAGCGACAGCAGAGTGGGCACCGAGCTGAGCAGGCCACGGCAAGCAGGAAGGCTATTTCCTCCAGATTCTTGGCGTGGATGGCAGCCACTCTGTCCTTGTCCTCCTGGCGCTTCTTCCATGCTTTGAGCACTGATGGGGGAAGACCCTCGTCATTGGTGTCGGAGCCCACCCCACCATACCACCAATGGCCTTGGAAGCGCTTGCAGTGGGCTTAGTGCCACTGCTGCCACCAGACTTTGGGCTGGCACCCATGGCACCCGGCTCAACATCGGAGTCTTTGATGAACCTGACACTCTTCAGAGTCTTCTTTGCAAGCAGCTGGGGCTTTAAGCACATGTGTTTGAAGTGCAGCTGGTCCTCGGCAGTGTCTGCCGTCTCCCTCTTCAGCTTCTTCTCCTCCTTCTTTTCCTTCTTCCCCCCCTCCTCCGACTTGCGTGACCTCTATTCCTCCTTGTCCTTCCCCACAGCCTTCTTCCCAGCCTGCTTTGAGGGCACTGCTGTTGTGGCGGGTGCCACCGGGGCCACTGACTTGGCCTTCTTGGGTGGCTCGGGGGTTGCAATCATCGGTTTTTTTGCTCCTTGTCATCTAAAGAGTCAGCTAGTGAGTGAATTAAACCACTAGAACATTTTGAGCTATACTTACCTTTAAAGTTATTGTGTGGAAACAAAAGTGGTAGTGGCAAGGAAAGAAAAATTACAAGTCCCGATCAAACACGTGACCATCATGTTTGCCACACCGACCCCAAAGCCAACCAGCCCTGGCTCTGGTGGCACATTACAAAATTATATAAAGTTCATCAAAATGGGGTGATTTCTCTGGGGCTGACTCAGCCTTTTCTTTTTCCACCACCATCTGCCTTTCTTGCCTCTGGGGGAGCCATGCAAATTAACCTCAAGCTCCAAGGTAAATCCTATCTCTTCTGTCTATGTAATCATGCTGGAGAACACAGACACCCACTGGCTTTGACTGGCTGCCGAGATCTGTGCCCGGAACTTGCGCCTGCCTTCTTTTCTGTCGTTGTACTCCTGCTGGGGAACACAGACACCCATGGGCTTTCGTTGGCCGCTGAGATTCGTGCCTGGAACTCGCACCTGCCTTTATTTGTCATTTTCCGTGCCCTTTTTTGTCTGTGGTACTCTTCCTGGGGAACCCAGACCCTCCGTGGTACTCCTGCCGGGGAACCATGCACTGCCATTGAGATCCGAGCCCAGAACTCAACGGCAATGTCTCCCAATGAACGAGACCCACCCATGCCACCTGTGCCACCTATATCTTGATTTGCATGTGGCAACCATGGATGCCATCGCTGACCCTCTTCCTACCAGGTTCCCCCCACTCGAATCGCTGCCACCAGGTTTATCAGGCTCCTTGATGATGGTGGGTGCACCTACAGGCTGCTGGACTTCTTTGGGGATAAGGCCAAGCACAAAGGCTTTATGCTTGTGAAGTTGAGTGGAGGGTGCGTCGTGCTTGTGTTCTCTCTTTCCTTCTTTGTCTAACATAATTTCCTCCAGCACTGCCCACCCCATTGTAGACTCGAATGGGAAGGTCTGTGCTCTCCATGGCGGCATGCCAAATGATGAGGGCTTGATGGCCAACGTCCATGATGCTGCTGGCCATGCTCTGGAGGAGGCTTGGGCCATTGCCTCCCTGAGCTATGAACAGCTGCACCACCATCTCAAGAACTTTGCCTAGATATCGGGGGGGACTCTCATGGCAGTGGACAGCCTTATCCTGGGGCCTTGGTCACTCCAACATACCCATTGCTGCGGGGGAACACTGGTACTCCTTCACCCAGTACACGGCAGGGAGGCAGACACCGCTCATCCCTGTATATAGTTTATGTTATCTTAGATCACATGCATCTGTGTAGTCATGTAGCCTAGATCATGTGATCTATCTTTTACTGATATAGCGAGTTGGCAGTCTCTGGCGAACCACCCTCGGTTAGACCCCCTGCTTGCCTGAGCATGCATATAACTGCTTCCCGTGTCTCCTAGGTCACAGGAACCCTACCGAGGGTAACACACTTCCTCGCTGATGGGTTACAACGGCAGTGAGAGCCTGAGTCGACGGCTCTCGGCCATCGGATTCATCCCGGGCTAGCGAGCGCTATCGCGATGCTAGCCTAGGTACGTCCTTGGTCAGCGAGCGCTCATGCAAACCTGCCTTTGGACTCTGCAGAATGGGGAGTCCTAAACGACCCGCATCACAATGGAGCCCACCGCGAGGGCTTCATCATAGCTGGAGAACCCGGAACAAGGCATGGAGGACACCTCACTGAGTGAGTGTCTGTACCGTCTTGTTCCAAACTCTGGGTACAAATTTCGGTGGAAACACCTCGAGGCGTACCCCTGATAGTCACCAAAAGCGAACACCCTGGCGGGTTGAGCCCGGAGCATGTTGACATGTTCCTGCACTGGTTCCACACCGACTTGTGGAGAAGCTCCAGATCCGGACACCCTCTACCTTCTTTGCTTTGGTGCTGGACGTGCGCATACGATAACCGTTGTGCTGGAGTTGTGCCGGCGATCTGCTCCCTTATGACGTCGAGCACACGTGGTGGCATCTGCCTTCTCCACAACCACGATGACCTCTACCCAGTGTCCCTCGCAATGCCGTCACTCGACATCTCTCTGTGCTTTGCAGACTGGAGTTGCACTACGGCCTGTTAGCTCGCAGCGATCCTGGTATACCAGTGAGCGCTACATGCTTGGTGCCTTGTCTCCACCTCCCGCGCGTTGCAGACTGGAAATTGCACTATACCAGATGCACAGCGCCCACCTGTTATATCCGTGTCCGGAAAGAAAGAGAACAGCCGGAAGGCCGGAGAGTCGAAAAGGCCAGATGGACGGAAGGCCGGACGAAGGTCCGGATGCAAAGTGATACCACAGGAGAGTAAGGGTATACCAATTAACTTGGCTCCGAAGATCGGATAAGAGAATAAGGCAGAGGTCGGACGACGGAGCAATGCGGAGGCAAAGCACGTTAATTATCAACTGAGGTTACATCTGAAGTAAGTATGTATTTATAATAAGTACAGAGATAGTCCGGATGCGGGACCTATAACTCCCCGGAAACCTTTATAGTTAGAATGAGGGATAGCGCGATAAAGGATTTTGGCCATTTCCCCTATGCTGCAATAAAGGCTGCGATAAAGCCTCAATAAAGCTGCAATATCTCAAGATTTGAGACATGGTAGACGCAAGACAACCTTGCCACAATAAAGCTGAAATAAAAGTCACAATAAAGCTACAACAAAGGTGTTACCTCACAACAGAGTACCAAACAACAAAAGCTGCAATAAAGCTGCAATAAAATCGCAATAAAGTCACAAAAGGTGTCACCTTTGTGTGGGGTTGCCAACAACAAAAGCTGCAATAAAGTATGGTTGTAATAGTGTTGCAATATTATTTGGGACCCGACTTGGGGTATTTTTATCAAAATCTACACCACTTCAGCTGAATTAGTGAAGAAAGGCACAGGTTGAAGGTAATCACCCATGAATTCACAACTTGTGCCCAAAGATAACGCAACCTCTGGAAGTCTCAAAAATTCACAGCACCACCTACACATGACATGGCAAAAAAGCACAGGTTTGTCACATACAGGATATGCACACGTTGAACCCTTGTAAAAAAAAAATCTCAACAAGGCGCAACCCAAAGCACAGACACAACTTTCAAGAATGAAAAAGACACAACTTCTGGGTGGCAGCCTATATCTACACAACCTTTTGGCAGATAATTGGAATTGGTGATGTTTGACCACATGTGACGGTCATTGATGTGTTTCTGGAGTCTCAAACTTCGGCAAGTGACTTATTTGGCTTAAGTGATCTTCAGACTAGAATAACTTAGCACAGAAATGCAATGGAGATGTTCTACCAGGAATGTGTGGGGAATGCAGAGATGGTGATGTTGAGGAAGAAAATGGAAGAAAGAAGTGATTGGCTCGGGGTTAAAAGAGCACTCAGCTCGAGTTGATTCTGGCATAGTCCTTAACAGCTGCTAGTAACACCATTCTGTCAAGAAAACTGTGCATAGACCAGCTGTCAAATTGAGCTGCTATTCAACACCAAGAGAGAATTGAACAGGGGAGAGGGATGAGCACAAAGACACACAAAGGATTGCCAGCCTGCCAGCCACAATGCCGGTGTTGGCACATCAATCAATGCCGCATTGGCCGATGTCACGCGATGACATATGCCATAAATTCTTGACCCAAGGTTGTGCGTTTTTGAATTTGGCTTTCCACACAAGTTGTGTGTATTTCTGGCAGTCCTCAACTTGTGCATTGTGTTGCAAAAAATGAAGCTGTGACCAATATATGGTTGTGACAAGTGGTGTACTTTTTTCATGGCACAGTGGACCTGTGTCTTTCCTACCATCAGTAAGTTGTGTAATTTTTCGGGGTGGAATGTACCTGTGTACTTTTGGAAGCTGTGTTGTTTTCACTCTAAAAAGGGTGTGTAACTTTCGTGTTTTTTGCAATAATATTGCAACAGTATTACTCCCATAATAAAGCTGCAATAAAATCGCAATAAAGTCACATCAAAGGTGTTATCTCACAACAGAGTACCAAACAACAAAAGCTGCAATAAAGCTGCAATAAAATCGCAATAAAGTCACAACAAAGGTATCACCTTTGTGTGGGGTTGCCAACAACAAAAGCTGCAATAAAGCTACAATAAAGGTGCAATAAAGTTGCAATAAATCTGACCGCTCGTTTGGCATACAGCAAGTCCAAATACCACAATAGGGCTGCAAAAAACCTTTCCAAAAAATTCCCTGCACATATATGCTGCAATAAAGTCACAATAAAGCTGACAATGCATGTGCCCTTGTATGTAGAGTTTGGGAACTGCATACACTGCAATAAAGCTGTAATAAAAGCTGTTTTCACACAAGAAAACCACAATCAACCTTTGCTACTGTCTGTCGTAAGCATTTACTGTATGTTGCAAACTATGATGATCAGTCCTTTGTTGGAATGATGTTGTGTGCAGTTCCTCTGCTGAGAGAATGATCCACTCCATACATACAACAAGTGCATTCATTACCGCGAGGAGTTATGAGTAAATTGTGTAAAATTGAGGCAAATGTACACGAGTCATGTATGAATGAAGGACAAGGTTTCTTGTAATCCATTCAAAAACCGCTCAAAAATCATCGGAAGTTTCCAACAAATCTTAGATGAAGTAGGACTTGCAAAGGGCGAAGTCACTGGGGGAGAAACCATAACCAGAAGGTTCTGTGAAGCCCACTGGTGTTTTCCCGCTGACCACTGGGTATCCGACTTGCATCGGAAGGCCTTGGCTCTGACGTCGCGGAATGTCGGAGCTCGAATCGGCGACTGAATGTTGAATGGCTTGTGAAACGTGCTGCGTAGCACTTTCCGCCAGGTAACCTGGGTCCCTATTTTCTCGACCTTCATGCGGTTGGCACATTTCTGTTTCGATCCGTTCGATGTGAATTTGACGACATACAGTTAGTGCAGGCCGTGTAGGCTGTGATAGAGACCATCAGCACTGCGGTCTAGTGGGTGTGTGAGCCGACTCGAAGTCTCTCGAAGCGCTGCACCTGGAGGTCTCCGAGCGACAACGACACCATCGGTTGGATCCCCTCCGACATCGACAGCATGGTCCATAGCCCCGAGTCAGTTGAGGCGGGTTGGACTGCGTCCCCGACGGCAGGCGCAGTCCAGGCAGTGATGCTGATGCAGCTTATGCGCGGTCAAGGGTACCGCGATATGTTTTATGCGACCCAGGTGACACCAAGCAGTCGGCCGACAAGGCGGGTCGTTGGCCTCAAGAGGTGACAGAGATGTTACAGATATATGCATTCTCCTTGCCAATGACGAGCTTTGGGGTTGTGGGTTATGCAGCGAGGGCTCGAGTCTTCGTATATTCATTCATATTAGGGAGGTCCACGCCTATAACGCCTGAGCCGTGTTGTCAGCCTTTCTCGCGACAATGTCGAGGTAAATACCAAATCAGTGCTCGTCATAGGAGCTTTTCTCCACCCTTTCGGGGGAAATGCGAGCGCAAAATATGCAGGGAGATTTAGTCCGCAGGTCCATGAAAGGTACCAGTATATCGAGAAAGTTGAGAGGTTGAAAATAGTCGGTTAGTTCGTCTAGAGTCCCGCGATGCTTTTCAATCCGCAGTTCTTGATGCAGATAGACGGATGCCTCACTAAGTCACCCTCTCTTTAAAATTATGCTTCTCCGTCCGTCCGAAGCCATTTTAAACTCCGCTGGTCAGTTGACGCACCGCGATCCGAGATTAATCCGTCTGAACCGCTTTCAAACTCTATCAAAGTCGGCAATGCCACTTTACTTCCGCAATCTGTGCTTCCTCCTCTCGGCAGCTATTCCGTCCGATGTCGCCACCAACCTCTCCACGGAGCTTCTCCAGTCAATGTTCGTCTTTGCAATGCCCGACCTTTGGCTCTCGACCCTCCGAACCATATGTGTAAACCACCCTTGCAGCTCAAAGTTTCGTCGTCGTGACTGCGCATAAAACCCACGCTGAACTCTTAAAATGCCGATGCCCTAAATAAACTGTGTCGGCTGCCAGTGGCGTGGTTCTGCCTATGCTCCGAGATCAAACACAAATGAGCTGTTCCTCGCCCTCCATGTTTACAACTTCGAACAATATACCAGGCAGTCTACTCAGGATCACCTCTGCCTTATTTCTCCCCTCTGGAGTCGACCTCTGGACAAAAATTCAAAGATCTTACAAGCAACCCTGTTATGCCGGTGGCGCATTTGATAAAAATCCTGAATATGACAACTAGCGTCAGCTGGGCTTGCCGTGATTCTTATCTTCACCTGCCGAAATTGTTCACACGTACCTTTCCTTGCGGCCACGCGCATTATCTGCATGCGATTTGCGCAGTAATACTGATTGGATTACTACTGTACAATTTCATTCAATAATTCTGGTCTTGGTCGTGGCACAAATGTAAAATGCGTGACATTGGGGCCAGATCTCCCTTGGAGGTGCAAAAAAGGCAGAATTTTCAAAAAAAAATCATCTTGAATGCCGGATTTTTGGAGGTGTCACGCCAAAATTGGTTGGTTGCCGAAGTGCCGAATCGGTATTTTGGGTCACGGGTCACGACCCGTGCCAAATTGAATGAAATTGTACAGTATTACTAAATGCAAAGTGTCATTACGGACTCAACCCGTGTTCCGTCATTTCGAAATTTTGGAGCTTCGAACTTTCATGCAACAACGAGCAGACCCAGCATTTTCCTCTTTCTTGGACTCAATCGGCGATGACCATCTTCACGGCTCAGTGGATCTTGCGCGCCTGTGCCACACAACTTCCACCCAGAGGCTAATCGACTTTGTCTTTCCCGCTGCCATTGTTGCGGACCCGACTAGATGTATTTCAAGGGCTATTTAGAGGCCGTTCAATGCGTTTGTCGACGAGTTCAACACTGCTATTATTCACACCGTACCCGGGGATATTCACTGTTACAGCAGCAGTGATTCGGTCGAGGATGAAGGTCCGAATGGAGGCGTGTTTTCTGATCCCGAGTTTTTGAACTCGCGCCAAGAGCCTGGTATTCCTCCTCATGAATTGATTTTGAAACCTGGATGTATCTGCCGACTCACTCGGAATTTTGATGCCTCACGCGGGCTAACAAAAAATACCCGCGTTATTGTGCGCAACCTTCTGCGACACACCGTTTAAGTTGAAACAATTTCAGCTGTTGTGGCTGGGAGAATGGTTGATTCAGTTCGTCGAATGATGTATTATTCAGCTCCAACCCTTACTCATATCTATTTCAGATACAACTTCACATCCCTCACATCAACTGCCACTTTCAACCCCGTGGGTTTCAATTTAATGTTCATCGCAAGCAGATTCCTCTAGCTCTCTGTTACGCTACCACTTTCAACGGATGTCAAGGTCTGACGGTCGAGAAATTGGGCCTAGATCTCCGGAGAGAGGTATTCTCTCATGGAAAATTATACTCGGCGATGGCTCGTGTTCCTGATTCCGAAAATGTGCTGATTCTCAAGTATGAAGCCGATTTCTCTACCTCTACCACCAATATTGTCTGGGAAGAGCTTCTATTGTAACTATGTAACTGCCTGCAATCTAATTCGGGGTTGTGAACATCTATCAAGAGGAAGACGGCCCGCGAAGCGGGCCGTCCACCACTTGTAACTTATGTAAATTAACTTAGCCTGCCAAAGTTCACCTAACTTATGGCAGGCTAAGTGAGTTTCACAAGTGAAAGTGCAAGTTTTTGATGCCATGACTTTCTCTGATGGCACTTGGCAGTAAAGTGAACTTAAGTTACGGGAAGTGAACTTAAGTGACCGAAAGTCAACCTAAGTTATGAGAAGTGAACCTCAGGTTATTGATAATAAATGCATGCATTCAAAAATACTACAACACATGGGTGGCCACGGAGCCGAAAACCGGAAGAACAAAAATAGAAGTACAAAGACATGATGCTGTCGAAGCCGCGCCCACTGTTGCATTCAAGTGCGGACACTCATGAACAGTTGTGGCCAGGCATAATATATACCACATTGAAATGTGAATGCAAGGAGTGAAATGTCGACAGGAGAACTATACATCGCAGATAAGGCTGCTGCAAAGGATGATGTGAAAAGAAAGAAAAGATGGTGCACAATCAGCGAGCTGTAAGGGGCGGAATGGTGGTGGTAGCAGTAAGATTTCAGGAAACTGATTCTCAGTCAGTTCTATCACACAGCACGAGGGCTTGTGGTGTGACTGAATTTTGGCATTTCTCAATTTTGAACTCAAAAACGGCTTCACAACAATGTTTGAAACATAATACATATTCCAGATCAGTATTAACAAGCCCCAAGCAACTTACACGATTTAGAACCTTGATTTGGAACACCACTTTGAGTCGGACACCGCCAAGTTCGCGTAAGTTCGCGTAAGGTCGCGTAATTTCGCGTAAGTTCGCATAAGTGAAGTGACCCAAGTGTGGGAAAAGATCAGTTAAGTGCGGCCACTTAAGTTTGGGTGGTAAGTGAACTTACCAAGTTAGGAAATAAGTTCCTTTTTGCGGACTCAGATAGACGGCAATAGATTTCCATCTTGAAGGCTATAAACTGCCACAACCAGCAATTAGATGGTGTCTCAATTGATCCAGCTGAATAAAATCATCCGCTTTTATCTGATTGTTGCGGGTGCTATCACCGTCTCGAGCGTACATAGTGGCCGACGATAAATGCCGGTGGAACTACGGTGGGTCGCACGGACTGGAAGTGGATAGGTACCTCTATACCGTGGACTTTTCGGCGTTCATCAATCGCGCTGGCGCTCTGTAACATAGGCACACTTGCATATCAGGAATTACCTAGTTAGGAGGTAAAGCTGTATTGATGGTGGCATGCCGAGTTTATGGACGCTGCCCATACGCCACGGATGGTTCTTCGGGGTCTGGTGAAGCACCGTTATGTCGTCAGGCCTGCCACGATAGACTATGGTGTGAAAGAAAGATGGTGGTGGCACGCCGAGTTTATGGACACTACCCATAACGGATGGTTCTTCAGGGTCGGGTGAAGCACCGTTATGTCGTCAGACCTGCCATGATAGACTATGGTGTGAAAGAAAGAAGTGAATTGATGGTGGTGGTATGCCAAGTTTATGGACACTACCCATCACGGATGGTTCTGCAGGGTCTGGTGAAGCACAGTTATGGCTTCAAGCCTGAAGCGCCCGGCTATCGTGTACCTTTGGCAAGGATCTCGATGTCCCCAGGAAACAAGACGAGAAACAGCATATAAGCCCACTTCACAGCACACCTTTTTCTCCCAGCCCCCCCCCTCCCACTCACACTCAAACCTTGTCACCATAGGTGTGACACCGTATTTGCCTCCATTTTATTCGGAGCACTCTCCCTCCTGCCGGAAAACCGCTATATTCTTTTGGGCCTCGTCTCCACCCGGAATCGTCTACATCGTCAATGAGCAACGTCCGTCGAATCGACTTGGTCGAGTGGAAGTTGCCATCACTTCGGTGGAGGAATCCTTGGAGAAAGCGAACGAGGGTTATGCGAGGAACCACCTCAAGTTGATAGATCTGAGGCACCGCTTGTTCGAGTGAGTTCACGTCGCATCGTCAAACGCACCGAAAGTAACCAAAGATTTGACCTTCAGAACCAAACTGTTGGCCTCCAAAATGCAGACGCGAATGCTGGACACGCGCAGTGTTGCGTCATACAAAGAATTCTTGCAATACCTTCAATACGTGCGGGACATCATGCGCGATATTGCGAAGTGCGCCAAGGAGGTAGAGGAAATCCGCACAAAGACATTGGTGAGCGCACATTTCGATATAGAATGTGGATGATTGTTGATTTGAATGGATTCAGCGCATCATCGAGGCCGAACGACAACACCAATTTTCTGTGGGTATTAAGGAATCCCGCGAGATTCTCGACACGGTTACTTCTTCGTTGACGCGTGCGTTGGTTTAACTTCTCGGCTTTCTACCATACCCTGAATCAGTATTATCCTTGGCAGGTCTTACAGCCGCTAGACGTCGCAATGCACCCTAAGACTCCATGTGAGTGTCCAATTTAGCTTTAAATAGGCCACGCTCGTGCTCACCTCGACGAATAGTGCGTAAGTCGATCTGACAACGAGGTTTGAGGAATTGCTTTCCGGTCGCCTTTCGTGTCCTCGGTGCTGTTCGTGTGGTTTGTGGGCCTGTAAACTGTTTTGCACTGTCGTGAATATTTTTGCTTTGCTGTCAAGGAATGACGAGACAAAGAGAGGACAATTGAACATCCCGTAGAGTTACCAACTCTCTGACCTTTAGGCGTAGGCAACATCAATCGCACTTGTTTGGTTTTCCATAGTAAATGTCCGATTAACGCGTGTGTTGAGCAGCAACTGAATCAGGTCATGTGACGATCTAGTTTTGTAGGTCCTTCTGCGGGAGCCAATTCAAGCGCCGGGTTTTTAAAAGAATGCGGGTTGGCGTTTGCGAGTGCATGTTGAATTCCGCCGCTTTTTGGTTTTTTGATTGTTTGTCGCGTGCCTTGGGGGTTGGATGATTCGCCCGCTTTCCGGCTGGAAGGGAATCAGGTGAGAGCTGGAGAAAAGCGGAGAGGAGAGTTAAGACGGTGAATGAACATCGACGAGAGACAAGGAGAGTTGAAGAGGCAGAAACGACGCGCACTGCAGCAGTCCCGTGCTGACATTGGCTTGCACGTGTGCGCCGGGTTTCGGTGTGTCTGTGTCGGCGGAGGCTTCTGTGGAGGTGGAGGCAGAGGGCGAGCCAGCGTTCGCTGTGACGAAATCAACCGGGTTAGTCGGTTTGAAAGAAAGAGGAAATGAAAGTAAGAGATAGGAATGTTAGAGCTCGAATCGTCAATCGAACCGAATCCAATCGCATCAACTCGCGATGCATCGAGTAAATAGGGCGAATCCCTTTGACTCAACTCGACAACTGCATTTACGAGCGAAATAAATGGAATCGAACAACGCGTCCCGCGTGGCCCTCAGATGTATCGCCACTCGCCGTGGTTCGTCTTCGTCAGCGCTGCGCTACTCATCAGGTCTGCGGGGGCGAAACGTAAGTTCGAGGTTCGATTTTTGGTCCAGAATGATGCAACCGGGAAGGGAAGCGCGTATCGAGGATCGGGATTGGATTCATCGCACAAAGAGCAGGTATTTTGAGAAGCAGTATCGAACCGGAAGAATCATGAAAACGAGACCACTGAACGGAGAAGGGGGAAACGAAGGATAGAAGAGAAGGAAGTTGGACCGAAGAATTACTAATAAAGCAAAGAATAAAAAAACGGGAAAGGGAAGGGAGGTGTATCGAACGAAAGGCGAAAACAAAATAAAGAATATAGAGAGAGCTACGCACCCGCATGGCATCATGCGTGTTGATTTTCGACGCCGGCGGCACAGCTGTAAGAGAGGCGAGCCGACTTGAACGCGAAGACGCATGTGGACGCGCCGCTCGACGCCGCCAAAACGCAAATTTCGAAAGGATATTTGTAGACCTGAAGACACGATATGACGTGCGGATGCCAAAGCTTGAGGCTGCTTGACCCAGTCATTCAACCAAGCGGGTATCAAGTAGCATAGTATGCAGAACCAAGCGGAAACGCTGGACTTGGCTCGGCTATATCATACATCGAAAAATCAAACTTCGAAGGATGCGGAATTCACCCAACCAACGCCCCAGCCCGGAAAGTCGAGTCGCGGCAAAGACTCGAGCCCTCCTTCGGTGAGCGCGCGTGCGCCGTACGCGAGGTGGGTGCCGGCCGCGGGGAGGACGCGGAAGAGGGTGGTGTTTCGTACGCAGGACGAGAAACAGCGAAGCGGGCATGAGGGAAAGAGTGTTAGGTTTAATAAGAAAAAGGAGGAAAGGGAGCAAGAAGGAAGGGAGAAGGAAAGAGAGGGTGAAGAGATGGCGAAGGGGAAGCAGGATTAGCAGAGAACAAGACGAGGATAAATGTAAGACGCACCGCGCACCTGAACCCACGATACAGCTCGATGTACGAAATCTTGTAGTCCAGCCCGACGACGAGGCTAATGCTGACGAGGCCGTCAACCATGTGGTATACGGTACCCCCAGCTGCCCTTGGTGTGCACGGCCGAGGGTGTGTACTTTGCCTGCGAGCGCGAAAAAGTCGTATCAAAATCAAAGGAGAGACAGATGCAAAAGGGACACACCAGGAACATACTTCCCCTCCTCGACACACCACACCTCCTGGATCCCAATCTCATACGACTGCGTCGCCTTCCCGTGCCTCAAGTCATACATCGCCACCGCCTGCCTCGACAGCGACCCGTGCGCGCCTTCAGCGAGAAGGGTGGCCCGGGCGCGGAACGCCACGCCCAGGTCGAAGCGCCGGCCCTCCGTGCGCTGGCGGGTCAGTCCCGTGTCGTGCGCCACCACGTCGCATGCACTGCGTACCTTCCTCCCTGCACGTCTTCCGCATCGAGAGAGGAAAAGGAGGAATTGGGCTACCTCTGCGATGCCGCCGAGCCAGGCAGCGACACGGCTTAGGCTCACGATGTAGTTGCCTTTGTTTTTCATCTACGGCGGGTGCAGGTTGAGGATCGAGTATTTTTCGGTGAGCAAGCGAATTCCTGAGCTCGTCACCGGCTGCGGCTGCGCTAGCGAGTAGTCGGGATACATCTCGCGCCATCGAGGAAGGAGTGCATCAAAGCATCAAAGCAGAGGGCTTGTGATGCGGGTCTCTTGAGCTTCACGTAGTTGAAGAAGTAAAGTCCCGCGAGTGCGCGGTCCGCAGACGCAGCGCTCGCGAGAGGGGGACGAGAGCGGCCGACTCAGGCCTCTTGTCACCAATGCAACCCTTTGGCCAGGGGGTGGGTGACCCACACCTGGGGCGTCTGCAGCACCGACGCCATGGAGCAGTTGTACGCTTGCTCAGGCATCCAGGGCGGCGGTCGGGGTGTTCCCGTGTATAGGTCTCAACGCTCGCACATCATAGTGTGAAGCAAGTAAGATACATTACGGAATCTATGTACGTAATTATATAACGAACTATTTACTGATGAAATATCCGTTGTCATTCGATATGTATACAAGCGCTCGGGGGACCGCGGAGCGGTCCCCCTCCCCCTTCATTCAGAAATCTGTTAAAAAAAAAAAGTAGGCCAAAACCATCCTTAAAAGCATAGGCAAGTTGCAAGAGGCTTAAATTAGGCTTCAACGGTGAGCACAAAGCGGAGTTTGGCAATGTGTACACTTTTATAGGCGCGCGCGCGCTTAAAGTTGATCATGGGGCCACGAGGAAGAGCTCTTGGCCGCGGCGAACCAAAGAAGATGTCTGAGTTGGACCTATGACTCGAGTTAAATTGACAGAGAAGTGATTGCGGCATTTGGCGGGCCCGCAGGTAGCGCCGAGTGATCGCCAACATTCGAGCCGAACCACAAATCAGTCATTTAAAACTCGGTCTGACATGCAAAGGTCCCATATTTCTGAACCATTGGAGCTTGATGTTGATGACATACTGTGGCCTAGCTGTGAAATTGATAAACTAAGTTTGAATGACTTTTGCACAGCGTGGGAACAAATTATCCCAGAGCGGACTTTAAAGGCTTCAGACACACGCGATTTTATAAAGAGGAAGAAGTACACTCGTCTTGTCCTTGCTGCACCTCATCACAGAGCCCCCCACACGACAGCGTACGTTCAGAAGAATGGAGTCGGCCCCATCGGGTCATCGTCCTCGTCTTCCCATCCCCACGCCAGTGACTTGTCCACTTCCCCGTCTTCCATGTCCCCGATTTGCACCCGGGAGCTGCTTGCGACCGGTTGTGCTTGAGTAGCCGCCGGCGTCTGGGCTGGGAGCGCGGCGGGCGCGTTGGTGTTCGAGGGAGGGTGCGCTGGCGTGATTGCGGCGGAGGGAGGGCGTTGCTCTGCCAAATCCATGGATGTGATGGTAGGGGCGGCCGAAGGAGGGGATGCGAGAGCGCGCGCCGCCGCTAGAGCTTCCTTCTTACGTTTCCCTCGCCTCCTTCTCTGCTCATCCTTCCCAGACCGCTGTCCCCTCGTCCTCTTCTTCTTCTTTGCCTCCTCGTTGCCTAGCGCGTCGTCTCGATCGCTCTCCTCCCAATCCCTCTTGCACCCTGCCGCCCCGCTCGGTCCTGGAGAATCCAAAAGACTTCCCAGTGATGGTGCGGCCACCCTGGCTACCAGCGGGAGGTTGGACAGCCTATCTGCAAGCGCACGCTGTGGCTCGGCCAGACGTTGGTGAAGTGGAAGCCTAGCCGGTGAACGATGTGCTCTGAACTAAACCCAAACAATCCAATTATCACCCAAATATAACCCAAGTCTTTCCAATATAAGCAGTGATGCCTACAGAAATAAGACGAGGATCAGAAATAGGCCGATCAGAGGAGGTCAGAGCTGAGATACAGACGAGTGGTAGTCCCTTGTACAGGGCCTAACAATAGGTTGAAGGGAAGGTATAAGATTCCCACAGAAGGATGAACCTTCACTACAAGATATCACCAGGGATTGACCTGAGAGATAATCGAGCAATGGAAATAGATAGTTTTAAGAGCTTCACAGCTATGAGACGAGCAAGTGTTGTGTGTGTGGTGGTGGTTGTGTCCAGAGACGTGCAAGAGACCTCCTAGAGGCAAACAATAGACTATTTCCACGAGGATATATGCCCGAAAGCTTATTTCCCAGAGAACCCGATGATGATTTACGATGAACGATTAGCGATACAATTTGACGATTTGACGATGAGCAATGATGATGACAATAAAACGATTTCGATTCCAGTACTATGTAGCCTCAATCACGCCCTAAGCCGTTTCCAGTAACCAACTTCTTATTCCAACAGAAAGGTTTCCCAATGTTAAAGTCCAATGACGATACACACTGCGCCAACCCCAGAAATAGCCCAAATCGCAAGTGTTATGCCTACTAGTACAAGGGGATTCTGTGTCCTACTCGTAATAATGTCCCAACTACTTATACAAATCCCAAAATCATATGAAAGTCCTCAAACCAAGCAGAAATTAGTAAACTGGCCCGAGATCGTCCCTCCTTTCCCGTTTATCCGTCAGAGGAATAGCTGCGAGTGTATTGCCATTGGCCAGTGCCCAGGTAGTCCCTGATTTCCCGACCATGCGGCTTTTGTCATCCAGGATATTTGAAAACACCAGTCCCCTGGCTGACTGATATCACGTCGTCCGTCTATTCCTTTCGTCTCCTGCCCCTTTCCCGTAGCTCCTGACCATCGGATCTTATTCCCCTGGCCTCCAGCTTTCCATAGATACCCCTAGTGTAACCTTTTCCCAGAAAGGTTTCTTATTCCCAACTTCGCTTCCTCGGAATAAGATCAATCCCATCAGATTGCCTTAACCGACCTTCGCTTATCCCGGAATTCCTCTGGTATGAGCTTCCTCGACCTCACACGCCTGTCACATGAAAGGCTTTACCTTTAGCTGAGCAGAAATAAGCTTATTTCCGCATGTCCCGTTGTAAGTATCTCTGGCTTATTTCTCGTTGTAGAAATAAGCTCCAGAAATAGTCTCTTTAAAGGTTTGTGGGCTACACTCTCCTCTACGGTTTTCGAGGCGAGCACTGCCAGTCCGCAGGGTAGTCACCTACCCTTTGTACCCGTTACTCTGTGATCCTGACCCTGCCAGCTATACCGAGACCGTATACTAGCTCTCAGAAATAAGCCTATACTGTAATCAGACTATTCCGAAACGCGTGAAAAGTGCGGTGTTTAGGTATAGTTCAATTCCAGACAGTTCAGCGGATCGGTGAGACGATCAGGGAGGGGGAGGCGCATTGCGTGTGGCGCTGTCGGTGGTGCGCGCCTCAGGCCCAACGCAACCTCGGGCACTTGATTACCCCGCAAATTTCCGGGGGACGAAGGCAACGGAGGCAGCGGCAAAGGCGTAGAGGCCGGGGCAAAGGGCAAAGGGGGCGAGGGGGTCGGGGAGGGCGGCGGCAGTGTAAGGAGTCACTAATACCCGGCCCGGTATCCGACGGGCCGGACCCATTACCATATCACTATTATGTACATAATCAGTATTTGTAGTTCGGGAGCACATGCGGGGATAACTTCTTTCCATCCTACGCTGCACTCCCAGAGATCTATTGAATATAGACTTTGGTATAGTTCACTTGGTTGGATTGATAAGTCAACTATCAACAAACCCTTATACTTTTTTGGACTTCCAGTGGCTTTAACAAAACCCTATATTCAAAAGGTTTCTTCATACGAAAAAACCAATAAAAAAGTAGGACTATGTCCAATAATCCCACTCCCGAACCGACTGGCGAGACGGCGACCGCGGGGACCACCCAGTTCGCCTCCGCCAACTCGAACGTTTCCCAACAAGAGTGGGAACAAGCTACTCCCGAGCCACGTCGATGATTCAAGATGCACGTTGACCTCCAAGGAGTCAGCTACCTGCGTGACACGACGACCGGCGAGCGGTATGAGCTGTCAGAAGACGAGATGGAGCTCAACAGCCCCATCCCGGAAGAACCAAGAATGGTGAGCGACGCTACCCCGTCATCGCCTAGCTCGCTCACTGATCCTTTGCCCCGAATCACGGGCAAGGAGATACTCGCAGCCCTGGTAGCTGATTTGCAGAACGGCCCTCTGACCGTTGAACAGTCAAGATGGTTCAATTCGATTTGAGGGATGCTCTCGTTAACGAGAGAATCCCTACTGACTACGACAGGGCTGGTAGCTGGCCAGCAATATGAGATTGGACACCTGTCAGGGTCCCTACACATGCTTAGGGACGAGGTATCCAACCGTATGGACGCACTGAGCGAATCAGCAGTGGGAGCGTCCCACAAGCTCGAAAGCGCATTGGAGAACAACCTGCGCATCCTGCGCGCGACGGGCGCCACTGACGTGCGGGATGTGCGGCTCGCGGAACTAGCCGCGTCGATACGCAGCAGCGCTCGCCAACCAGTGCATCCACTACACTGCCCCCTGATCATGCGGGGCCACTGGCTCAGCCCACTGATATGGAGGAGCAGCAGCCGTCTATCGATCGGGCACTACCTCCGCAGTGCATTACAGCTAATCACGGAACCGAAGGCGCGAACAAAAATTACCTGTTTTGGACAGTTTTTGAATTCGACGACCAATTCCCTCATATCGCGCTCAGTTTTGCTCAGGTTATCTTGACAAGTAGCTAGACCTTCTGGAATAATTCCAGCGCAATTAGTGATAGAAAAAAAACTGCGAAAATATATATTTATTCCTTGTGTGACACTGAAGGCCTTGTTTCTGGTCATCCCCTCATATCACGCTCAGTTTTGCTCAGATTATCTTGGTAAGTAGCTAGATCTTCTGGAATAATTCCGGCGCAATTAGTGATAGAAAAAATATATCTTTATTCCTTGTGTGACACTGAAGGCTTTGTTTCTGGTCAGCCCTTCCTAGTAGGATGAGCAGTGGTCCGAACATGCTGAATTTTTGGGAGGGTACACTCATAAGTATTATACAGAGGGTCATAGAGCTATAATTACGGATTTTTGATCCCTTGAGTCACGATTCCACTGCCAATTAGAATGGTTGAACTCACCATAACATTTCAAATTCACAACCAAATTTCAATCTGAAACCACAATGGGCATCGTTATCAAGGTCCTATCCGAGCTATATTCTCAAAATATTCAAAAACACGTGCCCAAAAACACCATTGCCAGTATTCAGATTGCCTGAGCCAATAAAGAGTACCTAAGGAAGGAAGAAAATGACTTAGATGAACATAATATGGGTTGAATATTGAGAAAGGGCCACATACCATAGGCCCCTTGCAAAACCAACATGTACACAACTTTTTTGGTGAAGTATTTCTGGCACTGAATGGCTTCATTGGATGAGAGATTTCAGAGGAAGAGAGGGCAGAGGAAGCTAGGATTGTGGTCTGAATTTCCTCTGTCCGGAACCCATCACAGTGCCATGCTGCGAGAAGCGAATGAATGCATTAGGTGTCAAATCAAAGAAGAGTACCTTGACTTGTTTGGCATTCAGCTGGTCTGCCATTGGTTAAGAGTGGAAGCAAATAAAGTATGGTGGGATGAGACAAAGAACAATGTGTGGCCGAGTGATTGTGGGTGAGCAAACGATGTGACAGAGTGATACCAACAGTGACGCGTGCGTGACGCAACATCCTCTAATTGATGTTTTTATGCCCGCGTTTCTGGATATAGCTTGGATAGGATTTTCATAACGATGCCCTATGTTATTTCAGATTGAAATGTGGTTGTGAATTCGAAAGGTTACAGTGAGTTCAAAACCGGCGGAATCGCGACTCAAGGGGGGACAAATCCGTGATTATGGCTCTATGATCTTCTGTATAATACATATGCGAGGTCCTGGGTTGTTTCAGATTGAAATTTGGTTGTGAATTCGAAAGTTATGGTGGGTTCAACAATTCTGATTGACAGATTATTTCCGGCGGAATCGCGACTCAAGGGGGGACAAATCTGTAATTATGGCCTTATGCCTTTCTGTATAATACCTATGAGTGTTCCCCCCCAAAAATTCAGCATGTTCAGACCCTTGCTCATCCTACTAGGAAGAGCTAGTCAGAAACCAGGCCTTCGGTGTCACACAAGGAATAAAGATATATTTTGGTAGTTTTTTTTCTATCACTGATTGCGCCGGAATTATTCCAGAAGATCTGGCTACTTACCAGGGTAACCTGAGCAAAACTGAGCATGATATGAGGGGCTGACCAGAAACAAGGCCTTCAGTGTCACACAAGGAATGAATACATATTTTCGCAGTTTTTTTCTATCACTAATTGCGCTGGAATTATTCCAGAAGGTCTAGCTACTTGCCAAGATAACCTGAGCAAAACTGAGCGCGATATGAGGGAATTGGTCGTCGAATTCAAAAACTGTCCAAAACAGGTAATTTTTGTTCGCGCCTTCGGTTCCGTGATTAGCTGTAATGAGCCCAACGAGGCCTTTGAGCGACGTGCGAGGGCCGCGCTGAATTGTCGAGAGAGCGCAGCCGGAACCTTTCAAGCCACGTGCCCGGCTACACCGAGTGGACAAGGGTTCATTCGACAAGAGCCCCCCCACCTGGCCAGGCATGTGCGATTTGACGCTATGGAGAGCGCTTCCACCGCTGGGGCTCGACACACTGCAGCAGCACATGTCCGCGTGGCGCCCATGGGGATCAACCAGTCATACCTCACCCAGCAATCGCTGGCAAATGGGCAATCAAACATTTTTGAGATGTTCGCTGCAGAAAAAACGGCCCAGATTTCTAGAATAATTGAGCGCCAACTGGAAGAGACAATGGAGGCCCCTCCCAAGGCTCCCCGCATGAGAGACCCCCGGATGTACAAAGGGGAGGATAACGATGAGTCCTTTATGGTGTGGCTCGGTCGCCTAGCCACATTTCTCCAAGGGTAATCGTTGGGGGGGCCAAATACGATGCCAATCGCATTGTGTATCTGAAGTCCGCGCTGGACTCACACGCTCTCGAATGGTTCGCGGCCGAAGTCGAACCAGTAGATAGGGATAGTGACATCCCTTATGATTTTGAGAGCATCATTTGCGCGATGCACCGGCGTTTCGTCACGACAGCCACGGCCACCAAGGCCACGAAAGATTTTGAGGACGTGAGGTACGACCCCACTCGTGGAATTGAGTTCCTTGTGAGCGAATTACACCGTACTGCTGGAAAAATGAGAGAGCCCCCCGCGGAGTTCACCATTAGGCAACGGTTCATGAGGTTGATACCGTCCGACGCGCACAATGAATTGATATCGCGCGGGATGAGGCCAGAATATACCGAGCTCGACATGCTCAAAACTCACGCGCGCGTGTGGATTGAGAGTCGGAGCATGATGAGGGGCGGGGCTGCACGCGCAGCCCCCAGGATTGTACAGAGAACGGGCACCCCTCGAGGGGTACCACCAAAAGCAGGCACGGCACATGTCATGTCATGGGCGCCTAGTCACGCCACACCCACTAAGCCCGCACTGACACCTCCGCGTGCTGCGGCCATCAACCCTCCTCGAAGCACCACCTCCATGAGTGGGACGGCGCGACTGCCTGTCCCCAACACCGCGAAAACGTGCTTTAGCTGCGGACTCGTGGGTCACATTGCAAGTGACCCCAAGTGCCCTCGGTTCAGCGACTCAGCATCGCGCGCTCCTCACCCCGCACTTCGCGCTGGGCAGGTAGAGTCTAGCTATTCGGTCGATGGCGACGGAGCACGGGATTTGGATCCTGGTGTCGACGAGGGACCCACTGAGGATGAATTGGATGGGACTTGGGGCGGTAACCAATACGACGCAGAAGAGCTAGTGGATAGATACGGCTACCCAGCTGAGTATACCGATGACCAAGGGGTTGAGGTGGACGACCCAAACGAGGCCCCCGACCTAGACACCCTAATTAATGATGGCGAAGCCCCGGAGATCCGAGTGGGCGCGATGCGCCCCGTATGGCATTACTTCTCAATGCGTGTCCAGCCCACCGACGCTGAACCCAACCGGGTCGCAGCCGTAGCCCATGGGTCACGACGACTGACGATGGACACCGACATCACAATATTTGGCGTGCGGGAAGATGGGCACGAATTGTGGACTGCAGACAGCGAACACCAGGCAACGTCGGGGCACGGTGTGGGTTGGGACACTGGGCTAGTGTCCCATGACCAGCTGGTAACTGCATTCTATGAGCAGCATGGGAGCGGCGCGCCCACGGAAGCTGGCACCTTCGAGCTATCGGCTGTTGATGCGACAGGCGCAGAGGAGATCGCGCGAGACGTATGGCTAGGCGTACTACAAACGCAGCCATTGATGGTGGTCGGGTTCTCCCCTAAATACCTTCGACTTGCCGTCGTTAACGTCGGATCGGAATTGCTCTGATTCGATTGACTGTTCGGCGACATCCGACAAACCATTGAAGATCTTCGCACCCTACTACGCCAGCGCCAATTGGCGGGAGTGGGACTGCGCGACCTCCGGTCCTGTAGCGAGGGCTCTGACTCACGAGCCCCACAATTAGTGGAGCGAGCACTCAGTGCTAACCGCTCCCTCATTAATGACATAAACTTGAGCATTCATGTGCTCGAACACTGACTGTCCCAAGTCGGACGCACGCAGATCTCGCTTGAAGAAGAAGAGACGCGCCGGGCACTCGAGAGGGAGGAATTCAACTCCCTCCTCAACTTATTCTCGCCCCGAGAACGACCAGATGGGGACGCGCCAACTGATCCCCCCAGTTACCCCGGGTCTCCTCACGACTCGGACAAGTACTACCCTGCTGACGAGGGTCCCTTATTGTCTCGCATCAATTGCGACAACCGGGAAACAACCTCCTCCCCGCCGCCGACTCCGTCAACCCCACATAGCTCACCAGACAACTCGACTGAATCCAGTGTTACCACCGAGTACGAGCCGGAGACGCTCGCAGCGGCACCTCATGACGGGACCCCTCAAGCACCCCTTGAAGAGGATGTGATATTGCGCTCGGTGGAGGTATTAACTTCCCGCAACGCATGGCGGGTAACAATGTATGTTACCCCGACGGGTGAGCTGAGGGTAGCACACTCAGCGCTGCCCCAATACCACCGCCTTAACCCGGGATTCCAGGAGGAACACCATCGCGCGATGTCCACTGCCATTGTAGAGCTGGCCGAAGAACGACATTGGTCCCGAGTGTACGCGGACCATTGGGTGGATTGGGAGTCAGCTACCAAGGAAAACAGTGAAGGGGAAGTCATTCGGGAAATCAATGGATTTCCCGACCCACTAGACGGGATATTTCAAGGTCGAGGGCTGATATACCATGAAGGCCTAGCATCTCGAGGGCCCGACGAGGACGATGAAGGAGCGTGGCCCGGGTTCCGTGCATGGATACTCGCCCAACGCGTCGAACACATGGCGACCGTTAGGCGCCCCCGCGCGCTACCATCACCCATAATCCCCGTGTCGGTGGGATTGACAGATCAGCCCACTCGAACTAACAAAACCATCGCCTGCCTCACCACAGTCATAAGCATCGGTGACAACCAGGCATACGCACTATTTGACTCGGGCAGTAACACTGACTCGATGACCCCGGAGTACACCCATGTTATTGGCAGCGTACGCATTCCATTAACAGAGCAGGTGACGCTGCAGTTGGGATGCGTAGGCAGTCGGTCCAAGATCAGCTTTGGTACTCGATGGCGCTGAGAGTGCCACCTGCCACGATACCGAGGAAGAAAGGCGGAGGGAAGAGCTTCCCCAAACCGACCAAGCAACCGCGGATGAGTGGAGGTACACCGTATCCTTCGGATTACTGTGCGCTCCACGCGACATATTCGTCGAAGATCTGGGACACCAGCTCGCTCCCATATTACCTGGGCCAGTGTCCGATATGGGGGATAATGACCCCCATGGTCTATGTGCCGAGGCCATCGAGGAAGCAGTGTGGTGTATTGCATTGAGAAGCGCCCATATTGTGGGCCCCGAAGTAATGGATGGCGAGACCGTCCCCCGGTGACCCCGGTCAGCGAGCTAAGGTCCCAATGGATGGCCGCGTGCGCTGATTTAATGGGACCGATAACATTAGAGCTCCCCCCACTGCGGGAGATCAACCATGAGATCAACCTGGTGGATGAGTTAGCCAAATATAACTTCCACCTGCCGCGATGCCCTGAGGCCTTACACCCCGAATTGCGGGCCAAAATCCAGCGATATACCCAGGCGGGATGGTGGGAAATGACCCCTGTCCCGCAGGCTGCCCCGCTACTGTGCATTCCCAAAAAGGACAACAAGCTGCGAACTGTCGTAGATGCACGCCAGCGTAACGACAACACGGTCAAGGATGTAACTCCTTTCCCTGACCAGGACACAATATGTATGGACGTGGCACGAGCAAAGTACCGGTCCAAAATCGACATGTCGGATGCTTACGAGCAAGTCCGGATAGTGGACCGTGATATCTGGAAGACCGCATTCGCGACCCCGTTCGGGACAGCACTGTCCCGCGTGATGCAGCAGGGCGACTGCAATGCCCCAGCCACTTTTCAACGACTGATGACATGGATATTTCGAGATGTCATCGGAGACTTCATTCACATATATTTGGATGACATTTTTATATTCTCAGAATCTATAGAGGAACACGAACGGCATCTAGCCCTAGTGTTTTCCCGACTACAGGAACAGAAGCTGTTCCTGAGCAAGAAGAAATGCGACCTCTATTCCAAAGACATGGACTGCCTCGGGCATCAAATTGACGAATGTGGGCTACATGCGGATGTCGAAAAAACAACGAAGGTGCTCGATTGGAGGCCACCTCGATCGCTGACTGAGGTACAACGCCTCCTTGGGCTAATTCAATACCTAGCCCATTTCCTGCCAGATGTATCCCACTTCACTTCTCCATTGGAATCCATATGCCGGGGCGGGCAGCTGTTTTCGTGGCGCCCGTTCCATCAGCTGTGCCTGGATCGCATAAAAGGGATCGTACAAAAGACTCCCATACTTCGCCCCATCGACATGAACAATACTGACCCGATATGGATCGTCTGCGACGCATCCGTGGTAGGGGTAGGGGCATTATATGGTCAGGGACCCGACTGGCGCACATGCAGACCAGCGGGATTCATGTCCAAGAAATTCACGGCAGCTCAACGCTCGTACAAAACGTACGAGCAGGAGGCCCTTGCCATGATCAAATGTCTCCTCAAGTGGGAGGACAAGCTTATAGGGCGTAAAATAACAATTGCCTCAGATCATAAAGCCCTGCTCGCAGTAAAAACTGCAGCCCAAAGCGGCCTGAATGGCCGTTTGATTCGATGGGACGAATACATGTCCCGCTTTGACTTTGAAGTTGTGCATGTGGAGGGCGTCCAGAATAAAGTGGCCAACTGCCTATCTCGGTACTACGAGAATGATACAGCCAATGACCACTATGAGAACTTTGAATACGTCACAGCGGACGCCCGACTCGACCCCTCGCTCGAGTTCATGACCCGACTACGTGAAGCCGAGCTGAGGGACATCGATATCGCGCTACTCGCCTGACGGGTATTACAACCTGTAGAAGCCCGAGTAGCGGAGGCCAAGGAGCTGGCAGCGCATGCTGAAGTCATGGCTGACAAGGGATTCAACACCACTGCGATATCCCTATCGGACGCTCTTCATGCCGACAAACCCAAACGGGTTCGAGTAGAGGGCAATAAGGACTTCGTGAACGCCGTGAAGGCGGGGTATGCTCACGACTCTGTACTATCTAAGGTGATGACGAACCCTCTGGGATACACCCAATTCTCCATGAAAAACGGGCTTCTGTACGCCCGAAACACCGCCGGGAGGGAATGCCTGGCCATTCCCCGTGACGTTCAGCTGCATGGAAAGCGCAAGCTCACGGAGATCGTGATAGACCAAGCCCACAAGACGCTGGGCCATTTAGGTGACAAACGCACTGCGGAGTATGTACAGCGTTGGTACTGGTGGCCCAAGATGGGCGTCGAAATCGCGGATTTCTACGGGGGTTGTGTAGCCTGCAAGATGTCCAAGGGTGACAACCTCGCCCCAGTGGGATTAATACACTCGCTTCCCATTCCCCGACACCCATGGGACTTGGTGGGAATGGACTTTGTCGGTCCATTCCCGGAATGTCTTGGCTACAACTACATGCTAGTTGTAATCTGTCGTCTCACAAGCATGGTATCGTTGATACCAATGAAGGTGACGGACACCTCATCTGATGTGGCCTGGTTGTTTGTGAGGGACATCGTGCGCTTGCATGGCGTCCCGTCATCTATAGTATCTGACCGTGATGCCAAGTTCACCTCCAAATTCTGGAAGGAGCTACACAGGCTCACGGGGACGAAGTTACTCATGTCAACATTGTTTCATCCACAAACGGATGGGGCGTCAGAGAGGGCCATATGGAATGTCACGCAGATACTGCGTTTGACAGTTGACCCCACTCAGCGGGACTGGGTCTACTCAGTCCCCATGATTGAGTTCGCGATCAACTCTAGCATTAGTGCGTCCACTGGGTTCGCACCATTCGAACTCAATTACGGGTACATACCGCGGATGGGGGGCATAGATTCCGAACCTACGGAGTATCCTGGGGTTTGGGAGTTTGTCGACAAGGCACTAGCCAACATCACGCTGGCCCACAATAATATCATCGAAACCCAAGTTCGGGTGACGTACTATGCGAACCAGGGCCGATGGGTGGAGATACCATATGACTTGGGGGACTTGGTGTATCTGTCCACCAAAAACCTCAGCTTGCCGAAAGGTAGGGCCCGAAATTTGTGGGCCCCTTCAAAGTAACCGAAGCACACCCCGGAATGTCCAACTATATGTTGGAGCTGCCAGAGGAGCTCGTGCGGACGAAGATCTACCCAAAATTCCATAGTTCCCTGTTGAGGGTGCACGAACCCAACGACAACACGATCTTCCCTAGTAGGGAAGGGCAGCGCTTCTACAATTTCGGGATGCTGGACGACCAGGAATGGCTCGTCGAGGAGATAGTGAGGCATGAGTGGGTGGGCAAGCACGTGAGATTCTGGGTAAAGTGGACAGCGGGCAATTTCATGTGGGAATCGCCCGCTGCCCTCGACGAACTGACCGCCCTTGACGACTATTTTGAGGCACACAATGGCAAGAATTACCCCGGGTCAGGTGACCGCGTCACTGTGTAGCATCAGTGACGTGGCCAAACATCTCGGCAAAATTTTCCCAATTTCTTCTCCATCCCCATCATCCTGCCTGCAGGATGGGATGTCTGCTCCCGACAACAGAATCGTTAAATCGCCCAAGAATGTATTCTACTTACGCCCTGACGGGGAGCCAATGGCTGGGACCAACTGACGATTGTGTCTGGGTCCCCGCGCTGGACTGGCCCGAGGGGTTGGACCCACCACCCGACCCTGAAGCCGCTCCAGTGACGACAGTGGGCGAGCGCACACTGCGCGCCCCGGATATGGTGGGAGGCCAACCAGCGCCGCAGTATGCCACAGTCACATCGTGTGATCTGCCGGCGTACCAAGGCCCCCAACACCGCAATTATGGCGAGGGACAGCCAAGGATGCGGATATGACGGATGCGGAACCGGCGCCCCTTGCGCCCCAGACGGCACCCCAGCTGGCACCCAAAGATGGTGAACTGCTAGGGGATGGGGCCACTGCGGCCCCCAGTGGTGGTGACGCGACGGCATCAAGCAACGAGGCGTGAAATGTGCTGGAACGAGACACTCAACGAGACTGGGACATGGACGATCCCTGCGGCGCAAAAGTAGAAGAGGCTTGGACAATTTCTTGGGAAGATCTGCATCGAGCATTGGGAACACATCGTTCCCGACCATACTTTGTATTATAATCTCGGTCTCGTGGACTCGTCCTGGGGGGAGGAGTGTCAACAAACCCTTATAGCCAGGATCAAATGTGGGAGCCTCGATGGTGGTCCGACGAGAAGGGGAGGTGGAGATGGAGATGGTGCGGGGGTGCGAGGATGAGATGCGGGATCCTCGCTACGCCGAGAAACGACTCGAGGACCGCAGGATCGAAGACGAGTGCGTCGTTCTCCGCCGAGGCCGCAGCGTCTGGGGAACTTGGTGCGATGAACGGCGATAGCGCTTGTGCTGTCCCGCCGCTGCCCGACGCAGCTGTGCTGCTGGGCGTGTTTCCCAGGGTATCACGATGATACGGGGGGGGCGGCCCTGGGTCTGCGACTCCCTCCTCCGCGTCACGCGTCCATACGTCAAGTGTGTAGGCGGTTTCCTCGTCGAAGTCTGCATCTGCTCTGTACTCGCCATGGAGTCCTGGTCCCAGGGACTGCAAACCTCCCAACGCCGGCTGACTGCACTCAGCATCTTCCATCCTTAGCCACATCAAGCCCTGCGTGTGGACGATGGCCAGGGGCTGGGCTCCCCTTTGGTACAGCGCGTCACGCGCTAGCGTGTGGAAAGCCACGGTGCTCAGTACATATGGCCAGAATAACTAGTTAAACACTGGGTCGATTCTACAGGTCTAATGTATTATTCCTGGGGTGCCTATATATGGTAATTGATCCGGTTATCCGACAATAAAATAAAAGAAAGTCGACCCCTGGGAGTCGAACCCAAAAAGCCTTGAGTGATCCGCACCATAAGGTCCATATATTCTCTAGGCTTTGATCTCCTCATATGGGGCAGCACAGCACACAATAAGCAGTGTTTTTGACTTATCATGCCCATCTAGTGCCACTAATTAGCTGTTAGAGTCATTAGTTAGTTGTTAAAGGTTAGTGCTAGGGTTAGTGCTTTGTAGCTCAGGTTCCCAGAGATATTTTGATAGTTGCCATTTTGGGAGAGGGGTTGGTGGGTACTGATTAAGGCTTCAGTGGTCAGTCCCAGTGAAAAGCCGGTGGAATGTATTGTGATCAGATGAGATTAAATGTCGAGCTGGGTCATCCAAAGTGATCATTCAAGATAAGTTGCGAGCATTCCTCAATTCATCTCTTTTTATCACTCCCGTTGCCTATCTTTTGCGCACTGCCAGTGCTCTGGTTTCGCCAAGTCAGCACGCGGTGAGGCATACATCACGCTGTTGTCATGTATGTCATGGGCTGACTTGGGTGTTGCAGTGTGACATCTGCCAGCGTTCTTTTCACCCACCACTACCCTCTTCCCTTTCCCCTCCCGCTGCGGCCTTCTCCCTCCCTGCCCGCTCCCCATGTGGCCACCGCACGACCATGGCTCGAAGCCTACCCCAACCCCTTCTCCTTCCTCACTCTCGCATTGCCGACAGTGTTTCCTTGTCACCGTACCATTCCGTCGTCCGCCCTCTCCTTCACTCCACCACCATCCTCTGCACTCCGTCCTTCGCCCAAGCACAAGTCCTCTGTTCCTCTGGGCCTCTGTCACCCGTCATGCAGATCTCCACCGCATCTCTGTGCCACTACCCGCCGTTCAGTTCCCAGTCAGTGCTTGTCAAGACCTTGTCCATAAGTTCCAGTCGCAGGCCCATTTCAGCTCCCGCTCCCGCACCACCAGCACCACCCGCACCAGCCCCCAATCCAGGGCCCGCCCCCGGCGTGGGAGCCGCACCCGTACCCATTGTTTCGGAGGAGCCCAATCTATTGTGAGTTTTGTACTTCTTTTACGCGTGCGCTCGCTGACAAGTTGTAGTGCTGGTATCATTGTTACCCTGCCGGCTCCACCTCCCGTCACAACGGCGAAACCCGCGCCTGCACCCGTCATCGTCTCGAAGCCTGGTGTGAAAGAAGCTTCGCCGAACCCCACCACACTTACTGCATGGTACGTTATACATTGTTCTCCTTGATATTTCTCTCATGTCCAGTCTGCAGGAACCTTTGTCTTGCCATCTATTCGGGACACGGTTGGCCCCGATCCGGCTGTTGATACACTGGCTTCAGCGTCTGGATCTTCTGTGGGACAGGAGGGTTCGGGTATGGTGTAAGGATGGTTACCTGCGTGTGCCAAGGATATCGTATGCAATTTATATTAAATACTGTACATTCGATTTCAATCCATTCCACATTCGCACACTCTCTCTTTACAAACCATCTCGAAGCATTCCAACGTATTCTCTCGACGCCACAATACCACACACTATTATGTGTGATAGATTGAGATGGATTATGCAAATACTCAAACTATCACAGAACAGCTCGTGCCATACCGCAAATTAGTGCAAATTTTCCAGATGGTTTGAGAAACGGTGAAATGGTTTGAAAATCTCACATTTCATCTCGTTTCATTCCACTCCATTCCGTGGACTTTTGACTGGGGGTCAGTCTTGAGGGTTTTGTGCATCCAAAAATGCACAATTAGCAGTGTTAAACAGTCTTCAAAGACATAGGGTAGGAAAGCTGCCCTAAATCTGGGTATAAGCAGTGCCAGGTAAGCTAGGGCCTGCCTATGGTAGTTTTGCAGAGAAATACCTACTTCTATAGCTTCTTTAGTGGTTATGTTGCGTTGCTCTTATATAAGCTAACTCTGAGGGTCTCCAGTTCAATTCTGTCCAGCTGCATGCTTTTTGCATCGAGGACAACCCCCCAGCCATAACATGTTACATTACCCTAGACGGCACCCCAGGAATAACACATTTGACCCTTAGAATGGACCCACCATTTAACCTGTTATCCTGACTATATGAGCTGCGGCGCTGAGAGTTCCTCGCACCACGACGATGTTGGAAGCGACAGATGTGGGGGAGATGTCATCGACCTCCATTCCCCGATTCGAGTCGTCTTCACCGTCGTTACTCTCGCTTTCGACGGCCTTCCCCTTCCCCTTGCCCTTCCCCTTGCCCTTCCCCTTCCCTTTACCCGTGTTCCCCTTTCCCGATCCTGAGGACGGTCCCACCCCGGGCGCCCAAGGCAGCCTCGAAGGAGACGGGGTTTGCACCCGCTTGCCTGCATCTCCCCGAGATAGAGCGGGAGTACGGTACATCCAGTGCAAAGCTCGTTGTGGTCGCGCGATCTCGCTATCCATTATGAAGAAGGGATGATGAGGGACTGGCGAGCCAAAGACGTTCTCGTTGAGCACTCCCTTGGGGTGAGAGTAACCCCCGAAATGAAGGCGGCGTCCATTCTCCCGGTCGTACCAGGTGGACCAACTGTCCAGCTTATACCTCGTGCCCCGGTAGATCCAAGCCGGCGCGTTGTTGTACTCGACGAGCTCGAAGCAGGAGCCCTTCCCCGGTTTTTGCCTGGCGACGCGCAGCGGCTCCACCCATTCCACGCGGTCAGCATCCACTCTTCTCCGGACAATCGGCGGTGCTAGCAGCCTATTGCGATCAGCGTCTGGTGCGGGAGGGACGTACGGTGGAGGCACGTTGGTGGAGGGCACATCCAGATGAAGCGGCGTGAGGACTGCTTCAGCGAGGGGCGCGGTCTGGTTGGAGGCGGGCACGTTCGGGGGAGGCGGAGTCGTAACCACCATGGGGGGTGGCGCAGTCACGTAAGACGCAGCCGGCTCCAGTGTCTCCCCATCCGAACTCCCCGAGTCAGAATCCTTCAGATCCCGGGACGCGCTGGTACCCATCGGTGTTATTCTCGCAATTGGAGGCCGTGGCGCTGGAGGGTCGAGCATGGAACAGTGCAAGGACGCGGAATGCCTCTCGTTCGCACTCCTCGCGCTCCGTCCCTCCAGGGCCCGACCATCTTGCCTTAGAAAAGTCGCGTGTTGTGCTCTGCTGTTCCCTCATTCAACCTGCTCGTACGCGTTCTGGTGAACGAGGAGAGCGACGTCGGTACCGTTAACAAAGTTGTCGTATGTCGGCGGGCGTGCTGTCAGCATCACTGCACCGCAAGGGAACTCGTGGACCACAAAGCATGGCACTTTCATGAGCAAATACGAGAGGAAGACGCCCTCGGTAGCTCCGTTGACCCACACTCTGATGTACTGGTCGTCGGCAGGCGGTGCCTCTCTCGCGCCTTCGAGCAACGCCCGCATTCCCCAACTCCTCATTGGCTTCCTCGCGAACTCCATCACGACCCATGCCTCTTTCTCCCTCAATCCTTGCTACAGGGCGACGCCCTGATCAATGCGTCGCTCCACCGGTCCACCCGTCTCAGTAGCCGAATTCGCTCCTCGTTCGCGTATACTGGGCGAGTGTTCCATGCTCCCTCCTCGTGAACCGAACACAGTCGTTCCATCTCTTGGTCGAGGTGGCGCAGTAAGGAACCAAGACGGGTGACATAGTCTGCAGCAAATTCCCCGTGAGTGGGACGGTCCGGGCGACAAATCCACACCTCTAGGAGGGGGCGGTAGGCATTGTACGCCGCGTTGCTCGTCATTACTAAAGAGGGTTGCCTCATGCAAGCCCAGTGTGCATGTCCTGGATGGAAGTACTGCGAGACGTAGAGGCAGTCGAATTTTCCGGCGTGCCCATCGTAGCGCCGTTGGGAGGGGTTTTTGGGAATGCTGGGGACAAGTCTTCCCTGCTTTCGCCCAGTAAGAAAGGCAGTTGCCTGGAGTTGGGCGACCACAGCTCAAAAATTCGGTGCCCTTGTCGAACAAATTGGCCGGAGACCGCTGGTCGCGCCCATAAGTCAAACGAGAGGGCGCTGTAAACAATGGGTGCGTCGTTATATCCAGCAGCACTCGGGATCCTGTCGGATCCGTGGCGCGCTCGGATTTCGCGACTGTTGGACGAAGAGGCGCCGGATGACATGGATGGATGGCAGGTTACGGTCCGGGCAGCGACGAGACGTAGTTGTGAAATAAGAGAAGGAAGTAAAGTAGAGAGGAACCGAGTAGTGAAGTAAAGGAAAATCCTGACTCAGCTGGCGATGATTTCACACGCATTGCCACTGATGGCAGTCAAGTCGGACCGCTGGACCCGGGTGCCTACGGACCTAAGTCCCTACGGCTCAAGTGCCCAGTGGTAATTAATAGAGAGGTTGTGCCCATGCGGCATGCCGCTTTTGGCACTTGTGCAAAGCGGCATACCAGTTTTTTTCTTAATTAAATACCATTACCTGTGTTGTGGATCTGGTTCAATACTGATGTTTTATGCCCAACTTTGTGTGTTTTGTGAATTGTGTGTAGCATAAGCGTGAGAAACCCGAATTTGACGGCATGATTTCTTCCGAGATTGTGGAGTCCGGACCGTAAGTCTTGGAGCAACACATGATGACGCCGAATGACAGCCGTTTGATGATCACCAGCACAGCCACATCAGCGTCATTTCTCCCGCACATCCTCAGATTACATGAATTATGTATTACATCTCCATTTTGGGTGCACCGGGATGGCTTTTCCCCATGCCGCTTTGCACAATGTGCAAAAAGCGGCATAAGCGGCATACCGCTCATGCCGCTTGGGCACACCCTCTCTAATATCTACAGAGACAGCGTCTCTTCCTGGACTAAACCGGTCAATGTCTGTCCCGCCCTGTGTCTTCCAAGGAATCCTTGTCAGCTGCAGGCGGTCACGGAGCGCTTCTTCCAGTGATATTCCTGTCAGCTACCCCACTTTTTATAGCAGCACTTCTTCCCGAGGTGGCTCCTCAGTCTGTGTCTACTGCCTGACTCCTCCAGCAGTGCTCGCTCCTTGATCAAATTCGGGTGGCGCGCTTAGAGCGAGCCCACGACACAATTGCGGACTAAGTCAGTTTGTGCAGCGTCAAGTATTCCCACTTGAGAGCTGGTGTGTTGCGGAGATCCCGCTCCGAAACCCAAGTGTTGTCAGCAGGTCCATACCCCTCCCAACGCACTCGGAACATACGCTGATTGCCATTCTTCCTCGGCTTGATCGTGTGGCTTATGATAGCCTCCACGACGTATTCCTCAGACGCCCTCAGGTAGTCGCGTGTCTCTGGAAGGATGGCTCTCTCTCCCAATTCCTCCTTCGAGACATAGTACTTGCATAGGTGTTCCAAGTTGCCTCGTATTCCAGTCCTCCTCGTCGCGGTCAGGACGGACTCCCGTCGGGTAAGTCCAGTGATCCCCTTGTTCGAAGGGAAGGTCCGCAGCAGCGTCATTGCTGCGTGCTCTGGCAGCGGCGTTGTCGCGCTTCTGGACCTCTTCCCGTGCTCACAACATCTCTTCCTCATGTGACTCAGAGCACCCGTCCTGCGCTTCCCCTTCCTCCTTTGCCCTCTGCCTTCTCATCAGCACCGGGAGTGCGTACTTATCAATTGCGTCCTCCCACCACCAGATCGCGAACACCGCTTTTCTGGCCGGCACGAACACCCCTTTGTCCTCCAACCTGTGCACCTCCTCTCTCCTCTCCGTGTCCTGCACTATTGTATTCAGATCCTCAAGAACTGGTGATTCGTGCGGCAGTGCCCGCGGCAGCCTTGACAACGGGTCCACATTGGAGTGTACCCTCCCGGCCCTATGCACGATCTTAAGGCCGGGATAAGCTGCGAACACCGCCCCCCATGCTGCCAATCACCTGTTTGCATTCTCATAGACACATGCCCATTGCAAAGCGGCGTGGTCCATCACGAGGATGACCTGCTCCCCCTCGATAAAAGGCTGGAAGCGCACCAGCGCCTCCTTCGCTCCCAGCACCTCGCGTTCGGTCGCGCTATAGTTCTGCTCCACGGACTTCAAGCTGCAGCTCCAGTATGCGATGACGCGCTCCACGTGCACGACTTTCTTGTCCAGCGTCTTGCCCCACACGTCCTCCTCCTTCACCTCCTTCACCTCCTTCTCCAAAGTCGTGAACAGTTTGGGGATGGGCGCGCCTGTGTCCCAGGCCGCCTGCAGCTTCTTGTAAGCCGATGTCCCCTTGAGGTTGGCTACTGATATCGGTTGTACTTGCTGCAGACTGGATCCCAGACCGTAGTCTGAAGCGTCCGTGTACAGCTGATAGGGCATCCCCTGAATTGGATGCCCCAGTATCGGCACAGCTGATAGCGCGTCCTTGGCTTGCAAGAATGCGACTTCGTGCTCCGCGCGCCACTCCCACTTCGCACCCTTGGAGTAGCGAGAATAGAGGTTTTGCAATGAAGGTGTAGTACAGGATGTACGAGGCAAAGTAGTTCACCATGCCTAGAAATCTGAAGATCGGAAACGGACTGTGGGCGCACGAGTTCTTGAATCACAGCGACCTTCTCTTTGTGAGTTGACAGCCCGAGACCCTAAAAGGAGTATGGAGGAGTATCCCACGAAACATTTCTTCGGTTCCAGCGTGATACCAGCTGCTGCAATGGCTCCCAGCACCTTGTCGAGATGAACGACATGCTCCTCCCAAGTCCGAGAGAAGACAACGATGTCGTCTATGTAGACCAATGTAAACAACCAGAGGTACGGCACGAGGACACCCTGCATAATTCTTTGAAATATGGAGGGGCCATTACGCAAGCCGAATGGCTTTCGCTTGAACTGCCATAATCCTCGATGTGAGCAGAAGGCTGTCTTTTCTTTAGCATCGTCATGCATCTCCACCTGGTTGAATCCAGCCAGAGCGTCAAATGAAGACAGCACCTGAGAGCCCGACAGCGCCTGAATGATGTCAGACTGCCTCGGAATGGGGAACTCGTCCACCACGGTCTGCGCGTTGAGTTTACGGTAGTCGACCACCAGACGCGGTTTCCCATTGCGGAAGACGATGACGCATGGAGCCCCCCACGGACTAGTAGACGGCTCGATGACGTCCCTTTCGAACCATAAATCCATCTGCTTATCGATGACCTCCCTTTTTGCTGGGGAGGCCGTCATGGGGATGGACACTGGCTGGGTATCTTCCTTGATGGGGATAGGCACCTTTTCCTTGACATGCCCTAGCCTTCCTCCTACTCCAAACACGGCTGCATTGCGACGCAGCACATCATCGAGTCTCGGGCGGATGGCCTCCGGCACGTCCAGTCCCAAGTTCACGAGCTTCGCCACATCCTCTGATCCGTGTTCATCCCACAGATTCTGCGTACCCGCTGTAGTCTTCGGGCCCCACAATTCGTCATCCTCCTGGCCGCCGCTCGTCTCCTTAGGTGACGGTTGTTGCAGCACCTGGTATTCAGGGTCCTGTGTCTTCAGAGTTTCTTGAATGATGCGCGCCAGAGCTTCAGCCGAGGTAGCGAACCTGTCATACTCCTCCTCGTTCTTGGGGGTATCCGCAAAGGAAGAAGGGTCATGGAGCTTCCCCACTATATCGCCGGCGCAGATGTACCAGGGTGGTAAACTCGGGTTGGCCATCGGCAGATAGGGTGCATCGGGTCTTATGAGGGTGGTGGGCGCGGCCATAACATCTGCGTCTTCCGAGCTGATGACTATCTTCTTGACCAACCTTTCGTCTTTTCCCTCAAACGCGCCCATAACTTTCATGTTATGGACGGTACCTGCTGCAATGAGCACCTCATGAGCGGCGAGCACGGGTGGAGCCTCCATCTTTCCTTCTCTACAGATCCGTCGCCTCGAGCGCTAGTAAGTCTTCCGCCACTGCATAGGGAGTAAGCGCTTCATGGTTCGCGCCACGCTAGCTTGGCGGATTTCGAAACTGAGGTCCACCGAATGCGCTGACAAGGTGGGGATCACATGCCGCGACCTCCCGACCTGCACTTCGCTATTACCCGTGGCCCACCTCTGTACTCCCAGCTCGTATGCCGATTGGAAGTCTTCTCCCAATAACAGGTCCACCTTCATGTGCCGGACTACATAGGCTTCGAGCTCAAAGCAAATGATCTCCCCGTCCTTGGCTCCATGTACAGCAGGCATTTCACGTACCCCAGTACTTTGGCTTGTCCCGTGAGGTGGTAGAGCTTCATCCGGATCCCTTCCCTCGGCTTAGCTAGTCCAGGTATTGATGCCCAGAACTCCTCCAACATGAGAGTAATGTTGGTGCCCGAGTCCAAACGACCCTTGATCACTTGTGAAGCCAGTGACCCTACTCTGACCTTGACGTGCAGCGCTCGCGCTCCTAGAGACCCTAAGCCATCAGGCAATTGTCTCACTTTCCGAGCATTGTAGATGGGCGCGCCGTCCTCAGCAGTAGTGGTTGCTAACTCGGCGACTTGGACAGCTTTCCTCCGCACCCTGCGGGGCAGGACTAGAGGGTCCTTACTTTCCACTGCTTTCCCTTTGTCCTGTGCTTTAGGGGGCTTTGCAAAAGCATCGTGCCAACGGCGATTCCTGTTCATCCCGTAGTGGGGTAGATGTGCTGCCTTAGTGTCCTCACCGCTGGCGTCCACCGTGAACACTTCCTTCCGCTCTGGGGGGCTCGTCTTCTGATCTGCGCTCGCGGTTCCCATGCTGGGTGATTCGTCAGTGGACGAGGTCCCATCCTCCGAGCTAGCAGCCGCTGGCTCAACGCTGGGCGCTTTCTTGAATTCTGTGGGTTCTGGGCTCTCAAGGTTCTCACTCGGATAATCGCATGACAATTCCTGTTGGGCTTGGACGATCATGGCTACATACTCCAATCTTTCCTTCTCCTCCTCCTCTGGGTCTATGTCCACGTGTATCAGCATCGCTTGTCGTAGGTGAAGCCAGGTACTGTAATGGGAGCAGTCATGCGCGACATGTCTTGGGCTGGTGCATATGTAGCATTCACCGTTGGGCGGCCGCGCGCTGACTCGGGAGTCGTCGCAGCAGAACTCGTACCCGTTGATGCTCTTCCCTCCCGGCCAATCAGGTCGTGGTTTAGAGGGGCCTGCGGTCGCGTTTTTACGGTGATCCACCGCCATAGCAGCCTTCAACAATTCCTTCTCCTCTTCTTCCGATTCGCTGCCCAGGTGTTCGAGCAACGCATCGGCGGCTTTCACTGACCTGGGGTGGAAGCGAACTCTGGGTGCAGCGCTCGCAAGAGGTGCGTGATTCAAGATCACTTCCATCTTGTTTTCAAGGAGATAGGAGGACAGAAGGGTAGCACGGTTGTGTTTGGCATACGTCATGAGCGCTTCAATGGACGGGCAAGTGCGCTCAGAAACTTCCCGACACCAGGCCATTGGCTGCGTCCGCAGTACTCATCCCACGGCCTGCGGCCCATCCTCTACGTCCGAGAAGATGAAGGAGTGGAATTGAATCCTCCTTTGGAAGAAATCCTCCGGTTCTTCATCAACGTGACCACGCTGACGGAAACACATCTCTTCAAACTCCTGTACACGATCCGCGAGCCACTTCACCGTGAGGAACTGCCGACGTAGCGCGTCGAGGAGGTGATGCCAGTCTCGGGAGTAGAGCATACAGGAGTCCGGGGGGATGCTTGTCCACCAACTCCTCGCTCGGCCCGTAAACTTCATGGGTGCCATTTGCGCCACATGCACGAACATGATAGGGCTGAGGAGAGCCAGAGACGCCATGTTGATGACATAGTCTATTATAGTGTCGTCCCTGCCATCCCATGGCGGCACGATGGATAAATTCAGCTTAGGGTTCAGCTGCCATTGCCACTGAGAATCCGGAGCGCCAGCGGGCGAAGCCGCAGCTGCTCCAGGATCTCCTCCTCCTCCTCCGCCACCGCTTCCTCCACCCCCTCCGCGCCCGCCGTTTCCTCCCGCACCTCCTCCATCTCCCCCATCACCGTCTCCCCCTCCGCCTCTGTAACCTCCGCCCTGCCGAGTGGGCGTCTGTCCCATCCACGCAGGAGGGACGGCACCTAGAGCGGGCGCTCCCTCATTGGGATCGTCTCTGCCATTTCTCAAGGCGGCCGTCTCGGCCACGACATCAGTGGAGGCCAAATTGCGGAACTGGTAGCTCGTTCTGGACTGCATATCTGTTCCCGGACTGAACGTACCTAGGGGTACGAAGGACTGAGAAGCGGGACGTGTGGAGACCCTCAGCACCAATGGCCCCCCAATGATAGGCGCTGCAGCGCTGAACGTATCTCGAATTGGTCCCAGTCCAGGGAGTGAGTGGACAGTCGATAGACGCAGCGGGGAAGGAACTGTGAAGCGGACGCCAGTGGAAGCAGGGACGGAGTGGGCAGCGCCTCATGTGCTGCGAGACACCGCCTCCTCACCGACGTCTCCTTCCTTGAGAGTAGGTAGAGAGGAACGTGGACGGTAGTACTGCACGCGCGGTTCCTCTCCAAATCGTTCCACTGCTTCCACACAAGCATCGTTGTCAATGAAGGCAGCGCGTATTGCGTAGTCGCTGTGCAATAGCAGCCGATACACCTCCTTGAGCGGGTGCTGCGTACCGAACTCCCTACGTACTTCGGAGATGGTAGAGTCCGCCGAACTCAGAATATTGCTCGCTTCCTCACTAGTGAGCGTCCGCCGGATAGCTTGGAAGTAGGTGAAGACGTGGCGGTTATCGTTCTCGATCCGCTTCTGAAGACAGGTGAAGGCGAAACGCAGATTGATGGCCGAGTCGCTGCGTTCCAGCAGGTAGAGGAACCCGTAATCGGGATCTAATATGAATCGGCTGCCCCGCGTTGAGGAGTCGAGGAATTGGGCTTGAGCATCCATGATCTGCTGCAGCGCTACCACGGCGTGTGCTACACGAGCAAGCATCCGGAGGTTAAGGCAGTAGAAGCGCTCAAGGGTAATTGGATCCGCAGATGGCACTAGCCCTGCAGCAGCTACATCATACCCTACCACTTCCTCCACCAAGGCGGCGAGATGCTCGTGCTTGAGACTGCGGTGCTTGCTATCATAGCGGAGCAATGTGTCGCTCAAGATGAGAGATGCTGTGGGGTCGAACCCCGGGATCTCGCCTCCCACCGCTCCATAATCCAGCAGCGGATCATCTTGCAGGTTCGAGGTAGGGTCGTAGATGCCGCAGTGACGCGCTACCGACTCTACGAGGCCCTCTTTGTAGAGATCGATACCCTTCCCCAGGCCTTGGAAGAAGCGCTCCGGTTCGGGGACGGGAGGAACGTTCATTTGTCGGGCCAAACCGACTGAAATACTCTCCGCTTCCTCCCCGCCCCCCACTCTGTTGAGGCTCGACTCGAGGTCGGATTCCTCTGTCAATGTCGTCGACATGGGCAGTGGAGTGCCGCTGGGCAACGTTGACAGCGACGTCAGGGGAAGAAGCAGCACTCCTGGTGTCAGAGCGGGGTCGGTGTTCTCCTGACCTTCGTGCTGACGAGGTGTCAGAGCTGACGTGGGCGAAGGAGAACCAGGAAGCTGTTGGTAGTTAAGCGGCCCTCTCCGCCCCGCTTCAGCCATGTGAGAGGGAAGACGCGGCGGCGTCGTTCCAAAGGGGGCGAGCGGGGTGGGCAGCGCATTCACGTCCTTTGCAGACGAAGCAGCTGTGGGCATAGACGGGCCATGGCGAGGAGCGGTTGAGGAAGGCTTGGATTTCGTCAACGACGAGGGACGTGCCTGACTCAGTTTCCTAGGGATCACCACCTTCTTGCTGGGCGCTGACCCCATGGATTGAGCCGACTCGGAGAGGGCCGGCGATTGATGTTGGGATGAGAGTGAGCGCGATCCACGACTTCGCGAGTCATCTGGTTAACTCGCTCCGGGTTGGCTTGGTTCTGAGACATGGAAGTCAAGAGAAAGACCACTATGTACCGACGGACGGACGCCGAGAATTTATTTCTTGCATAAGTGGCGGCTACGTGGCGCTCGCCTGCCCTTCTCTCCAGTCACTCATCCCCATTCTGCCCTTAAGCGAGCAGCCTCCCAATCCGGGGTGCTTGCGCGGCCTGCAGCCCACCGGTGGCGCTGGGTGTGTGCGAGCAAGACGCCACTCATGAGAGTGGACTTAGAGTTGTGTCGTGGCCTCTCGGACCGGCACATGACTCCGATCATTCCGGATGGTCGGAGTATCCTGAACAGCCAGCAAGTCAGTGCAGGCATTCAGAGAGGTATCCTCCTCCTTGCCCCGAGCGACAGCTGCTACGTGGCTGCTGCGAGGGACAGGAGGGAGGGTGCCGACCGAGCCCCGCCGCTGTATCTAGCTGCTGCGCTTACGGTATGCGCGAGCGCTCTGCGGCGGGGAGTTCCCTCCATGCTCGAGTCCGTTCCGGGAGTGTCAGCAACGCCCTCCTTAGGATTCCCAAGCAGGACTCGAGGCGGGGGACTGGATTCTTGGGTATGCGGCTGCTCTCTCATTCCGGGGGTGCGCCGTACCTCAGAATCCTTCTTCTTCAACGTGGTGAAGCCCTCGCGGTGGGCTCCATTGTGATGCGGGTCTCTTGAACTTCACGTAGTTGAAGAAGTAAAGTCTCGCGAGTGTGCGGTCCACAGACGCAGCGCTCGCGAGAGGGGGACGAGAGCGGCCGACTCAGGCCTCTCGTCACCAATCTAACCCTTTGGCCAGGGGGTGGGTGACCCAAACCTGGGGTGTCTGCAGCACCGACGCCATGGAGCAGTTGTACGCTTGCTCAGGCATCCAGGGCAGCGGTCGGGGTATTCCCGTGTATAGGTCTCAACGCTCGCACATCATAGTGGGAAGCAAGTAAGATACATTACGGAATCTATGTACGTAATTATATAACGAACTGTTTACTGATGAAATATCTGTTGTCATTCAATATGTATAAGTACGCTCGTCGTGTCCTTGCTGCACCTCGTCACAGGGCTCGATGACCGTGCCCGAGAGGATGTGGGACCCGATTTCGGACCCGTTTCCGGGTAGGACAATGCGCACTGCATTCCCGGTTTCGGATTCAAGCTGTTTGAGACGCAGGACGATGCTGAGGCGTGCGGGCTGCCGCCCCTGATGCGCACGTTGACAGCCTCTTCTTTGCACGGCTCGGAGGAGGGGCCGTACGGCGTATAGGAACCGTTGTGGACAGGTGCGGAGGCGTGTAGAGAGCGAACAGGATGTCTCGGGAGGTGATGGCGGAGTCGGGCCAGCCAGGTTTGTGGTATAAATCAAGCGAGGCACGAGCTACAACTGATTCTAGAGTGTCTGTCAAGAGAGACTAGGTTTCTGGTGGAGAACCCGTGGATGTCGAGCCGGTGGTCCGGTGAACTGTCTGGAATTGAACTATACCTAAACACCGCACTTTTTGCGCGTTTCGGAATAGTCTGATTACAGTATAGGCTTATTTCTGAGAGCTAGTATACGGTCTCGGTATAGCTGGCAGGTTCAGGATCAGAGAGTAACGGGTATAAAGGGTAGGTGACTACCCTGCGGACTGGCAGTTCTCGCCTCGAAAACCGTAGAGGAGAGTGTAGCCCACAAACCTCTAAAGAGCCTATTTCTGGAGCTTATTTCCACAACGAGAAATAAGCCAGAGATACTTACAACAGGACATGCGGGAATAAGCTGATTTCTGCTTGGCTAAAGGCAAGGCCTTCCATGTGACAGGCATGCGAGGCTTGGGGAAGCTCATACCGGAGGAGTTCTAGGATAAGCGAAGGTCGGTTAAGACAATCTGATGGGATTGATCTTATTCCAAGGAAGCGAAGTTGGGAATAAGAAACTTTTCTGGGAAAAGGTTACACTAGGGGTATCTACGGAAAGCTGGAGGCCAGGGGAATAAGATCCAATGGTCAGGAGCTACGGGAAAGGGGCAGGAGACAAAAGGAATAGACGGACGACGCGATATCAGTCAGCCAGGAGACTGGTGTTTTCAAATATCCTGGATCACAAAAGCCGCATGGTCGGGAAATCAGGGACTACCTGGGCACTGGCCAATGGCAATACACTCGCAGCCATTCCTCCGACAGATAAACGGGAAAGGGGGGACGATCTTGGGCCATTTTACTAATTTCTGCTTAGTTTGCTCTACTGATTGCAGCGTTCGGCGTTGGGATCCGAAATTTTCCTCCACAAGCGCCTCCAACTCACGTGTGACGAACAGCGGAACACGAAAATAATTTGAACAAGATGTGCCGCCGCTTCGCTCCGGCAAACCGAGGTCAAAGGAAGAAGTTTGGTTGCACCTATGATGTTCGGCGTTGGAGGGAAAAAAATGTAGTGGAGATTTAATTTACCTGAGCCTGAAGAGTGCTCGATCAACCTTGAATCGACTTGTTTGCGGAAAGTCAGCTACAAAAAGGGAAGTGTTGAGCGTGAGGATCCAAACCGGGTGTTGTCCTGTGTGCCGGGCCTGTTTTGATGAAATTCGGCCGCGAACGGTGGTACAAAACTGGGAAGCAGGAAAAGGCCTAAACAAACAGAAGGAAATGGCATATGCTGCGAAGAGGAAAGCCGGTGGACAGAAACCGCAACGTAAGCCCTTTCCGGACACCGAAAATATTGAGATCAGTTCATCGAGCCAGTGAGGATCTTCAGAGCTTAGACAGCGTCCGCCACGGTTGCCGTAATATATATGCGATATAGAGGAAGGAGAGGGGAGAGCGAATAGCGACGGATCTCTAGGAGTCTGTGATTGGGATGGGCTAGCGAGAAACATGCAGCGAAATGATATGAAAGAAATCTCATCAGGTCCGTGCTCAGCGGGGGCTCGAACGCGGGTATTGTATGGGCGAAAAGGAAGAGGCAGGGAGGGTGAGGAGGCCGAGGGATTCGTCTGCAATATAATCAAACAAATAAAATAGAATCAGCATCAGAACTCAGATTATATAGTTGAAGGAATGTGGGGGAGCTGGGGACAATTTTCAAGGACTGGAGACGAGGAGGGAGGGCACGTACCCTGCTCTTCGCATGATGCCTCAACGCCACGGTGCCTTCCCCCCCAGCATCGTGTCGTACACCGCATACAACACGCCGCCCCACGCGCCCCAGCGCGTGTCGAACGCGGAGCGTATGTGCACGGCCCGGAGGTCGATGTGTGCGGGGGCGGAAGAGAAAGTAGTCGGGTAGTGGGTGAGTGAGAGGGCGCGCCTGCTTTTTCTGCAGCTGTGTATGTTTGAGGATTTGTGAGGGTGAAGGCGAGGGTGAGCGGGGTCCGTACTTGTTTGATGAGATTTGTCGGCAGTTGAGTTCTGCTGGTGTGATGAGCGAGGGGAGGCGGGTGGTGAGTGAGCGAAGGTAAGAAGGCACACCTCCCCACCCTCAGCCTTGAACGTCCCCGGACTCGTGGTGCTCACGAACTGCGCCGCAGGATGCAGCGCCGCAAAGGCCGCCTCGGCAGCGGGCATGCCTGTTTGTGTGCGAAACGTCAGTTTCGTAATAATAATGATATGATATAAAAGGAGGGGAAGGAAGAAAACGAAGGGAGGGATGTAGAGGAAGACAATGGAGTGGATTGAAAGGGGGAGAAGAGCAAAGCACGCACCCGCATGGCGCTATGCGTGCCCTTGATCTTTGCAGTGTTGACGACGCCGGCGGCACAGCTGTGGGTTAGAGAGAGGGGTTAGTATGAGTATGGGGTCGGAGGGGAGTAGAAGGCGCAAAGACGCGAATGCTCAACTCTAGTTGAAAGAGGCTTGCTAGCTGCGATTTAACTCTTGACGCGAAACGACGCGTCGTCTGGAAACGCAGAACGCCTAATGCCGGAAGGAGGGTACTTCATATGGGAGAGATGTTGGTTTTGTATAGGATAGGCTAGAAAGAGGGCGGTTTCATAACCCACCTCGTGTGTATGAAAACAAATAAGGTCGAGAGGAGAGGATCGGTAAAAAGGAAGGAAAGCGCACGCGAGAGGATAGGATAAAAGGATAAAAAGGAAAAATAAGAAATAAAAAAGCAAACCACACGTACATGATGCCTCAATGTCTCCGGCACCCTTCTCCCTAACATGGTATCAAATCCCGCATACAGCTCGCCGCCCCACGCGCCCAAGGGACCGCACATTGCGCTCGGCCGAGAGGTCGGTGTGTGCGGGGAGCGGGGGAAGGCGGTGGTATAGGGGCGGGGAAGAGCGGGGTGTCTGCTATTTCTGCGGCTATTTGATGCTCTTTTCCTGTGGTGTAGGTCTGCTGAAATGAGGCAGGTTAGATGATAAACACCCATGTGGGAGGGAAGATTGCGAAGCGGGAGATGGAGATGAGGAGGAAGGTGGCAAAGTGCGACGCCCGGAAGGCCAAAGTGTTTTGGCTTTGCGTAAGAGCATGTAAGACCAGGCGCCGGAAGACGCGAACGCCGACGTGCAACACTTGATCTGAATTTCCAAAGACCGAAGACGCGAAGCGCGAGATGCTCGTCTCCCAAAACAAAAACGGCCTCAAAAAAATGAGAACGATGCGAACGCTGCTCGTCTCAAAAACGAAGCAACGGTGATTTGGGATGAGGGAGAGAGCTCCAAGCAAAATAGAGGTAGATGTTGTGTCTCACATAGGTAGGAGGAATTTGAGTGGGAGTGGGAGTGGGAGCTGCGGTGAACTTTGAAAACTTCAACCGGTAAAGTACCCGACATGGGCATTGGGCGCGCTTCTGCAGTCGGCTTGGTCGGTAGGGAGAATCTCCATAGCAACCATCATTCGGCATATCGGCACGGTGCTTCGGTGATCCCCTAAATCCAATGATGGGAACCAAGTTCAAACAGCAGTTCTACATGTATATCGATATGCAAAGGCACAGTGAGCATACATGGATGCAACATTCTTTCTGTCATATAAAATTCCCCGGAGAGGTGCGAAATCTCCCAGATTTGCCAGTCCAATCAAATATGAGGTTGCATAGACTTGACAAGATCTATGCTCAAAATCTGAAAGAACGGCGGTGTAGAAGATTGGGTCGGTCGCTCGGTGGACCTGAGGGAGAAGGTCGGATATATACCCTAGGCTGCAAGGATAGAGTAGCGCTTGTAATAATTGAGACAACTGGTTAACTTAGCTCTGAATGGGCTCGTCTCTCGATTCAGGTCACTCTCTGGGCCTCTTGTGCTTGAACTCTTGATGATAAGCGCCTTGGACTCGAACTCAGATGAAGGTTGTTGTGGGAGAAAGAAAAAGGGAAGTCCCCTATATGTCCATTGTCTGGGTTTATATACTGCGATCGGGATGGCTACCACGCATGCTCTTGCGTCACCAGAGCCCATACAAATGATACAAGTACAAATGGGAAAGGTAAATAAGAATCCGTCACAGGGAAAACACACCTCAACTAATCCGCACCTTCAGACTCTTCCAGCTGGGATACGCGCAAAGACGGAATAGGGAGAGCACGCTGCCCCCGTCAGACGCGTGCCAAAGGTAGCCCATGCCTCTGGCATCTCGATCCCCAGCACGCACCGAACCGGCGAGATCCTCCAGATACGACGTCGCGTTGGTGGTTGATACATAAAGAGAGAGGAAAATATGATCTGGGAATTTTATAGAGATGATAAGCGCGTGTCTTTGAGATGATATGAGATGGAAGAATAAGATATTAGAGTACCAAGTCCCGAAACCGTGTCCTTCAACAATACGCGCGTGTCGCTCGAATGCGTACGTGATCACGTGAGCGAAAGGAGTGGCTTGGAAACCCCGTTGAGATTGTATTCGGAGTGTTGCGGAGGTTTCGGCTTGAATATCTAGGGTAGGATGTGGAAAGATGAGAGTGCACAATATAAGAGATGGAGTGGAAAAGAGGTGGTTGTTAATGCCCGATGAGGAGCTCGCCCACAACATGCCACGGGCCATGTGCGACGAGCGTGCCGATAGGCACTTCCATAGCGGGTTGGCTCGTTATCAGTCAGTCACACTGGGGGCAAAGACCGATGCACTCAGGTCCCGAGTGTGTTACACGCACTTGGCCCGCGTTTCATTGGTTGATGCAACAAAGGTGTTTGGAACCTTCGTTGCATCGACCAACGAAATGGCGCACTTGGGACCCAAGTGTGTCGGTCCTTGTCCCCAGTGTCAGCTCCTGATTGGCTCAAATTTTGGCTCCTCATAGGACTTCACACCGCGGATCACCAAATTTCGGCCAGGCATAACTTAGTTTTGATATGTGAAGTATCTGGTTAAGTTTCAGATCCAGTGATATTTTGCATTTCTGTTGGCTTGAAATGCCTTGGGCTTGCCATATATGGTCACCCCGAAAACTCGGGCTTGCTATATATAGTAACCCCGAAGCATTTCAATGTACCAGAAACACGAAGTTTCAGACCAATCTGATACGTAACCTAATACTTTCCATTTCAAAACTAATTTATGTTGCCTTGCAATTTAGGGCTTTGCGTTGTGCTTGTGCACCAAAGCTTCTCTGGTTGGGAAGAATTGAATGGAGTGAGGCCGCCGGGTTCTATAGCATGGTTTCTGGCAGATAAAGTATGACACACAGGCTTAGGTTAGTCCCATGTGTGAGTCATTGTTGCAGGAGATATACAATGGTCAAAAGGGGTCCAGATGAGGATAAAGTAATCTGCAGGAGGAAAGGTCAACATCAGCAAACTTATGTGACCTGAACTCAACGGCTCATCCTTGGAACATGAATAACCGAAAGATTCAACCTCAACGCACATAGACATGACTTGCACCAGCTGTTTAAATCCCCAATTCTCATTGAAATCGATGTCAGATGTATCCATGTCCTCACCCATGCCTATATATTTGATGGTTCGAAGTCGGCTGAGTGGAGACCACACCAGGATGCACCATTTTACCCCCAAGCTTCCGGGTTGGATAATGTCCCTGCACCGGGAATTACATGAAACCCAAATCTCAAAATGGGAATTGATGTTCAACACGCGATCACATGACTGACCAGTATCTATTCCAGGGCTCAAAGCATCGCACTTTTTTTTTTTGCTTTTTTCGTTCTTGATAGCAAAGTAAAGGAATCCAAGTACAAAACAGCTTGAAAACATACAAAACACGCGAGCAAAAGCCCACACATGCGGGACCTGCATGTGTTTTACCCATGTGGCCTGCATGGCGTAGGCCCATGCAACAAGGGTCCCAATGACCTTTGTTGCATCTTTGTTCTTTCTTTGAGCATGGGTTTCTGCTAATTCAGGTAGACATCAACATGCTTATTCAGGCAGACATCAACATGCACATGTTATTCACTTGTTTGTTCCCCATCAACAAAACTTGCTGGAACAGGGGAGGGAGATTGAGGTGGATAAAGCAGTTTGTGGATATATTATAAAAGGGCTTGGGACAGGCTTACATTGTGACAGAGACCATGTGTTCTTCAGAATTGAATGCGATCAGGATCCTGCCTCAGAATTAGTAAGGTAAATTCATGCCATTACTTGTTCTCATGCATGTATTTCATGATCTGTATTTATGGAGTCCTTTCACAAGCCTAGTGGTGGTACCAGCCAATCCAGGTATTTCGTTCTGAAAGACATAACCAGCATGTTGAAAAATAAAAAATAAATAAATAACCAACTCCGAACATACAAACAATAAATAAATATGTTACTGAAAAAAACAAAAAAACCCTGTAAGAATGGTTAAATAAATGAGATCAAACTATGATAGAAAGAAATCGGTACAAGGCTAGAAATGGGCCCAGATAGTCACCTATACCGTGAGAGGGACTATGTGTTCTTCAGCATCCTCATCATCAGCATCTTCGCCTGTAATGTCCAAGGTTTCTTCTTTCCCCAGCTGAAGGGGTGCATGCAAAGTTTCTAGTTTTACAAGAGCTTTGTGATGGACCTTTTCCCAGGTTGCAAGCCTGGAGTCAATTTGGGCTACATCTTTAGTCTGTGATGCCCACTCAAATAGTGGCCGAGCGGCCTCCCAGAAGGTAATTGCCTCAGAGGTACATCCATGTTTGCTTGCCTGATCTCCGAGATGTAGCATGCATTGGGCTCGGCTGTGATGGACATCCATTTGATTAAATCCTGCCAGGGCCACTTGATAGAGACTGGCAGCTGAATTTTCATCATCATTGGCAATCAATGCATCTCCAAGAAAGAGAAGAGCTTTGTGACAGTCCAATTTAGCTTTTGATCTGTTGGCATATGCCAAATATATAATAGGCCATTTGTACCCCCACATGTTAGCAGGCCAAGCCTTGATATTGGCTAATTGTTCCAAGCAGAAAATGTCACTTTCAGCATGTTTTCCCCAGGACAAGCAAAGGGATTCTTGAAATTTGGCCATTGCTGAGTCAAATTTCTCATCTTTAAGCTCTATCACTGCTTGCACCATGCCACAGGCAATGATGCCTCTAATACCATCCCTCCTTAAAATCTCTTGGGCTACTTGCAACTTGCAGTAAGTATCTTCTTTAGCTTCATTGATCATTATGTCAATTAATCCAATATTGAGGAGTGCACCTGCATAGGAAAGAGAATTTTCTTAAGCAGAAGTGGTTTTAACGACTTGACAGAAGAGGTGTCTCGCCTCTGTATATTCTGATTTCAAGAGATGGATTTCTGCCTGTGCCAATGTTATATTATGAGCAAGACTACCTCCTGACAAGCCACAGATATGCAGAAGCTCTCCAACTCTTTGAAGTTGTGCGACACTCTTTTGGTAGTCCCCAAGGCGGCGATGCAACAAGGCCACTAGGTAATTTGCATTGCCCTCGTAATACAAATCACCTGCTACTTTAGATAGCTTTTGTGATTCGCTTGCATATGCCATGGCAGCACTGTAATTTCCAGTGCACCATTTGAAGTGAGCAAGGCGGAACATCACCCTGCACTGTCTGTTGTCCTCACAGAAGTCCGATTTTCCTAGTGCCTTGTGGAGAAATTGACTGGCTTGTTGTACATCCCCTTTATGCTGAAAGAAATAACCCCCATGCAGCTTCATAGAATCTGGCTATCATGATGACATATCTATTAGATGTGAAATATTTGCGGGATGGAGTCGTACTCACCAGCAAGAGCAGGATCCTTTGTATCCTCAACATAGCCAATAGCTTGTGCTATCATTGCCTCTGACACAACTGGCCAGTAATTTCGGGTGTTGAGGAATTCAGTCAGAAATGTGGTTTCAAGTTGGTGATCACAAAGTTGAGACAAGGGAGACTCAATATCATTCATCAGTGGGGAATAGCCGCGTCTAGTATAACAATAAAAGGTGTTCATAATCAATGTACACTGGATTGTCTCTGCAAGGGTTGGGGCATTGGCATGCAATCCCAATCGCAAAATGTCCTGCAAATTTGCCAGGTTCAAGGTTATTTGATGGACCAAGGGTTGGAGTTGCTCCCCCTGATATTCGGTGTATAACAGCAAAAGTGCATGAAAATACTTATGAATAGGTTGTATATGGGCCTGGGAAGGAGGCAAGACCCGCTGGATATATTCTCTGATGGGCATCAGTAGCACCAGTCGCTGATTGTTGTCCCTATATGCCAATGAAGTCGCCAGCAATACAGCCTTGCAAGTGAGAATATCTGGAATGCCAAGCTTGCCTTGCACAAGTTCCGCTTCAGAAAGTCCATTTGGGAGGATTGACAGAAGACTTAAGAGTTCCTTGCTGTCAGATGTGATTCGAGGACTTGACAGAGAGAGACTGATAGATGTATCTACACTGGACTGCCGGTCAAACCCAACAGAAAGCAGAGATGTTTTTTCTGTTTTCCAACGTGAAAGAACACTAGAGAAGCCCTCATAGTCAGCCAGATGGGCAATGAGGTCAACTGCCAGTGGCATGTTATCTGTGAATCCCAGAAGTTGCTCTATTTCCTCGAGTGTGTTGAAATTGTCGGTAATCTCAATGAAAGTTTGTTTTGCAGTATCATTTGAAAGAGGTTGTAATGGCAATAAAAATGGATGGGTCCATCCAACTTTAGCAGGCCTTTCAGCCCCTCGCATTGTGATCTGGAGGGTATTATTAGTAAGACTCAACAGAACATTGCAGACATACTATCAATGCAAGGTGCTCAAGATTTGTCAGGAGGGACAAGAATTCTTCAACTCCAGCTCGAGAATGAATTGGCTCCCAAACAGTCTCCAGATTGTCCAGGATCAGAAGACGGGACATTTTCCTTGAGAAATACTGGACAACAGGCTTTGTGAGATCTTGGCCAGATTTGAATCCAACATGCAATCCAATTAGTGCAGCAAGTTCAACACTGGTGGTTGCAGCCTCAGCACTGACAAAGAATCAGTGTTCAAATTTGGAAGAGGTGTCTGGATGGTGAAGAACTGCTTTTGCAAGGCTTGTCTTGCCCATGCCACCACCTCCCAGAATAGCAATCCGGGGTGGCTGTTGACCAATCAATTCAAGAATGTGTTTCAGCTCTTGTTCACGACCATGGAAAATCTTGGGCTTTGAAGGGAGCATTGAAAATGAATTTGAGCTTGAAACAGAATATAAGGAATAGTTGAATCCTCAAACTGATCATTTACCTATTTTTTGATTCATTGACACCCAGATAAACCTGCCCAAGCTAAGAGAATGTGCATAGAGTGCTAACAATTTACATACTGATGACCTTTCTGACACTGTAGTTTCGGAAAGATTTTCAATCAGTTGCATCATTTCTTTATGCATCAGGTTGGCTGTCTTTCTGAATTCCGTGAGCTCATCCAATGTTTGAGTCTGTGTTTGAATCTATATAGATAATGTTAAGCCACAGCAAATAAACACAAATGAGTCATACACCAAACATCTCTTGTGCCTGCTTCAATCTTGCATGACAGTCTTGAAGTAATTTGTTCATCTCATTGTTGCCAAAGAGGTGCTTGATCTTCTTTCCCTGCTGTTGTGCTTCAACAAATGTGTATATCTTGTGAAGTGTTCTGTTTATGAACTTTGTCAAAAAGTTCATTTGAAGCAAATTAAACATAACTTACTCAATAAATTTTCCAATGTTATCGAGCATTGATGGAGGGAGGGATCCCACAATCTCTGATTTTATATGGAGCTCAACAACTGCATACAGGATCTGGTGGATGTTTTCCATGAGCTGAGCGCATTCATTTCTGTTTTGCTTCACATTCTACAACAGTTGAGTAGTGACAATGCAGAACTTCATAAAATATACCTGAACTAAATTGATCAAGCTCTGAACAGTGTTCAGAATGGATTGAACAAATGGAGGCCCAAATGCGTCATTGAGCTCATCTAGAAGGGGCAGGACAAGTGTCAAACAAGTAGCGATATGGTCAAGGTGAGCTTTGGCACCAGTGAGCTGGCGGGGCATTGTAGAGGTGGGGATCAAACTTAAGCTGTGCGGCTTATATGTGGCCTCTCAGGACTGTGTTCACATTTTCTTGGCAGGTGTTTACACTTGGAGGAATGCAGGCACATGCCATCCACCTGTCTCTTGGAGTAATGCAGGCACATGTCATCCATCCATCTCTTGGAGGAATGCACGCACATGCCATCCATCTGTCACTCGCATGTCACCCATCTTTTCTTCTTCATCCAACGACGTCGCCCCGTCGCTACATCCTCTCGTACCAGCGCACCAGTACCCATCGTCCTCTCTCCCTCAGAGATCTATCTGGTGCTTCCCAGAAGATTCTCTCAAAGTTTTCCCAGCCCACTGTCCCTTGTTCTCCATTATTTCTTAATCACTCTCTTAGTATTTTTCTCAACGGTCACTCAGCTACCTTCTTGTTTTTTACGTTTCTTTTGTATTCCGCGGTTCTGTGCACCGACTCAGGTTACGGCCCGAGAGTGCCCACCGCGATGGGGATCTCCATCCCTTTCCCACACTGGGAAATATGCGCCCCCAATCTATCATACATCGAACTCAACTGCCAAATCTTTCTGTTCAATTCAGCATACTCATCTCTGTCCTACATCTGTGCTGATACAAGATTCTCATGGCAGCAGATCAATCTTTGAATCTGTACATTCGCTCCAACACCACTTACATGCAATTGCTGGAATTGATATCAATACATGCATACTAGTGTTTCAGTGCATACTGCTAACAGCATGACCATTTCTATGATCTTTGCGCTGATCATGTGGGCAGGATATTTCGGGCATGTGCGAGGCATCTAGGGGTACGGTCAGTTGCGGGCACGGGACCCTGTACCGACCGATGAATTGATCAGGACATTGTATTCCAGCCCAATCTTCACAGCTTAGAATTAAAGATTGCTTCCTCTCGATGAGTTAATGCACTCCGAGTTGAGACCGACATGGTGGGAAAAAGAGAGATGGGCACACGATTGGCTGTTGGACAGCCAACTGTGACAGTTTTTGGTTCGAAATAGCCAACCCACGCAGATCAGAATCCCAGTTTCGCTGCAGACACGGCGGATTTCGAGATCAGGTCATGTCATCGCGTATCGCCTGCTCGGTGCGCGAATTACATTTTCGACAACCAATCAAACCTCTACCCTTGTTTTGGTTGTGATTTTCTGGAAAATATTCAACAGCAGGGTGTCGCCTCCATATCGCCGAGGACAGACTCATCCGTTGGAAAGTAGGAAATATTTAGCGGAATGATAACGTAGACGGCTTCGGCTTCACTTCTCGGACAGAAGAAATGGGGTCTCTCCCTTGTCCACTTGCTCTATAAAAATAAACCGGGCTCTCAGCACTCGGGGCATCCGGATTTAATTTCACCCACCCGCCAGCCGGACAGGGTTAGGTGAGAGCTGGAGAAAAGTCAGCACGGCGAAGAACCTCGACTCGGGAATTGATTGAATGTGGGGGCCGGAAAATTGAAAGGAGGGAATACGAGTTGGGAAATCAGTCGGGTGGTCGAAATTTGGAAAGGAAACACCGCGCCACTCACCCCGCATCACCCCCAAATGCACCGCGTCCCCTTCCGCGTGGGGTATTTTAAGGAAGGTTGCGAGGGAGGGGAGAAGGAAGGACACGCATCCCGCTCTTCGCATGATCTGTCAACGTCCACGGCACCATTGAGCCCTGCATGGAGGAGACCGCCCCAGCGCCTGTTGAGCGCGGGGCGCACGTTGCGCACGGCCCAAAGGTCGGCGTGCGCGGGTGAGTGGGCGAAGGGAGCGGTGTAAGGGCGAGGAAACGGGACGCATCTGCGGGCGTTTGATTATTTGCTTCTTTTTCTGCACCTGTTTGATGAGATTTCTCTGCGGTCGAGTTCTGCTGATCGAATAAGAAAGAAGAGGATAAAAAATGGCCATGCACCCCGGTGTGGAAGGGCGAGCTGAGCCCCTCGTTGCTTCCCCCCTTTCCGTCTCTTCTTGTACCTCACAACCGATCGCTTCGGCGACGGTTTATTTACCTTGTACGTAAACAGAGACAATGAATTACCTTTCTCCCCCGAACCACGAGCATCGACGCGGTCAGTGAATAGAGTACTCCAATGAGGGTACACTGCCAGTGAACACCGAGCACTTCTACACCAGATATTTCCCCTCCTCGAGCATCTACGAGCCCCAGCCTTACTTCACACCCACACGGCATTGTTCCCTATTCTCATTGGTTTCTACTTCACGCCTCTACGCCTTTCCGGGGACCACCACCGTACTTTCTACTCCACCTGTGCTCCCCATATCCGGACTTCTGACCCACCTATTCTGCTTCCCAGCAGAGAACTCGTCACTGCGACACCGGGACCCTAACCAACGGCCCGCCTGGGAAGTCGAGCCTGGGCAAAGACTGAAGGCGGCCCTCGGTGAGGGCACGCACGCTGTAGCCGAGGCGGGTGCCGCCGGCGAGGAGGGAGTAGGGTGCGAGTTAGTATTAGTGGGGTGCGAGCGGGAGGGAGAACCTTGTCGAGCATGAAGGTGAGTTGGGCAAGCACGGCAAAGGAAGGAGTTGGTTTCAGAAAAGGGGAGCAAAAAGAAGGAAAGCGGAGGACGGGGAAGGTCGGGAGGAAAGGGTAGGAAAAACAGAAGAAGGAGAATGGGAGGAAGCAAGAGGGATGGGAGGGATGGGAGCGAGAGGGATGAGTCAGCAGGGGTAGGGGAGATGCGGAGATGAATGAGAAGGGGCAAGAGAACGAGGGAGGGAAGAACGAGAAGGTATGAGGAGGCTAGAATGCAGGGAACAAAGGTCGGAAAGACAACGAGGAAGGGTGGAGCGAAGGGTAGATGGGAAGAAAAAACAAGAACGAGAACAGGATAAAAGCGAACGCGACGGCACACACCTGAAACTCGCGATACAGCCGATGTACGGGTTCTTGTAGTCGAGGCCGATGCTGATGAGGCTTTCGGCCACGTGGTAGTCCCAGCCGCCGCCGTAGGTGCGCGCGGAGAGCGGCCTACCTAGGGCGTGCAGCGCTTTGCCTGCGCGGACAATATTCAATATTGAAGAAAAGCAGAAAGAGAGACAGATGCGAGAAACACACCAGGTACATGGTTCCCCTCCTCGACGCGCCACACCTCTTTCACCCTAATCCTGTACGTCCGCACCTCCTTGCCGTTCCCCGTATCACACATCAACACCACCTGCTTGCTCAAACTGCCATGCGCGCCTTCCGCCAGCACGCCTGCGGAACGCCACGCCCGACTGGAAGCGCGGCCCTTCGTGCATCACCACGCCCAGCACGCTGCGCACCGCGCTTCCTTGCGTGTCTTCCGCATCCAGCTGGGGGGAAAGGAAGAATTGAGCACCGGCGAAGCCCGAGTAGACCTTGACGACCCCGAATGCCCACCTGCGGCGGATGGGGGATCGTGAGCAAGGGCATCCCCGAGCTCGTCACCAGCTGGGCTAAAGGATGGTCGGAGTACGCCGTGCACCACCCAGCGAGGAGCGCATCCAGAGGGCTGGATGATCGCGCCGGACAGGATATGGGTTTCACTCCCTTTTTCAACGCGTACTTCATTCCTGGTTTCGGATTCAAGCTGTTTGAGGCGGGTGGCGGGCGGCCCCGGCCCCGGCCCGGTAGTGTTGATGCGGCTCAAGCCGTCACGCCTGTCACACGTCGACCACTTTTGCTCCTGCACAAGAATAATGCCCCATCCCGCCCAGATCGGTATGGGGAAATGTTTAAGTAGCACCTAGGTATCATAAATAAAGCTGAAACCTATATGAAATGCTTTGTCAATTGCCTTAGGCGGCAAATAAGGTAGGGCACAGACAAGTGTGGTTGCCCCACGTGATCCATTAGCCTTATTGGGAAGATTGTTATATTTTCACTGAAATCAATCTGTTCTCAGACTGAAATAAAAAATCTGGCTCCACAGTTCTGTGTGAATGTATCATAAGATGGCTCCCAAATATTTTGAGGAATTTCAGTGCAGAAATGGAGGACTAGTTCCAAAATGATCAGACATTGATGGTCTTTTCTGTCCACATCAGTTGCATTGCCTGGCCACATCAATTTGGGAACTCGTCCCCCATTTCTCAACCAAAATTTCTCAAAATATTTGGAAGCAGTCTTATGATTGATTCACGCAGAACTGTGGAGCCAGATTTTTTATTTAAGTCTGCGAACAGGTTGATTTCAGTGAAAATATAACAATCTTCCCAATAAGGCTAATCGATCACCGCACTTGTCTGTCCCCCTACCTTACAAAACGGCTTGATTGGCGGCCTGAGCCGTTGAGCCGAAGGTTTCTTTTGCCTCATAGCACACCACACATGACAGATGGAGTATAGGTTATTTGAAGGAAAATAAACCTAACTGTATTATAACCATGCTGCACAATTTGAACCTCTGCCCAAAACCTATGGGAGCACACTGGAGGCCGATCCACGGTCGGAGCCGGCCTGTCACGCGAGCCGAGCCGCGGCAACACTAGTGGCGGCACGTCGACGGCCTCCGAGTCTTCTTCGCGCGGTTCTGAGTTGGCGTCGTACTGCGTGTACGAACCATTGCGAGCGGATGTGGACGCATTAGAGCGCGTCCCGGGAGGCGAGGACGAGCATCACGGTACTAAGTAGCAAGCAGAAATGATTTGCCCGGGCATCGGGCCGGTGATGCCGTCCGCCAATCACGGGCCACGTTGAGGATTTTTTGCCGCACTGAACAAGGAAGGAAAAGAGGATCTTATCAGTGTCGTCCTTTCACCTAACCCTCAATTTTCGTCATAAATTTTTCTATTTCCAGCGAAGCCCAAGTGCCAGAAGAAGCACCACACATATACAATTTGAATCGCTGAAGAATCCTCATTCTCCAAATTCTCACCACAAATCTCGCTCGTTGCTGAGGATTCACACTCTTTTGGACTCCGCTATCAGCGCTCCGGTACCTGTTCCGAAGCGCACATCGATTGGCGTCAATTCAGGCGCCGGGTCTATCCACTTCACTCTCATACAATAGCGTGTGCGGTCTAGCAAGACGCTGTTTCGGTTTCCGGAATTGCGATCACGATGTATGGGGCGACCTGATTTCCCAAGTTGAAGATGTGTGCTAGCAAGTATCGACAGAGTTTGATTTTGCTGACAATTCGTGCGTCTATAAATGAAAAAAGTTGCAGCTCCGACCAACGTATGATCACCGGCCTGGCCTTGGCGTGGTTCAGAACATGCCAACTCCGCATGTGGCCGTGTCAACATTTTTGCTCCGAGGGAGTCGCCGACGGCGGGCGCAATCACTTTGATATGGGTCTTGATTATACGCTCAAGGGGAGCTACTTATTGTTCGTCTGTCAGGTCCGCCGACCCCCACTCACACTTTTTCACTCAATGTGCGACACAGTATCTGCCTCCATTATATTCGGAGCGCCGTCCCTCATCCCGCAAAATCGCTATATTGTCTGGGGCCTGGTCTCAACCTCCGGAATTATCTACGCCGCCAATCAACAATGTCCGTCGATCAAACTCGGTCGAGTTGAAGCTGCCATTAAATCAGTGGAGGAAACCTTGAAGCACGTAAAGGAGAATTGTGTGGGGAACCACATAGAGTTGGTGCATCTGACGAGTCGCTTGTTCAAGTATGTTCGTCGTCATTCCACCTGCACTGAAAGCAGCCCGAGATGCAACTTTCAGAGCCAAACTGTCCGCATCCAAAATCCAGACCCGAATGTTAGAAACACAGAGTGTTACAACATACAAAGAATTCGTGCAATATCTGCAGGCCTTGTTTGAAATCATGCGGGACATTAATCAGTGCGCAAAGAAAGTAGAGGCAATTCGGACGTCCACATTGGTGAGCTGCGCTATGATTCCGGACCATGAATCCTGTATGCAACTTAATTACCTCCAGCGCATCATCGAAGCAGAACGCCAACGTCAATTTTCTGCGGGCATCGAGGAGTCCCGCGAGATTATGGACAGGATAACTACTTCTTCATTGGCGCGTGCGTGTGCCTGAATACTCGGCTTTCCCCATGAATTATCGCAATCTCTGGCAGGTCTTACATCCTCAAGACGCGATCATCACGAATCCACAATTACTCGAAATACATCCTACGAATCCATGTAAGTACCGTGGCCTTCATAAACAATGAATCAAGTCCGTACTCACACGGGTGAGGAGCATGTAGCTTCATCGGACAAAGTTTTGCCTGAGCTGTAAGGACTTGACTCTAGTTGATGTTCGTTTGTTCTGTTTATAAACTGTTTCATATTTGCTTCGCTGTATCATGAATTGTTTCGCTTAACCCAAGAATGGACGGTTGGACTTCTTGAAAGAGTAAAGGAAAGTGCAACCTTCTCAGCATGCCAGTGTCCCAAAACATAAATTCATCCTGTTCAATGACCTCGAGGTTCATAATGCGCCCCGAGAACGACCCCGAGAACCTCCTTCAGGCCGTGGACAAGGCACCCCGAGATCCTATTTCACATCACGGAGCAAATTGATACAGCGACCTTCTGGAGTTGCCCCCAAAGTCGGCGTAATCCGCGCTATCTCGGCTCACAGCGGACAGTCAAGCGCACGGTCAATCAATTTCTTGATCGCCTACCTCCAAGAAAGTGAAAAAAGTTGATGGACCTCGCCTTGTGCATTGCTTACATGTTCTGTCTAGGTTGTTGGGATACACGATCACTTCAGCGGTCGACGCCGGATTTGAAAAGCAGCTTGGCTTGCAAACACGCGAATCAGTCTCGGGTTAGAGAAAACTGGGACCAAACAAACCAAATTTCCACCCTCCGCTGTGCTCAGGAAAACGCGGATCAATCCGCACACACGAGCAGGAATTCTCACCGAACCAAGCTAATTACAGCAGTGCTCTAGGCCGCTTAACGTGCCATGATCGCTAACTAGATCAGGTCATGTGATCGCGTATCGAACATCAATTCCCATTTTAGAAGACAATGCTGCGACGGAGAGATCCTTCGAAGGAAGTTGGGTTTTCTCATAATTAATTGGTTTCCGTGTAAAATCCGCGAGCCAGGGCGCGATTTTCACGTGGCGGCTGGGAGAACATGGTGCATGTTGACTCGCTTTGCAGATCCACCCGCGAACGCCACTACCGCTCCCGGACCACTCTTCAGAGAGCACACGTGTTGGCGCCAATTATGGTCCTGGGGAAATTTCCCCTTCGCTCATGCAAGTGAAGATTTTTTCTTTCCCCGCAACATGATGGCTGTGGTGAACTGAATTATATCCAGTATTTATCAAGCGCAATCTTCTTTCCATGCTACTCCGTGCTTCTCCATTCTGCTGCAGCTCTGGTGGTGATTCTGAAAACGACCATGTGATAGGAGGCTCTCCATTTAGCAAAAGCGCATCAATCTGAAACACTGTCCGTTTATGTCAACGGCGTGCCACAAGCGCAAGATTCTCATAGGCAGAGACTTACCTGCTCCGTCGTTCCGGAAAACGGATCCTGGTCATGCCTATTTTGACTCTTTCGAACACGTATAAGGAGGAACACAAACGAAACGAATCTGTACCACCACCAACTCGAAGTAGCTTGACTCCAATTTGACTCCATCGAACTCCCACTCCTCGCCCTACTTTCAAAATCTCGGTATATGTGTGACCCATTGTCTACCTCTTGTCTGCTCGGGCATTGTCCCTCATCCCCGACAACCGTTATATTTTTCTGGGTCTCGGCCTGGCCGCACTGATCATTCATAACATCAATGGGCACCGTCTCTCCAACAAGCTGGACCAAGTGGACGGCGCCATCGAATCTGTGGCGGGAACATTGAAGGGCACATTGAAACACGCGAAGGAGGACTATCCTTGGATCCATGCGGAGCTGATGGGTGTACCGAGCCGCTTGTTGGAGTAAGTTTCTGTTCATTCCACGCTCTAAATATTTTGCAGGGCTACATTGCTGGCGTCCAAAATACAGAAGCGAATGCTGGAACCCCGCAGTGTTAAATATGGAAATAATTTGCGGCATATCTGCAGAACTCCTGGAAAATTATGCGGGACATCTCACAGTGCGCAAAGAACATGAAGGAAATCCAGGCATCAGCATTGGTGAGCGCGCACTTCGCCACGGAATCAGGATAATTGATTTGAATAAATTGCTTTCAGAGCATCATTGAGCGGGAACGCCTACGGCAATTCTCTGCGGGAATCCAAGAAGGTTACTTGCTCGTTGGCGCGTGCGTCCAATTCAACCCAAATACATCGACACAATCTAAATCATTTCTGTTCCTACGGTACCGTGACTCTACATTTTTTTGGCTCCAGATTGAGCAAAACCACAGTCGTGGTAGAACATATCTTCTGAGAACGCGACCTGGAGAAGCCTTGGGGGGTTCAAGACGTAGTCACATGACCTGATGTAGTTCCCGATCATGGCACGCCTGAATCGAACTCGGAGCATTGATTTGCCAAACAATCAAATGTGATTCAACTCGCCCAAATCTCAGCTCAGAGAGCCGGTCTGTGTCCCGGATGTGGGGACACAGTTGTACCGACTTAACTCAGTTTTGCTGGTTCAATCGCCCATTCATCCGCATTGAATTCGAGGTGCTCGTGCTATCCATTAAACTTGTCTTCCATGGATACCAAAACACAAAATCCATAACACAGTAGAGCAATTACAAATAGTTTACAAATACACAACATGATCTTTACTAGACGTAAGATGCCGTCCGATAAACCTACACACTACTCATCAAAGTGGCTAAGGACTTGATGTTTCGACCGCCGTGGGCACTCACATGTAATCATAGGATATACTGCGAGTGATCGATCCGAAAACACGACTTCTCGCGGATGTACGACCTGCCAAGGACGGTGATCACTCATGGCAGAATGCCAATTAGTCGGCCCGACGTACGCGTCAACGAAGGAACCCCGTCGGCAATCTCACGGGATTCCTCGATTCTCGCAGCAAATTCACGTTGGCGCTCCGCCTCAATAATGCGCTGCAGGCAACGTAGTCAAATAACTCATCATTTAGTTCCATGCCGAAATACTCACCAACGTAGATACACGGATCCCCTCCACCTTGTTCACGCACTGGGGGATATCTTGCATGATTTTCCGCAAGTATTGGAGATATTCCACAAGAAATTTCCCAGTTGTAATACTGCGGGTCTCCAACATTTGTGTCTGGATCTTGGACGCCGACAATTCAGCTCTAGACAATATTCCCTCTACATCCAGCGTGTCTGTGACAGCGACCGAAACTTACTCGAGCAAACCAGTGGTCAGATCCATCAGCTCTACAAGATTTCTCGAGCAATTCTCTTTGGCCTTTTTCAATGTTCCCTCCACAATGTCGATTACGTCTTGGATTTAGGCGAGTTTGTTGGAAGGACGGTGCCCATTAATCAGATAAATGATCCGTCCGGCCAAGCCGAGCGCCAGAAAGGTATAACGGTTATTTGGGAGGAGAGAGAGAGCTCCAAGCAAAATAGAGGTAGATGCTGTGTCACACATAGTTAGGAGGAATTTGAGTGGAAATCGGAGTGGGAGTGGGAGCTGGGGTGAACTTTGAAGACTTCAACAGGTATAAGTACCCGACATGGGCGCACTTCTGCAGTCGGCTTGGTCGGTCAGGAGAATCTCTATAGCAACCATCATTCGGCATATCGGCACGGTCCTTCGGTGATCCAATGATGGGAAAGTGTTCTCCATGTATACGTACTTGGTTCGATATACAGAGGCACATTTCTGTCATATAAAATTCCCCAGAGGGTTGATGCAAAATCTCCCAAATTTCCCAGTTCAATCAAAGTCTAATCTCCGACATGCCATGCTCAAAATCTGGATTGGCTCGTTATTGGCCAGCTCCTGATCAGCTCCTGATCAGCTCGAATTTTGGCTCCTCATAGGACTTTTGAACTCAGCAGCACATCCTTGGAACATGAATCACCGAAAGATTAAACCTCAATGCACAGTGAGATGAACCAGCTGCGTAAATCTCCAATTCTAATTGAAACTCCCAAGCTTCCAGGTGGGATAATGTCCCTGCGCCGTGAATTATATGAAACCCAAATCTCAAAATGGGAATTGAGAACCCGCGATCACGTGACTGATCAGTAGTTCCAGGGCTCAAAGCATGGTACTTTTATTTTGGTTTTTCGTTCCTTGATAGAAAAATAAAGGAATCCGGGACGCGACAGACCAAGTACAAAACATCTTGAAGCGCGAACACCAACCGGCGAGACACAAGAACCTTTCCGTGCGACGTACCTACATGTTACTCATCAATGTGAGTAAGGAATCGATTTTTTTGACTGCCATAGACACTCACATGGAACCGCAGGATATATTTAGAGCGGCAGATCCAGAGCCACGACTGGTCGCAGACGTACACCTTGCCAAAAACATTGATCCTTCAAGGTAGAAAGCCGAGTATTCATGCTGACGCACGTGCTAACGAAGACGTTACCTTGTCAGCATGGAAAGCCTCAGCAGAGGTTTTGGTTATTCGACATGGAGCATTGAGACGAACAGCTCAGAGGGTGCCCGCATATATGGGTTACGGCCGTCACTGCATTCAGCCGACTCCTCGGCGAGATAAAATCTAGTCGGACCGAGGTCTGCCGAGCTCCAGGCTAGGCCCGTCTAGGCAGCCACGTGCACCTAGACGTGGCAAATCTCGGTTAGCTCGACACACCTTTTTTTAGTCCCGCCGAGCCTCGCGACGATCATCTAAACCTCCCATGCCGAGGGGTTCTGACGGCCTCGGCATCAGTCATCAAGCTCCGCATTGGCCACGGCCTCGACAGTTCATCAAACCGAGCTGTGTCCAGGCACCTCGACACGAGGCGTCTAGCCTCGTCTAGCCAGCCAGCATTACCTCAACACTGCCTTTGGCTAGGGTCTGGCGAGGCGTCTCAAAATGACGTCACCTAGCCGTGGGCTGAATGCAGTGCGTGAAATACGGGTTTTTCGATCATTATTACTGATCAATTCAATACGCAGTACATTTACTATCTCAACACGTCGGATAGTGTTCTAGTTTAAACAAGCAAATGTTGGGGAAGACTCTAAGCTTGCTTCAGACTCCATAACCCATAGAAAGCTTCAATAACTCCACTTTTGGTGAAGCCGATCACTTGCCGAAGTGATCCCAAAGCGGAAGTGGTTCAAACCTTGCCGTAATTTGGCCTCCGTACCCGGCTGTATACGGGTTTTAAGGGCTGACAACATGATTTATTCGGGGCTCGAAAGTGCCATGCCGCGTAGGTTGCCGTTGCTAGCGGGGTTGTTACGATAATGTCTCTTAATGTCTCCGGCTTGGAACCGAGTTCCGGCACGTTGGGCGACCCGTAGATGCACAGGTAAAAGGTGCTTACGGGGGGTCCCGTACCCGTACGCCGGCCCGTAAACCCGTTGTTCACGGTGATGGGTCACGGCCCTATGACCATCGGCGCTGAGAAAATTTGGATTCCGGTTTCAATTCCGGAGGGGAAGTGAATGTCACCTCCACTCGCCTCTAATATCGTTCTTCGCATACCTTCCACCCTACTTCCTTTCCGCCGTCCTTCGCTCCTTGGGGGAAGGATGCCGTGGACGGTGAGGCATCATGCGAAGAGCGGGGTACGTCTCAGCCCTGTCTCCCTCACAACCTTCCTTACAAACACTACAAACCGAATTCGAATTCTGATTTGCTTGATTTTTCTTTTTTTGATTGTGTTGCATCAGAGACGAACCCCCCTCATCCCCCCCGACGCCATCGCCAGTCTCCCCGCCTCGTCCTTTTCGCCTATAGCGTACCCCGCGTTCGAGCCCCCTCTGAGCACGGACCTGATAAGCAGCGTCGCGCTGACAGGGACGAACCATGGGAAGAGGGAGGCGGTGCATTAGAGAGTTGTGAGGGGTGCGTTGTTCGATTCAATTTATTTCCCTTGTAGATGCAGCTGGCGAGGAGTCGAGTCGAGTGAAGTGGATTCGCCCTGTTCGCGATGCATCGAGTCGTTACGATTCGATTGGATTCGATTCGATTGACGATTCGAACTCAATCATTTCTATCTCTTGCTCTATTTCATTCCCTCTTTCTTTCAGACCAACTCACTGCGTTCCGACCCCTCCTAGACAGACTTTGTCAGTTTGTCTAGCCTCTGTCTAGCCTAATTCTAGCCACCAGACAGATGTCTAGGGTCTGTCTGGCAGCTAGAATTAGGCTAGACAGAGGCTAGAAAGAGCTTGAGCGGGTGTGTGTTGCTTCGGGAGATTCATATAACGCGTTCCATGTTCCCGCTGTGTTTATGAACGTGTGATTTTAGGACAGGATATTGACAGTAACGCTCTGTGTTATTATGGGCAGTGTAGAAATTTTTCAGTCTGCCGATCTAAATTTGTTGTCGACTTAGTGTTAGAGACTGCATCTGCCCTAACGTCCTAACCAGTGCAGGGGTGTTCCCAAAACACGTCCATTAAATCGCATGGACCAGTGCATGTCCACTGCGTTGTTTTCGAACTTTTTGAAGGCTGACAGTGTTTCTGACCATAATTTATTGTTCAATTAAATATTTAGATTTAACAACGAGGTCGACCCGTGTCGCCACTATGACAGTTACCCAGGCTTCAGTTGAAAAATCAAAAAGAAAAGTACCCACTACCACTCGCTCCCCGCATTCCAATAGTATCGAGGTTTACCGCCCTTGAGGTATGCTAGATAGGGAATCCAGCGTAAAAGCAGGCGGGTAGTGTGCTTCGCCTTGGAGCCAAACTCACCCAGAAAGCAGAAATCCTCGCTCGCCCATAAGAGTGTCGTACCCATTCGGCAGGCCCTCCACGAACCCCGCCGCGTTCGCGTCGACACGTGCCTGCCGCACCGGATGCGGGATCGAGATCCAGTATTCTGCGTGAGCAAGGGGATCCCCGAGCTCGTCACCAGCCGCACTAAAGGATGGTCGGAGTACGCCGTGCACCACCAAGGGAGGAGCGCGTCCAGGGCAGAGGGCTTGATGACCGCGCCGGACAGGATATGGGCTTCACTCCCTTTTTCGAGTAGAACGACGCATACTTCGTTCGCGGTGTCGGATTTGAGCTGTTTGAGGGCCACTCCATTGCGCGGTTCTGAGTTTGAGGAAGCGGAGGCGTGTGGAGCGCGAATGTCCCGGGAGGCGAGGACGAGCATCACGGTACGAGCAAAATGGAGCGTGATTTGCCCGGGCATCGGGCCACGTTAAGGATTTTTTTGCAACAACAAGGAAAGAAAAGGGGATCTTGCCAGTGTCCTTTCAGCTCCACACCGAGCACCATTCCCTCCATTACACACGCTCAGTCACAGAACCAAACGGATATCGGCGCTCAATGCGCCCAACGAACGCCCCACCCAGGAAGGCGAGTCGCGGCAGGGACTGCAGGCCGCCCTCGGTCAGCGCGCGCGCGCCGTCCGCGAGACGCGTCCCGTTCGCGAGGAGGGCGCGGAAGTGCGCAATGGGAGCGTTAGCGAGCACGCGGGCGAAGCACATCCGAAGTACATCCAGAGTTAGGATTGTAGATTGAAAAGATCGAGGGACAGAGAGAGGGGAAACGAGCACGAGAAAAGGAAGAAGAGGGTTAGCGAGTGCAAAGGGAAGATGGGAGGAAGGCATGGGAAGGGCCAGAGGAATGAAAAGGGAGAGGGAGGAAGGAGTGGGAAATATGCAGGCAGGCGCGAAGTGAAAACATGGGAAGACATGGGAAGGAAGAGCAGAAGCGATTTGGTGTTAAGGAAGAACAGGGAGGGGAGGGAGGACACGTAGATTGAAAGGTATTGAGCGAAAGGCAGAGAGGGCGGGAGAACGAGAAGGGAAGCCGATTCCGAAGACAATGAAGGGAACGAAGTTACAGAACACACGAGAGACAGCCAACACGGGAGGGGTGGGCAAGAAAAGCAGCAAATGCGTGCGGCATCTGAAACTCGCGATACGGCTCGATGTACAGATTCTTGTAATCCGATGAGGCCGATGCTGACGAGGCCGTCGGCCAGCCGAGAGTGTGGAGTACTTTGCCTGCGTGCGCAATATTCGATGTTGAAGAAAAGCAGAGAGAGAGGCGGGTAAAAGACACACAGCAGGGAAATGCCTTGACGCGCCACACCTCCTTCACCCCAATCCCCTACCTTTGCGCCTCCTTCCCCCTCCTAAAACCATACATCGCCACCGCCTGCTTCGCCAATGACCCATGCGCTCCTCCAGCTATGAGGGTGGCCCGCGCGCGGAACGGAAGCGCGACCCATTCGTGCGCTGGCGCGTCAGCTCCGCGTCGTGCGTCACCACGCCGCGCACCTTCCCCCTGCGCACATTTCACGTCGGGCTGGGGGGAGAGGATGAATTGGGCGGCAGCGAAGCCCGGGTAGACTTCGACGCCCAGCTCCTTTACGATGACCCCAAGCCACCCCCGCGACGCGGCTTAGGCTCGCGATGTAGTTGCCCTGATTATTCAAGGACGACGGTTGCGGGATGGGGATCAAGTGTTTGTCTGTGAGCAAGTGCATGCCTGAGGTCGCCACCGGCCGCGCTAGCGGGTGGTCGCGGTACTTCTCACGCCACCCAGGGAGGAGTGCGTCGAGGGCAGAGGGCTGGATGACACGACGCGGACTTCGTTCCCGGTTTTGACCTCCAGTTGCTTGAGGCGGATTGCGGCCTGCCGGCTTCCCGGGCTGCCCATGACGTCGACATCCTCTTCTTTGCGCGATTCGGAGGAGGGGTGGTAGGAGAAATAGGAGCTGTAAAGAGCGAGCGGGACGTTCTCGGAGGTGAGGACGGAAAGCCGGAATGGCGCGTGATGCGGGCCGATCAAGCCGTCCGCCAATCACGGGATCAAGATTTGAACGATTCGGAGGTGAACCGAGCAAAACTAGCAAAACTAGAAGCTTAAGCTCGAGTCCGCCTTTGTTAGAGGGCCGTAAATCTCACAAAACTTACTCTCGCTCAAATTATACTTCTCGGGAAGCAGTTCATTCCCGTGACCTGCCCCTTCCAAGTTCAATGCAGGCGCTTTAGATCATGATGTGGGGACGGTCCCTAATAACTTAGCAATCCTTGTTCTATTTTTTTCGCTCTCATATGGGTAAACAGCCGATGATAATGACTGATAAGCGGCCGAAAATAAAGATGAAATACTTCGTAGATAAGCGCTGTCTTGCCCAGTCAGGCGCCCAAACAGCCCAAAGCGCCTGTAACCATTCAGTCCCTGTGGATCAGTTGCTCGTGTTTCCCGGCATGATACCTCCCTGTCGAAGGAATTCCTCTATCTGACCCAACCGACATGGGAAACTTCAGACGCTGTCCTTCGCGGATGATTACAGGACGCCGGGAGTGCATCTTGCTTGACTGAAAATATTTTCGCATCTTCTCTCGCTTATGGAGGGGTATTTTGGCGTTGTGCGCGTCGGTTGTGTACGAGGGATCGAAACGAACTTCAATTGCCTAATGAGACCATCATCCAAATACGCGCTTTGCGGGGCGCCTATCTTATAATACATTGGCGCTAATTGATATGGCCGGTGCTAATCGACCTCCGCCTAACGGGTTTCAAAGCCAGGTGCCGAGGAGTCATGAGTAAATTGTGTAAAATTGAGGCAAATGTACACGACTCATGTACGACTAAAGAACAAGTTTTCTTGCCCGATTAGTTCATTGAACAGCCGCTCAAAAATCATCGGAAGTTTCCAACTAATGTTAAGATGAAGTAGGACTTGGAGAGGGCGAAGTCATTGGGGGAAAAACCATAACCGGAAGGTTCTGTGAAGCCCACTGACTACTGAGTATCCGACTTGCGTCGGAAGGCCTCGGCTCTGGCGTCGCGGAGTGTCGGACCTCGAATCGGCGGCTGAATGTTGAATGGCTTGTGAAACGTGCCGCGTAGCACTTTCCGCCAGGTAACCTGGGTCCCTATTTCCTCAACCTTCATACGGTTTCTGTTTCGCTCCGTTCGATTTGACTTTGACAGTAAGAACACACAGTTAGTGCGGGCCGTGTAGGCTGTGATAGAGACCATCAGCACTGCGGTCTAGTGGGTGTGTGAGCCGGATCGAAGTCTCTCGAAGTGCTGCACCTGGAGGTCTCCGAGTGACAACGACACCATCGGTTGAATCCCCTCCGACATCGACAGCATGGTCCATAGCCCCAAGTCTGTTGAGGCGGGTTTGACTGCGTCCCCGACGGCAAGCGCAATCCAGGCAGTGATGCTTATGGGTGCCGCGATATGTTTTATGCGACCCTGGTGCTCCACACCAAGCAGTCGGCCGACATGGCGGGTCGTTGGCCTCAAGAGGTGACAGAGATGTTACAGATATATGAATTCTCCTTGCCAATGACGAGCTTTGGGGTTGTGGGTTATGCAGCGAGGGCTCGAGTCTTCGTATATTCATTCATATTCGGGAGGTCGACGCATATAACGCCTCCGCCGTGTTGTCGGCCTTTCTCGCGACAAATGTCGAGGTAAACACCAAATCAGTGCTCGTCATAGGAGTCTTTCTCCATCCGTTCAGGGGAAATGCGAGCGCAAAATATGCGAGGAGATTTAGTCCGCAGGTCCATGAAAGGTACCAGTATATCGAGAAAGTTGAGAGGTTGAACATAGTCGGTTAGTTCTTCCGGAGTCCCGCGACTCTTCCGCAGTTCTTGATGCAGATAGACGAGTCCGCAGGTCCATGAAAGGTGGCCAGTATGTCGAGAAAGTTGAGAGGTTGAAAATAGTCGGTTAGTTCGTCCTGACCCGCGATGCTTTGCAATCCGCAGTTCTTGATGCAGATAGACGAGTCCGCAGGTCCATGAAAGGTACCAGTATATCGAGAAAGTCGAGAGGTTGAAAATAGTCGGTTAGTTTGTCCGGAGTCCCGCGATGCTTTGCAATCCGCAGTTCTTGATGCAGATAGACGGCAATAGATTTCTATCTTGAAGGCTATAAGCTGCCACAACCAGCAATTAGATGGTGTCTCAATCGATCCAGCTGAATAAAACCATCCGCTTTTATCTGATTGTGGCTACAAGCGGAAAGAACGTACTTGCATATCAGGAATTACCTAGTTAGGAGGTAAAGCTGTATTGATGGTGGTATGCCGAGTTTATGGACGCTGCCCATACGCCACGGATGGTTCTTCAGGGTCAGGTGAAGCACCATTATGTCGTCAGGCCTTCCACGATAGACTACGTGTGAAAGAAAGAAGAGAAGTAATTTAATTCGAAACCTCATTTTTTCCTGTAAAAAGTCTCACTCAGGAATCAAGACGAGAAATAGCATATAAGCCCACTTCACAGCACACCTCTTTCTTCCAGATCACCCCACCTCCCACTCACACTCAAACTTTGTCACCGTATGTGCGACACCGTATTTGCCTCCATTTTATTCGGACCCCTCTCCCTCCTGCCGGAAAACCGCTATATTCTTTTGGGCCTCGTCTCCACATCCGGAATCGTCTACATCGTCAATTGGCAACGTCCATCAAATCGACTTGGTCGAGTGGAAGTTGCTATCACTTCGGTGGAGGAAACCTTGGAGAAAGCGAACGAGGGTTATGCGAGGAACCACCTCAAGTTGATAGATCTGAGGCACCGCTTGTTCGAGTGAGTTCACGTCGCATCGTCAAATGCACCGAAAGTGACCAAAGATTTGACCTTCAGAACCAAACTGTCGGCGTCCAAAATGCAGACGCGAATGCTGGATACGCGCAGTGTTGCGTCATACAAAGAATTCGTGCAATACCTTCAATACGTGCGGGAAATCATGCGCGATATTGCGAAGTGCGCCAAGGAGGTGGAAGAAATCCGGACAAAGACATTGGTGAGCGCACATTTCGATATGGAATGTGGATGATTATTGATTTGAATGGATTCAGCGCATCATCGAGGCCGAACGACAACACCAATTTTCTGTGGGTATTAAGGAATCCCGCGAGATTCTCGACACGATTACTTCTTCGTTGACGCGTGCGTCGGTCCAACTACTCGGCTTTCTACCATACCCTGAATCTATATTATCCTTGGCAGGTCTTACAACTGCCAGACGTCGCAATGCACCCTACGACTCCATGTGAGTGTCCAACTTAGCTTTAAATAGGCCACCTTCATGCTCACCTCGACGAATAGTGTGTAAGTCCATCTGACAACGAGGCTGGAGGAATTGCCTTTCGTGTCCTCGGTGCTGTTCGTGTGGTTTGTCGGCCTGTAAACTGTTTTGCACTTGCTCGGCCCTGTCGTGAATATTTTTGCTTTGCTGTCAAGGAATGATGAGACAAAGAATGGACAATTGAACATCTCGTATAGTTGCCAACTGACCTTTAGGCTTAGGCAACATCAATCGCACTTGTTTGGTTTTCAATAGTAAATGTCTAATTAACGCGTGTGTTGAGCAGCAACTCAATCAGGTCATGTGACGATCCAGTTTGGTAGGTCCTTCTGCGGGAGCTAATTCAAGCGCTGGGTCTTCAAAAGAATGCGGGTTGGTGTTTGCGAGCGTATGTTGAATTCCGCCGCTTTTGGGTTTTTGATTGTTTGTCGCGTATCTTGGGTTGAATGATTCGCCCGCTTGCCGGCCGGACAGGAATCAGATGAGAGCTGGAGAAAAGCGGAGAGGAGAGTTAGGACGGTGAATGAACATCGACGAGAGACAAGGAGAGTTGAAGAGGCAGAAACGACGCGCACTGCAGCAGTCCCGTGCCGACGTTGGCGTGCACGTGTGCGCCGGGTTTCGGGTGCGTCTGTGTCGGCGGAGGCGTCTGTGGAGGTGGAGGCAAAGGGCGAGCCAGTGTTCGCTGTGACAAAATAAACCGGGTTAGTTGGTCTGAAAGAAAGGCGAAATGAAAGTAAGAAATAGAAACGCTAGGGTTCGAATCATCAATCGAACCGAATTCAGTCGCATCACCTCGCGATGCATTGAGTAAATAGGGCGAATCCATTTGACTTGACTCGACAACTGCATTTACGAGCGAAATAAATGGAATCGAACAACGCGTCCCGCGTGGCCCTCAGGTGTACCGCCTCCACTCGCCGTGGTTTGTCCCCGTCAGCGCTGCGCTACTCATCAGGTCTGCGGGGGCGGAACCTCAGTTCGACGTACGATTTTTGGTACGGAAAGATGTAACGGGGAAGGGAACACTTATCGAGGATTGGGATTGGATTCAGCGCAAAGAACGGGTAGTATGGAACTGGAAGAATCATGAAGACGAGACCGAGTGACCGAGTGGAGAAGGGGGAAACGAGGGATAGAAGGGAAGGAAGTTAAAGAATAACCAAGAAAACAAAGAATAAAAAAAGGGGAAAGGGAAAGAAAGCGCATCGTAAATAAAGAGAGCTATGCACCCGCATGACATCGTGCGTGCCCTTGATTTTGGCGGTGTTGATGATGCCGGCGGCACAGCTGTGAGTCGGGTTTAGTGTGGTGTATTGAAGCGAAGAAACAGCGAAGGAGGGACGCGCCGTCTCGAACGCGAAGACGGACGTGGACGCGCCGCTCGGCACCGCCAAAACGCAAATTTCGAACGGGTATCCGCAGACGGTACGCGAATTTCAGAAGCCCGAAGACGAAGGCCTAGGCGATTCTCCGAACCATAGGCCGCACGCTCGGTCATTCAACCAAGCGAGTATCAAGTAGCATAGTGTGCAGAACCAAGCGGAAACGCTCGCCGCGGCTCGGCTGTATCATACATCGAAACCCAAACTTCGAAGAACGCAAAATTCACCCAACCAACGCCCCGGCCCGGAAAGCCGAGCAGCGGCAAAGACCGGAGCCCGCCCTCGGTGAGCGCGCGCGCGCCGCACGCGAGGCAGGTGCCGGTCGCGAGGAGGACGCGGAAGAGAGTGGTATTTGTGTGCTGGACAAGAGTTAGTGTTGAGTGTTAATGCAGCGAAGGGAGCATGGCGGCAAGAGTGTTAGTTTTAATAAGAAAAAGGAGAAAAGCGAGGAGAGTTTGGGCAAATTTGAGGTGGGAAGCGAAGGCAAGAAGAGGTGGGGAGACACGGAAAGGGAACCGGAAGAGGGATGAGGGTGAGCATGAGAATATGGGAGGGATTGGGCAGGTACAGGCGGACAGGCGGGAGGAAAGAACTAGAATGAGAAGAGCATGAAAGCAAGGCACAGAGAACCCACCTGAACCTCGCGATATGACTCAATGTATGGATTCTTGTGGTCCAGCCCGACGAGACTGAACTTGACGAGGCCGTCGGCTGGTACTCCCAGCCACCGCCGAAGGTGTGTGCGGAGAGCGGCCAGCCGAGGGTGGAGTACTTTGCCGGTGAGGCGTTGAATGAATATCATATAAGACGGAGGTGAGAAGGGAAAGTAGAAAGGTACGCGCACCAGGGACATGCTTCCCCTCCTCGACGCGCCACACCTCTTTCACCCCAATCCCATACGTCTGTGCCTTCTTCCCATTCAGATCATTCATGACCACCATCTAGGCTGCCTGCTTGCTCAAGCTCCCGTCTGTGCTTTCAGGTAGGGGGATAGCCCACACACGGGACGCCACGCCTGGCTCGAAGCGCGGCCCCTTCGTGCGCTGTCATGTCGATCCCGCATCATGCGTCACCACGCCCCGCGCACTTTCCTCCCCTGGGCTTCTTACGCAAGGAGAGGATGAATTGGGCACCGGCGAAGCCCGGGTATACCTCGACGCCCATTTCTTCTGTGTTTCCGCCGAGCCACGCGGTGACGCAGTTCAAGCTCGCGATGGAATTACCTCGATTGTTTGTCTGCGGCGGATGCAGGAACAGGATCCAGTATTCCTGCGTGAGCAAGCGCATCCCTGAGCTCGTCGCCGGCTGCACTAAAGCATGGTCGGGGTACGCCATGCGCCACTCAAGCAGGAGCGCGTCCAGGGCAGAGAGTTCGATGACCGTGCCGGACAGCAAATGGGCGCCAATTTCACTCCTTTCTTCGAGCACAACAACGCGCATTTTGAGAGGCGGATCGCGGCGCTGAGGCCGGCGAGGTCGTACGGCGTATACGAGGCACTGCGGGCGGAGGCGGAGGCGGGTAGGGAGGAGGCGGGACGTCTCGGAGGTGAGCCCGCAGGCGGGCCAGTATCGCGGTGAAGAATACGGGCATCGGCCGACCTCAATCGCAGGCTGAGGCCTTCGGCGTTGTGATCCGGAATTTTGCGGCGCCCACCGGCCCCACCCACAACCAAGTCCGAGTGACGGAACACCTTGAAAATTAAGTATTGGCTGTCATCCGCTCCACATAATAATGACATTCCCAGTGTCGATTTCGTTGAAGTGAATCTCTTGGCGGGGCGCCTATTGCCATGAACTTATGCGCCCCGGCCATCGTGACAGGATTCTTACAAATAACGATTCTCCTCAGTGCATCCTTGAAGCAGAACGGCAACACCACTTCTCCGTTGGCGTGTGCGTCGGTCCAACCCCTTAGCTTTTCAACATGCCCGGAATTGCCTATTATCCTCGGCAGGTCTTACATCCGTGAGACGCCGGAATGCATCCTGCGAATCCATGTGAGTACCGCGACTTTTAATAAATCAAGGTCCTACTCACGAGGATGATTAGTGTGTAGGTCCATTGAACTGAGTCTTGCTTCTTGTTCTGCGTGTTGCTTAACTCTTTTGTGATTGTTTTGCCATCTCATGAATTTTCTTTGTCTACTATCAATTGAATTCAATAGCTGGTGAATACTTACTACTATTGATCGGGTGCATCTGCAAAATATTTTTGATGGGGCTGCTGCTCAGGTATCTTGCATCGAAATTCTTGGAGATTCAAAAGGGAGCATGCCTGATATGTGAACCCAGCCTCTGAATATTTTCAGATTTGTTTGTGCAGCATGGAGGGAGCCACGACGCTGATGACACGAGATATCGAAAACTGTACCTTTGATGAAATTCACCGAAAATCAACTTTCCATTTTGCTGTGCGCTCTGTTCCTCCAGTTCGCCTGTAGAAAATAGCAGGCATGGCTTATACACTGCGAAACCTATTTTTTTACAAGGCAGGCGGGGAAAAAGTGAAATAACCAGACTAGTTTTTTGCACAGGTACTCCACTCCCTTTTGCAGAGGTACCCGATCGATAGTAATAACACGATCACATCCATTTCAAGTGAATAGGCGATTCGACTTCATCGGTGGAGTACTCTTTATCCACACATCTCGGAAATTTGGTGACCCTTTCTTTCAAGATCTGGCATCCAAACGAACTGTGCTTCAAGGCCCATTAATACTTATGCGTTTGGGTCGCCAACCAACCCAGGTCATATGATCGTGTGTCAAACCTCAATTCCCCTTTTTAGACGCCTGCTATGGAAAAGGCTTGGAAGGGAATTCTGGGATCTCATATATTTGCTTTCCAGAAAAATCCGCAATGCAAGGGACTTTGCCGTGAAGGCTGAGAGAGTATACGGCGTGGTGATTATTTACAAATCAATCCGTCTCTCCGAACGCCACTGCCACCGTCCCAGGATCACCGTTCCGATAGCACCTATGTTGGCGCCAATTGTGGCTCTGAGGAAGACCCCCCTTCGCGAGACGGGCCTCCGTCAATCAATAGACCCGCAAAGCCACTCATCGATAGAAATATGGTACTTCCCACAACCTTTCACATATTAGTTCACCCCAGTTCTTCTTGATTTGGCAGCAACCTAAAAGCTGTAACCTGGAAAATGCGAGCCTCGGTATTTCAAGTTGGATGGTTCGCGCACAGCCCCTTCTTGTGAGGGACAGCCCCTTCTCGCAAGAAGCGCAAGAAGGGGCTGTCCCTCACAAGAAGGGGCTGTGCGCGAACCAGCCCTTATCTCCATTTGGGGCTTCCTCCAACTTGAAATACCGAGGCTCGCGTTTTCCGTTACTCCCAACTCCCACTCCCACTCCCAATCTTAATCTCAAAATCTTTCCAATATATGTGCGACACAGTACCAACTTCTATTTTGCTTGGGGCACTATCCCTTCTCCCGGATAACCGTTACATTTCTGTGGCCCTTGGCTTGGCTGGACTGATCCTTCATATCATCAATGGGCAGCGTCCGTCCAACAAGCTCGGCCGAGTGGAAGGCGCCATCGAATCTGTGGCGGGAACATTGAAACACGCGAAGGAGGACTACACTTGGATCCATGGGGAGTTGATGAGTAACGAGCCGCTTGTTGGAGTAAGTTTCAGTCGCCATTCATTTGATGCTCTAAATACAAAGCGGACATCCTGCAGGGCTAGATTGTTGGCTTCCAAAATTCAGACGCGAATGCTGGAACCCCGCAGTGTCAAAACATGGAAAGAATTCGTCGAATATCTGCAAAACTCTTGGGAAATTATGCGGGACATCTCACAGTGTGCAAAGAACGTGAAGGAAATTCAGGTTTCAGTATTGGTGAGCGCGCACTTTGCTACGGAATCAGTTCATCTGAATAAATTACTTTCAGTGTATCATCGAGAGCGAACGCCAACGGCAATTGTCTGCGGGTATCAAAGAGTCCCGCGAGCTTCTCGGGAAGGTTACTTGCTCGTTGGCGCGTGTGTCCAAGTCTACCATAATACTTGGACACAATTTAAATCATATCTTTCTCCGGCAGCTCTTACATCTAGGAGACGCGGTGGTCATGCAGCAACTACTCGCAACACATCCTACGACTCCAGGTGAGTGCCCAAACGTTGAAGCAATGAATAGAGTCTGCTCATGTGATGTCAATGAGTAGGGTTTGATCATGGGTCCATCAGCGTAGATGTGAGCCCATCGAGGTCAGAGTCTTGCCCGAGCTGCGAGGAATTGCTGTCCGTGTAATCTCTGTGGTTCCAATTTTTTTTGTACCTGCTCTGTCGTGTCACGAATTTCTATGGTTTACTATCAAGTCACAAGATGAAGAATGGACGATTGAGCTAGCTCTAATACCTGCACATTTCAGAAAATGACCAACTCTCTGACGAAAGGGCCACGTGAACTGAATCAAATTCAATGGTCTGCAATGGTTTGAGTCCCGTTAACGCGTAACAATCGTCACAGAGATCAGACCATGTAAGTGCGTAGCGCTTTGTCGGTGTGTGAATCACATTTTCGACGACCAATTAAACCTCTACCCTTATTTTCATTGTGATCTTCTGGAAAATATTTAATAGCAGGGTGTCGCCTCCATAGCGCCGAGGACAGACTCATCCGTTCGTAGGAAATATTAGCGGAATGATAATTGTAGACGGCTTCGGCTTTACTTCTCGAAGAAATAAGGTCTCGCCCTTGTCCACTTGCTCTATAAAAATAAACCAGACTATCGGCACTCGGGGCATCCGGTGACTTGCCCAGTGCGCGTCTGCGGGCGCCAATTTAGACGTCTTCTGAAATTGGAAGGAGGGAATACGAGTTGGGGGTTCGCTAACTAGGAAAATCAGTCGAGTGGTTGAAATTTGGAAAGGAAACACGGCGCCTCTCACCCCGCATAACCTGCAAATACACCGCCTCGCCCTTGTTGTGATCTGTCCCCGTTAGTGCCACGCTGCTGATTAGGTCCGCTCTCAGCGGGGGCTCAAAAGCTAGATATTGTATGGGCGAAAAGGAAGAGGCGGGGGAGGGTGGCGAGAGCGTCGGAGGAGGTGGTGGAGGGGTTCGTCTGGAACAACCAAAAAGAATATAGCAAATCAGAATTCGGTTTTGGTTTTTTTAAGGAGGGTTGTGGGGGAGAGGAGAAGGAAGGACGCGCACCCCGCTCCTCGGATGATCTTTCTCGAGCCCTGCATGGAGGAGACCGCCTCAGCGCCTTTTGAATGCGGGCGCACGTTGCGCACGGCCCAAAGGTCGGCGTGCGCGGGTGAGTGGGCGAAGGTAGCCGTGTAAGGGCGAGGAAAAGGGACGCGTCTGCGGGCCTTTGATTATTTGGTTCTTTTTCTGCATCTGTTTGATGGGATTTCTCTGCGGTTGAGTTCTGCTAATTGAATAAGAAAGAGAAGGATAAAAAATGTTCATGCACCTCGGGAACCTAAATGTCCCTGGAATCGCGGTCGACGCGAACTGCGCGGGGGCCGCAAAAGCCGCTTCAGCGGCGAGCATGCCCCTCTGTGGGCGCACGTTAGTTCGAGGTTCAATTTTTTGAATGGGATAACACAAAGAAGGGAAGTAGGTCTCGGATGAAGAAACAAATACGATTGGATTCATCGTAAAGAAGGGGTATATCTTGCCAAGGAGGGAGTATGGTTACAGTATATTGAACCAAAAAATCATAAAGACAACAGAGTAAAAATAGAAAAATGAAGACCAGGACGAGGGACCGAGTGGAGATGGAGAAGGAATAAAAAACGAGGAAAAAAATGATCTATAATGAAACAGAAGCAGGGGATAGAAGGGCAGCAGGATGAAAGGGAGAAATGTAGATAGAGAGAAGGAGGAACACGGGGAGAGTCGCGCGCGCACCTACCTGCATGGCATTGCGCATGCCCTGAGCTCGGTATTGACGGCAGTGGCTGCACATCTGTGTGTGGGGATTAAAAATCAAGGCAGGGAGGATTTGAACGAAACGCCAGGGCGGGGAAAAATATAGGAGAAAACGCGATTGAACGCCGTTCAGAAAATGAACGAAACAACCACGCCCGAAAGTGAAACAGAAAACATCTCGTTTCCGTTTCCGGGTTGGCGTCGGCGTCCTGGTAGACACCCAAGCATACACTCAAGTATGATGCATGGCCCGGAGCTCAACTATGCGATAGATTCTTCCACCGTATACGCGAAATAAGCCCAAGCGCGCAGAGAGAATAACCAACGAACGGAGAAGACGTCGTGACCCGACGCTGCCAAAAAGTGCGCGATACACAAATCACCCCCAAAAGAACAGGCTCGAACGCACAGAGCGAAGACACGGGAAGGAATTAAAGCGAGAACCACCCACGCAACCAACACCCCGTCCTGGACGTCCAGCCTGGGAAAAGGCTGAAGGCTGCCATCGGTGAGGGCGCGCGCCGTGTGCGCGGCGGGTGCCGCCGGCGAGGAGGACGCGGAAGTGGGGGTGGTGTTTTATGCGCTGTTAGTCGAGTTTTTAATAAAGTGGGGCGAAGCCGAGCACGAGGAAGTGCCAGCAGTAAAGGGAGCAGAAAGAAGAGGAGAGGAGAGTGAGGTGGTGGGAGGAGGGGAGGAAGGAAGGAAAGGCAAGAGAAGGTGGGGAGATGGAGGGGAAATGGGGAGATATGAGGAGAACAGATCAACAGGAAGGAGAGTATAAGGCGGGGATGAAGAACCCAAGGAGAAGAAAACAAAAACCGCAGACGCGCCGCACCTAAAACTCGCGATACGGCTCCGAACATGGGTTCTTGTAGTCGATGCCGATGCCGATGCTGGCGAGGCTGTCGGCCAAGCGGTACTCCCAGCCATCGCCGTAGGTGTGTGCGGAGAGAGGCCAGCCCAGGGTGTGGAGTACTTTGTCTTTACAACATTGAATATCAAGAGAAAAACGAGGAGAGAGTGAAGCGAGAAGAGGAGGGAAAAAGGCAGGTAAGAGCAGAAGAAGAAAGGCGACATACACAGGAACATGCTTCCCCTCCTTGACGCGCCACACCAACTTCCTCTCAATCCCATACGTCTGCGCATCCTTCCCATTTCTTAGATCATGCATTGCCGCAGCCTGCTTCGACAATGACCGGTGCGTGCCCTCAGCTAAAAAGGTAGCGAGTGCGCGGAACGCGACGCTGGGCTCGAGCTAAAAAGGTAGCGAGTGCGCGGAACGCGACGCTGGGCTCGAAGCGCGGCCCCTTCGTGCGCTGGCGCGTGAGCTCACGTCGTGCGTCACCACACCCCGCACACTGCGCACCTTCCTCCCTTGCGCGTCTTCCGCGTCGGGAGAGGGAGAGAGGAGGAATTTGGCACCGGCGCAGCCCGAGTAGACCCCGACACCACCTCTCGTGCGATGCCGCCGAGCTACGCGTTGACGCGGCAGGCTCCGATGTTGTTGCCCTTGCTGTTCATCCGCGGCGGGTGCGGGATCAGGATCAAGTATTTTTTGATGAGCAGCCGCATCGCCGATGAGGTGATGGGCTGCGCCAGGGAAGGTCCGGATACTCCGAGTGCCAGTCAGGGAAGAGCGCGTCCAGGGTTTGATGGCTGCGCCCGACATCACATGGGCGCCAATTTCACTACCCTTTTCCAGGACGACGACGCGCACTAGCTCATCTCGGATTCGAGCTGCTTGAGGCGGATGGCGGCGCTGTGGCCGCCCCCGACGATGTACACGTCGACGGCCACTTCTTCGCGCAGCTCGGAGGCGAAGTCGGAGGGCGGTACGAGCCATTTCGGGTGGAGCGAGCAGGACGTCTCGGAAGGCGAAGACGCGGGCGCAGTCGGGCGAGCATCGTGGTCAAGAAAAAGCCAGAACAGGACGCGTGCCAGTGATTGACGTGGGCGTCGGGCCGGTGATGCCGCCAATCACAACTTTTGGGATCCGAACCTCCCACTGTTTGTGCGCTGCGAGTGCTGAAAAAAACGGGGTCTTGGAAATGTTCAGCTCGATGTCGGCCAGAAGGAAACACGGCGACCTTCGAGCATTTTTCCTTTTTTAGATAAGCTTTTCAACAACGTGAATATTCACCGGCCAAAGTATCACCGCGACGCGAGGAGCACTGAGGCAGACAAGTACGTATTATATGTCGATCCTAATATTCATTACGCGGCTGACCTTGGGAACTCCTCCCACCAGGGAGAAGCTTGCGGTAGACGTCCGATTTCGGCGCTGGTGATGCCGTTCTATCAGCGGGTGGGCGCTTGTTGGACCCGAAACTATCTGAGGCGCCCGGCTACCGTGTGGCTTTTCGCAGGGAGCTCGGGAAACAGTATATAAACCCACTTCACAGCATATCTGTCTTCAAGATCCCTCCACCTCCACCTCCTACTCTCACTCCATATGTGCGACACCGTATCTGCCTCCATTTTATTCGGAGCACTCTCCCTCCTGCCAGACAACCGCTACATTCTTATGGGCCTCATCTCCACATCCGGAATCGTTTACGTCGTCAATCGGGAAAGACCATCGAACCGACTTGGTCGAGTGGAAGTTGCCATCAAGTCAGTGGAAGAAACCATGGAGCAGGTGATCGAGGGTTGTGCGAGGAACCACCTAGAGGTGATGGATCTGAAGAACTGCTTGTTCGAGTGAGTTCACGTCGTATCGTCAAACTGGGGTCCGACAATTCGACCTTCAGAGCCAAATTGTCAGTGTCGAAAATTCAGACGCGAATGCTGGACATGCCCAGTGTTGCGACATACACAGAATTCGTGCAATATGTTCAGTACGTGCGGGACATCATCCAGGATATTGCCAAGTGCGCAAAGAAGCTGGAGAAACTCCGCACAAAGGCATTGGTGAGTGATATGGAATGTGGATGACGGGTGTTGATTTGGATGGATCAATCTCAGCGCATCATTGAGGCGGAACGGCAGCGCCAATTCTCCGCGAACATCCGGGAGTCCCGCGAGATTTTTGACACGGTTACTTCTTCGTTGATGCGTACGTTATCGGCCCCGATACTTGTTTTTTTCTTTACATACCTTATTATCTTTAGCCGGTCTTACAGCCCCAAGACGTCGTGGCTCTGGATCGGGAGTTACTCGCACCATATCATGTGATTCCATGTGAGCATCGCGGCTTCATGATCAATAGATCAAGTTCGTACTCAGGCGGATGAGCAGCGTGTAGGTCCATCAGACCATCGGACCGGGACAGAGGCTTTCGTTTCATGTACTGTACCAAGTTGTAGGGAGGCAACTCCCTGAGTACCGTGACAAGGCCGTTGCCTATTCTTTAGGCAACAGCAGAGACCGTGAGCGTGACCGTTGCTTGAGGAGGCAACCAGAATTATTTTTTGAGGCAAGTTATCCGCATTTCTGGGATCCTGTGGGCACATCCTCTGTTGGAGGAGAGATTGTGGATGAGTTTCTGACAATTTTACCTTGTTTCCAGGGCCAGCAGAGCATTTTGAGATTTTTTACCGCTATGTCACGATAATTTTGAGGCAACGGCCCCCACCGTTACCGTGACCTGCCAGAAAATAGGCAATGCAACGGGCGGCCCGTGACCGTGACCGTTGCCTCCCTACAACTTGGTACAGTACTTTGTGTGGTTGTTAAAGGTTTTCGCACTATCTCTGTGGTGCAATGTATTTATTTGCTTTTTCTATTAAGAAAGGAGAGAGAGGAGGGACAATTGAACTTGCAAAATGAATCAAGTGCAGGGCAACTTTGTCCACACATCCCGTGGACGGACCGGCTCTTTGACTATAGAATTTATCTCAATCGCGCTGATTGGTCAACGTTTGCACTGCTTCGAGTCCTTTTATTATTAACGCGCGCGACGATCACGAACCATATCAGGTCACGTGATCGCATGTTGAACGTCAATTTTTATTTGTGCTCGCTGGGTTTCTAATTAAATTTGGTGGTTTGCGCGACGCGGTTCATCAGGTCCGCGCTCATCGGGGGCTCCAAGCGAGGGGTTGATGTCGTTCTAAACATGCAATCAGCCTCATTGCACTCTTTGGATGAGGGGGGAAGGAGGGAGAAAACGGGGGGAGATCGGTTGGTGCGATTTTGCTTTTGGATATAAGGAGAACGAGGGGAATTAATTTCCAAGCAGCGCCAGGGCATATCGCCGAGGATGGAATTGTGTGGAGGCGGTGAGATATATCATCGAGGAAGGAGTGGTGTGGAGAAGTGATTATAAGCTACGAAACGCAGACAACACCTTCTCATGATGCCTCAACATCCACGGCACCTTTCCCCAGCATCGGGTCGAACCCCGCATACAGCACGCTGACCCACGCGTCCCAGCGCGTGTTGACCCCGGGGCGAACGTTGCGCACGGTCCAGAGGTCGGTGTGTACAGGGGAGCGGGGAGCGGGGAGCGGGGGAAGGTGGTGGTGTAGGGGGTGAGGGAGAGGGGCGCGTCTGCTTTCTCTTCGTCTGCATCTGTTTGAGTATTTAATTGTGAGGGTGAAGGCGAGGGCGAGGGGTCTTTACCTGTTTAATGATCTTTTTCTGCGGCGTCCTGGCGGTGGTGGGATGAGCGAGAATAATGCGAAGGAAATAATAAAGCAACACATGTATACACCTCCCCATCCCTAAAGGTCTCTAGACTCGCAGTCGACACGAGCTGCGCGACGGGGTGCAGCGCCGCAAAGGCGGCAAGCATGTGTACGAAACATCAGTTTCATGATAATAATATGATATAAAAGAAGGGGAAGTAAGAAAACGATGCAGAGCAAGACAATGGAGTGGAGTGAAAGGGAGAGAAGAGCAAAGAGCTCGCCCGCATGGCATTGTGCGTCGGCTTCTCGAGGCGCCAGATGTTCTCCACCCCAATCCCCCACATTTACGCCTTCTTCCCTTCCTCAGATCAACATGGCCACCGCCTGCTTGCTCGTGCTTCCGTGCGTGCTTTCAGCTAGGGTGGCCCGCGCGCGGCGCGGTGGAACACACCGTCGTGCGTCACGACGTCCCACATACTGCGCACTTTCCTCCCTGAGCGCCTCCGCATCGAGGAGGGAGATAGGAGAAATTGGGCGCCAGCGAAGCCCGGGTAGACGTCGACGCCCAGCTCCTCTGCCGCCGAGTCACGCAGCGACGCTCGGAATATAATTACCCTTGTTGTTCATCTGCGGCGGGTACGGGATCGGGATCGAGTATTTTCGTGAGCAAGGGCATCCGTGAGGTCGTCACCAGTTGAGCCAAAGGATGGTCCGGGTACTTAGAGCAGTTAGGCAGCAGCGTGTCTAAAGCGGAAGGCTCGATCACCGTGCCCGAGAGGATGTGGACGCCGATTCACTCCCTTCTTCGAGTAGCACGTGCGGGCCGCCCCCGACGATGCACACGCCTACGACCTCTTCTTCGGGCGGCTCGGAGGCGGGGTCGTATGCGTAGGAAGCTAAGGGGGGGGGGCGGGGGTGGGGGGGATTTATTATACTCGCCTGGTCCAAATGGCTGAACAACGAGTTTACCAAAGACAAACAGATAGTAATGTATGGGTGGTTATCCTTACATATGCTACCAGATGCCAACGGAGCACACACCATTCCAGGGGGTCGAATCATACAGAACTCACTGGGGACTGGCTGGCCCTAAAAAGGCAGGACCATTGGTTAAAACCCTGTGGGACCTCGCTGAAGTTCTCTCCTGCAAGGTATAAATCCCCAATGTCCACCAGATCCAGTGAGTCATTACATGAGCTGTCCCTTTGCAGAATGCATGCAATAGGCCAACCACAAACTTTAATTTTATGAAAGCAATTACAGCCGGAGGGAGCAGGGGAACGGGCATGTCATATCAAGTGTAATATTAAGTTTTAGCAGTAGGATCATTCACGAAAAGCATGGGAGCAGCTTCAAAAACCTCCAGCACATCAAAAGCTAACTTTGCCAAGAGAGGAGTAATTTCTCTTCGCGCGAGAAAACCCTTGAACGTTTGGAGGGGATCAGGGAACTGGTTTGCAATCCCAGGGATTTTTTCCTCAATGTTCAGAAGGAAGGTGGACCGGATTGGTTTCAAATCTGGGTGCTCACAGACAAACATAGCATGCGGTGGATCCTCAACATAAGCATAACAGAAGCGGCATAGTCTCCAATTGGCCGGAACAATTTTCTTGCCATGTTCCGTCCAGCGCCGACGCTCAATAGCCAGGCTGTGTCCCGAAAGAACCATTCGTGTAAGCGCACGGCGATGGTCTGGTGACACGACTCTAAGGTAATGCCGAAACTCGAGTGATTTCTTGACTAGTTTCCCAGTTTCAAGAGTCCAGTTCTAACCGCCCGTCTAGGAGGTGGCGCACTCGTGACGACGATTCAATTTCAGAATCAATCCATGCTTCCATTGATATCTTCACGCGCTTCATGGCCAATTCAACATCTTGAACCACCAAGTCATTTGAAATTGGAAGAGGAACCGGAATGTGAAGTTTAGAGAGGACAATGCGGAGATCGTTGATCCAGGATATCTGTTTCTCATTAGCCAGCTTAAGAGAATCTCGGAGCGCATTTGATGCCGGCCTGCTTTCTTTCAGGACAAGGAGGTAACACAAATATTTCAGAGCCAAGTAAACCCTCCGGTATTTTATCGGCCATATCCCTGTTTCAGAGAATAAAACGACTTTCAGACTCCTGCGGCCCAAACCCAACACACGGCGGAGAAACTTGACCTGAACTCGTTCCAATAGAGCGAGACTCTTGGCCTCCATGTCAAGACACACATCACAGCCCGCCGTCAGATACGGATCAACTCGTGCCATATATAAAGTTCTGGCATCCCATGTAGGCAATTTTCCAACAAACCGGTCAAGTCCCAGTATAACTTCGCAACAGTGCTTGCTTTCTCAGCTTTGATCTTGTATTGTTCTTTCCAGATGAACTTGGAACTCGATTGGAACCACACTCCAAGGTAGCAAGCTTTATTCACATGTGCAATGGGCTTTCCTCCGAGGTGGAAAACTGGGTACCCTCTAGGCGTTTTCCCAAACACTTGGCCGAAGCATTTTGGAATCGAGGTTTCGCAGCCGTTTCGGTTCGCCCAAGCCTGCGCCCCGTTTAAATGGCTTTGGAGACCGGCAGGGGACCCGCACGCCGTCATGATATCGTCGGCATGTTCAACATTGGTAATTGGGACCCCATTCAATTCAATATCCGCTAGGAGCCATTGCGGGAGGCGCGCACGGCATCACAGTACGTAAGAGTGATTGCGCGCCGATCAAGCCGCCCGCCAATCACGGGCCGAAAATTTGAACCACGTTTTCTTTTCTTTTCGGCACACAAGCTCTTCGACTCTCCGAAATTTGAATCAGAACAGGGAGAGTGGGGGCGTTCGATATTTAAATTTATCAAATTTCAACCGTACCGGCGTCTCTGATCATGAAACTCTCTTGTCCTGCAATTTCATACGGGTAGGTAAGTAGCAGCTGCCTGCCAGAGCCTCCGGTACATCCCCCTGCCAAATCAACTTTCAACACCACATTAGACAGCGGCCTTTTCATACGGTAGATGGGCTTTTGAGAGAGGCTTGGAACCAACACAGGTAATCAATTCTTTTCGAGCGATGTTACAATTCATCCGAGTGTCGTCCCCATCTTATCAAGGCAAGTCGACCATGGGAAACAGGAAACAAAATAGGTACAAGTCGGGCCTTCGCTTCGCTCCGGCTCGCAGTGTGCTCTGGAAGTCCACACATTGGTCCAGTTTGCTTCATGGTAATGCATTTGATTGCAGGAGATGACAGACATGAAGCTGGGGTAGAGACTTTGAAAGTGCCAATACACGGCGGATATGCAAATTTAAAGTTCTTCAAAGTTCGAGCTAGGGAAGGTTAAACCTATTAGACAATATAACGAGCGCATCAAGGAGCGCATCGAACCTCAATCCATACAATAGACAGGTGTGAAAAATATCGTACTGGAAGCGGCGCCACAGGGGACTGTCAAGACCACCATCTGAGTGCGGAGGAGAGGTGAATTTCATATGGTAGAGTCGAGGTAAAGGAATAAATACGATGGGTGAATTGGAAGATTGCCAATCCTCCCTTGGGCATCTGAAAGCGGAACGGCTGGCCGACAATTGTGGGAACGCCAATGTGTCCAGACGGGATTGAAGGCATGTGTCAACGCCGACTCGGCGATTGGAGGAAGATTTAGTCACTCACCGCGGTTCAACTAGGTTATGGAACCTCAAAAGAGCGAAATGGTAAGCGAGGAAATTTGGATCAGGGGTCAGGATACTTCACAAAGCGTCGGCAAAGAGTTGCCAGAGTATCGAATGCGTCGCTTGATCCATGGGTCAACACGACCAAGGGCAAGAAGCCGCAGTTGCTCCTTGCTCAGTTTTCGGAGCCTTGATCATACGAGCCTTGAGACTCATACTTGATGAAAGTTTCGCTTGACGTTCCCTTCATCTTCTAGAGTGCTGGATCCAATATATCACTGGATATTTCGACACGGCCGAAAGACAGAAAGACAGCCCGAGGCAAGTAACCAAGTAACCGAGTACGTGCCGGGGCGGTAGCAATGGACGCTATATGTTGATCCAAGGGGCATTGGCAGTGGTTTTTTCAATTGAAAGGAGGCACAGATCAGATGACGGTGGAAGAGACAAAGGAAGGCCCTCCAATTGAAACTGAGTTTATTATTGCTGCGGGTTGACTGCGACATCACGTAGGACCTAGGTTGACTGTGCATCAACTGCGATGACTGCGGAAGTCATCATGAGGTGAGCATGCAGACATGGCCATGGGCGATGTTGCGGCTCGAAAGCCGTGGGAGCCAAAAACGGGCAGCTCAGAGTAAAAGCACGCAGTTTGTCCCAGATTTTGAAGACAGTGCGCAAAAACGGGGGACATGAAGCCTTATGATGTAATGGGCACTGCTGAACGAGCGAAATCCTAAAGAATAGATAATAATGTAGCACCGATACCCGATTGTGTGCAAATTTCGGCGATGTGTCTACTTTCAGAAGTTGCTGCGCGATCGGCCGCAGCTGCCAAGACGCTTAGCTCTTCACTTCCTCCTCCATGTCGATCCCAAGACAAACGCAGAAAAGACTCAAGAAACCCCCAGCTTGCGATAGCTGCAAGGTTCGTTCAGAAATTGAGCTTATCGCGCACCAACCCACCTGAAAATGTCTCAATTTTAGGCCCGTCGCGTCTTGTGCCATCCGCAGCCCAACAACTCACCTTGTCCGCGCTGTCTGGAAAAGAAAATACTGTGGGTCCTTACGGTGCGCTTGTGGCTCGTATATCTTAAGTCGCTAGGTGCACGACCACGCCTGTTATTCGCGGACGGCCCCAATCCCGGCGAACGACTCCTGTCCCTTTAAATTCACTTGAATTGCAAAGATCTTTCTCGACGGCAGCAGCCTCGGTGCCACAGGTATCCGCTCTGGCTTTGTTAGACGATTCGGCCAATTGCCCGTCTCTAACGCCTGAATTTGTCGCCCATTGCTTCCACTGTGCGTGTCTGCAGCAGGATTCCAAAATTCCGTTGATCCGCCATAGGTCTGGAATTCCTTCCGCAAATCGGCCACCCACTCATCGGACGCACGCGCATCAAGGACAGCATTCATGCCGCTAAGTGCGAACTGCATCTCCTGCCTCCACAGTCGCGTGTGGTTGCCCTGTGCATCATCTCCGTCACATCGCTTGCATCCTTTCACGAATCTATCCTTGGTCCGGGTCCACGGCCAAAATCCTTCACCGACCATGAGTTCTTCATGTCGAGTCCAGATCTTCGAGAATGTGGCGTGCGCCGTACCTCGGCGCATCGCGCGCTTCGGGCCAAGGCAATCAAGTCTGCCTGTGAAATTGGGGTTATGCTGGAGCCGACAGAAGAGAATGCGCTATCGTGCTACCTCCTGGATCTCCTCGACCAGAGTGCGTCTTGTTCCCTTCGTTCTTCCTGTCGTAATTAACATGACTTGCAGGCGATTCCTGTGGCTCGTCAAGGCCCTGGGCGGGTGCCTACATATTGCACATCCGCGTGCTTGCCCCACGCTGGCGAGAAGGAAAATATACCGTTTCTGAAGAAGCACGGTGGATGGGATCCTTGGTGGGTTATGCGCAAATAACTGCCATTGGGGTTTTGAACATGGCGACAGATGTCCGATGCGGTCTATCATCAGGAAAATCCCCCATCAGCATTTGGTAATAAAAAGTAGGAGTTGTCGCAAGTTGTTGACATTTCATATGAATTGTCAAAAATTGTCAGGAAATTCGGGAGTTGGAAATCCCATGAAACATACCACCATCAATCCCATCGGCACCCAATAAGCCGAAATAGAATTTTGATGCACGAACACCAGAACACCAAACAAAATAGGGGTGCTGGCGCGGATATCTGCCTCTCTTAGTTATATTATCCTCACAGCAGATAGGCCTTAATGACTTGCGGAACCCAGCTTCTCATCAAATTGAAGTATTATGCCGAGGCGCGTGACGGGAATTTTGATGTGTCCTGTTGTTGCAATGACTAGTGGTTTTCCGTTTGTTTCTTCATTGGTCTCCATTGACACAGATTTATGGGCTATGAGCTAGGGTGTAGGTCTCACTCTAAAATACAAATATCACAGTTGTTGTTTCGTATTGCTGTGTTCTGTACCACTGTGCCGAAGTCAGCCGCTGATGGGATGTCCAAAAAATCCCATCCACATCCCACCGATCATCCCATGGGACGTGGGATTTCCATTTCCCAAATGCTCTCAAAATTGTTCGGTTGTACAAAATGTGAAAATCAACTGGTCCCTACATATTCTTACCAATTGTCAGACAATTTCTACGTAATAACTTGCAATGCGTAGCATTTGGCAACTTGTTCCTTCAAATGTACTGGATTGTGATCGCACAGTTTACGAAGAAAGCAATGAATTAATTTGTGTACTTAACGACAAGATATAATAGGACATGGTATGTAATTAATGTAGAGTATAGCATCCGTTATGCAGGGCTGGTCAAGATCCATAGTCTCCTGAGGATGATAAGCAACCTCAAAAATTGTACCAGAAACAACTTACACTTTGTTCACGGAACCTCGGGTCCATCTGCTGAAAGAACAAGCGAGCCTCGGAATATGAAGACAGCAGGTCACGTACCTACTACAAATATCCACTACGTACCTGGGGTCGACGACCCCAATGTCCTAGGGAAACAGGAGGTAAGCATATGAGGAACAGAGGGATAGAAATAGCGACCATGCGCACCGGGTGTACTCCGCGTGGGCAAACTTGGCGCACTTGGCGGCTGCGACGGCGGCAAGATGACGATGATTGGGAAGATGATGATGAGGAAGAGGAGGACGACCAGGAAACTGCTGAGCCGGAGAATGCTGCGCCGGGCAGCGGAAAGCTGAAGTCCGTCTCCAAGGTTCGTAATTCTATCTATAAACACATATTCATTTCTCATGTCGTAATGCAGCTTCTTCAGATCATTCGCTCAATCCACAGCAGCCCACAACCTCGCCAAGCATGGATCAAAGAAGTTCAGGCTTCTGCTGGATTTAAAGAGGGAAAGCTTGGGAAGCAGCCGTTGATGCCGATACTGGATATGAGGACGCGCTGGTCATCGACCCACCAAATGCTTCGTATGAATTCTATTCGCTGCGTCTTGTAATATTTGAATATGAATTTTCATAGGCCGCGCTATTGATCACCGTCAAGCCGTCACCGATTTTGTGGGAAAGCATCGCGACCTCCACAAATATGATCTCACTGCACTCGACTGGGACTCAATTATCCTGGTAACGGGATGGTTGAAATCTTTTCGATCAGCTACCACGCTCATGTCTACAACAAAGCGCCCAATGTTGTCTTTTACGCACGCCATCTTCCGCGGCCTCCAGGAAGATCTGCGAACTAGTCTGAGGGACCTCCCCTTGTCGACGCCCTCAGTCCTCCGCAACGGTCTTCTAGATGCGCACCATAAGCTCAGTGATTACTATTACAAGCTTGACCAGTCCCCATATTACACTTGGGCCGCACGTAAGTGCTGTCCTTCCTGGCATACATTTGTTAACGTTAACATTGTTTGGACGCAGTTCTCGATCCTCGCATCTCCTATGATGGACTCAAGTCCGATTTCAACCACGACACCGACCTTCTCACCCATTTGGAGCAGACTAAGACTGGTCTGAGTGATAAATTACGCCAACAAGGCTCGCTGTGTCATCCCCCCTCCGACCATAGCGCCTTCTCATTCAAAAAATCAGTCTACTTCCCCTCAGAAGGATTTCACTGCTCGTTACTGCGTCCAACGCCGCAGCATCAACGACGAGCTACGCGACTACTTCAATTTGCAGCGCGAAGATTTTTCACTCTGTGATCCGGTCCAGTGGTGGGTTACGCGCAAGGCACAATTCCCCAACCTATTCTGTCTGGCTCGGGATCTCATGACCATTCCTGGTTCGTTCACCTTTCCTTCAGCCTCATGCATCCTCAGAGTAAATCTAACTGCTATTCACAGGGTCTGCGGTTGCAGTTGAACGCATTTTTTCTGGTGGTCGCGACACCATTTCTTTGCGCCGCGCGAGTTTGAAACCTGATACCATCAGAACTTTGATGCTTGTCAAGCAGCGTCTTCGCCATGCTTGTGCTGCCATTCGGGAGATTTTGGCGTAGGATAACCTGTCTCAAAATACGACTTGAACTCATTTTTTGTGCCCGTGCCAACCCGTTCTACCGTTTCCGGCTGTGCCGTGGACCGTGCCGTCCCGTTGGAGGGTTGAAAACTGCTTCTACGGAAAATGCCGTCGAATCCACGGCCGTGCCCGTCACGGGCACGGGTGGCAGCCCTAGCCGATGCAAGAAACCGAAACCGAAAATTACTGCCGAACTCGAAACCTCCTTTACACAGTTCTCATACTTCCTCCGGAAATTGTCGCCCTCGTCTTCCTGTACTGCATTCCGTTTCCTTGTCAATGAGAAGAACCGGACGCTAACTGGCGGTGTCCCGCGCCACTCGTCTTTCTGCATGTCTGCAGGACGTGGCGCGAGATTGCGCTTGGGGATGCATCGCTCTGGACAACCCCGCATTTAAGCTTTGATGAATACTACTTGTCGAAGTCGGCGACACATCAGCGGACTCCAGCGCAGATAGAGAGCTTTTTCGCGAGCTGGGTTGAGGGCGCACGGGGCCGTCCACTCACGCTGACCATTCACGGAGACATGATGCGGTGTATGGGTAATGTCCGGTGCGCAGTTCTCCTTTCCAAACTTTTCAGCCTGCACGGACCCTGAGTGTTGTTTTTTTGCGACGCAGAGCTGCGGCGCTCTTAAACCGATTTGCCCCGCATGTGAAGAAATTGGACATTTGGTTGAGCGGGAGATGCAAGTGGACCAAACGGGATCGCACTTTGCCGAATTTGGTCCGGTGGCCTCTCCTCGAGGACATTGAGATCATGGCTGCGGATAATTTTCACGACATCGCTGATGCATTCTCTCTTGCACCGAAGCTACGGGTGCTCGCCGACAACGAGGGTGTTCTATCGTCTTCTTCCGGAACCGTGACGATCCATTGGAAGCAAATAACATTCTTCCATTGTATATTGGCGCATCTGCAGGACTGCGTCGACATACTTCGACAGGCCGAGACGCTTGAAGATGGTCGTTTTTACTTGGATGATGGAGATGATGACGGTTTGGACGACAAAACGAACACCTTGGTGCACTTGCATCTGAGAAAGCTCTTCCTTGACGGGCTGAACAACGGGCTGGATGTCATTCTGCCGCTGCTTGCGCTGCCCGTGCTCGAAAGCTTGCAGGTCGAGGAGCTCCCCATCCATCCTGGCTCGATGCTCCATTTTCTCGAGCGCCACGCGTCACATCTACAGGAGCTCCACATCCACCAGCTGCTAGTCAAATCGCTGCCGCAAATGCCAGCCCTCACGAAACTGATCCTCACTACGAAAGAGGAGGTGTATACGAGCGATTTGTTCGCCTTGTTGCAGTGCCCAGAGCGGCGCTTTCTGCCCTCGCTCGAGCACATACATCTGTACCGCTTTCGTTCCCAGGAGCGCGGAGATTACGAGACGATGGCGCGTGCATTGGGTGGCCGTTGGCAGCGCTCCAATGGATGCGCCGACATTGCGCGACTCCGATCGCTTACGCTTCAGATCAAGTTGGTCGAGGACGAACTGGTCAAGGATTTTGAAGAACTGCTTTCTCCGGTGACTGCTTTAAAGGCGACGGGCAATATAGTCGTGAAAATTTGGGGGAGCAAGTGGTGACGTTGAGTGGAAACATCGACCTTTTTTTTCTGTGTACGTACATGTGAAGAGCATTGATATGGAGTCCAGATAGATTTACAATGATGGCCTTTTTCACGGATCCCCAGTCGATTGCTGATGCAAATTCGATTTTACCACCCCGAGGAGTGACCCAAATGGTCTATCCCAGACGCGGAGATGTCTTCTACCACTCCCACTCCCACTCCCACTCCAAATAATTAGTGAATCTTTCCGATATGTGTGACACTGAATATCTCTCGATTTTAGTGGGAGCATGCACCCTCCTACCGGAAGACTGCCAAACCTCCTCGTCAACTGAAGCTGAGGAAGATACGCCGCTCAACACCAACGCACACGAGACCCCAGCCCGGCGATGCGCGCACGTCTGTCGCCTTGGCTTCCGTCACTGGGATGGAGGGCAGTCATGCTGATCGCAATCCATTCAGGTAATTCCGAAACGAAGGAGAAAGAAGGATGGGAGGGGACGAAGCTAGTTATCAATTCGCAGGTACGTCTCAGACACCTTCTATTTTTGCGTTTCAAACTCCTCGCTGACTCGCCAACTCGAACACGGTCGAACTGCATCCAATGCAAGCTATGCGATGCAGCATATGACGTGGACGATGCCCGAGGGGGGGTGGTCAAAGTATAGTGTGTGTCGTTCCTCTATTTCGATCGTTTATCGTTTATCTGGGGCGTCGTCAATAATCCCTCTGCTCACTCTCTTTCCCAGCTCTCACCTAAGTAATTAATATTCCTCCCACACCAGCCTCGAAATTCAACAAGCCGTGCCGCCCAAAAAGAAGCGAAAATAAATAAAAAAGCGGTGGGATTCAATAAACGCACACCGACAACCACCGAAGGCAGAGGGGAGGGGGTATACCATACACATGGAACCAATACGTACGGACTCGAAGAAGAAGAAACACAATGACGATTCTATGTATGGCCTTTCCGGTTGCTTGTTGACGGAGGTGTTAGCTGATTTCGGGCTTTAACTTTGCTTTGACTGCGATTTTCCGTCGATGAGATGAAGAATGCGACAGCGGTGAGGGCGTGGGGTCGCTTCTTTGGGTTTCCCGGGTGTGTTTCGCTGGAGGAGCTTCGGACATCGCTAAGATATTTTCGCCAAGGTCAACACATGCGAGGATTTGTGTTTGAATTTTTGGATGTGAACAGTTTGGCTTTGAAGATTAGACTTTGGGCAATTGTCCGCGTGACTAGGAAGGCAATCTCAACTGATTTGAACAAGTAGTTTCTCGTACTTATTCGCGTCCTTGATCACGTTTTCAACTCAGCCAAGTTGATGCAACCGACGCTGTCCACCGACGATGGAGATCATTCCAGAGGCTGAGACTATGCGCATGAGAATATAGCAGTAAGAAGGGAGAGCCCTGGAAGCAAAACATAGATAGAAGTGTTACACATACATCAGTGGGAGTAGCGGCAAACCGTGAAAACCATGGGCATGGGTTTAGATGTATTGTTGGAATCAATAGACCGGAATCTAGTATTAGCAGTGAACCCGTTGCAAACGCGCGGGGAATCCATTCAAAACTACACTACATATAAACTACTGTACTATAATTAAGGTACCTATTTAACTTGTCAACCACAAAGTACAGTAACACAAGAGAGGGAATGAATCTCGGAGTTAGCAGTTGGCAATACAGTGCACGCACATAGCACTCGTAACTCCAACATGTATACATTTCCGCAGACGCACTCAGGTTAAGCCTGCTCTCCTGAGGGGTGTGCGCAATACTTTGTTGCTGCTGATGTTTGGTGAAATCAAGGTTCAATTTAATTTCATCGTATTAACCCCGAGTCCAAGAATTCTTCTTTTCCACGTGCTTCCCACTGAATCTCCTGCCGCGGGTTTATATACGGATCTGCGCAGACGCACTTATGCTAAGCCCACTTCTCTGTGGCGTGTGCACTATATTTTGTTGTTGCTGGGGTTCAATTAATTCCATTGTAATAACTCTGCTTCCGGTGTGGGCCAGATTTTGACGTTGCTGGCATTTTAATTTGACCCGAGTAATCTGGCTTCGAGTATGCCTCTTTCCCCACACACTTCCTGTCAGAGTCCTTGGGGCTCTGAATTCAGAGCCTATGGGGCACCAGCATTTGAACGTGATGCTCACAAGTGAATCCGCTACTCAGACTTATTGGCAACATATCCGGTTCACTTCGCGCAAATAGTCGATAATGGCGAACCCGGGAGATTGGAACGAGAGTGACATGCATGAGAAAATGAGAACACAGTCCAGAAAGGCCATATATAAGGAGCGGAGCTCAAGTTTGATCCCTACATCTACAATGTTAATGTTCCGCCAGCTCACTGGCGCCAAAGCTCACCTCGACCAGATCACTACGTGTTTGACACTTGCCCTGCCACTTCTCAAGGAGCTCAATGATGCATTTGGGCCTCCATTTGCTCAGCCCATTGTGAATACTATTCAGAGCTTGATCAATTTAGTTCAGGTATATTTCATGAACCTCTGCATTGTCACTGCTCAACTATCATAGAATGTGAAGCAAAACAAAAATGAATGTGTTCAGCTCATGGACAACATCCACCACATCCTGTATGCAGTTGTCAAGCTCCATATAAAATCAGAGACTGTTGGATCCCTCCCTCCATCGATGCTCGATAACATCGGAAAATTTGTTGAGTAAATAATGTTTAATTTTCTTCAAATGAACTGCTTGACAAAATCCATGAACAGAACACTTCACAAAATATACACATTTGTTGAAGCACAACAGCAGGGAAACAAGATCATGCACTTCTTCCACAACCATGAAACGAACAAATTACTTCAAGACTGTCATGCAGGACTGAAGCAGGCACATGAGATGTTTGGTGTATGACTCATTTGTGTTTCTTTGCCATGGCTTAACATTATCTATATAGATTCGAACACAGACTCAAACATTGGATGAGATCGGGGAATTCAGAAAGACAGCCAACCTGATGCACAAAGAAATGATGGAGCTGATTGAAAATCTTTCTGAAACTACAGTGTCAGAAAGGTCATCGGTATGTAAATTCTTAGCACTCTATGCACCTTCCCTTAGCTTGAGCAGGTTTATCTGGGTGTCAATGAATCGAAAAATAGGTAAATGATCAGTTTGATGATTCAATCATTCCTTACATCTTGTTTCAAGCTCAAATTCATTTTCAATGCTCCCTTCAAAGCCCAAGATTTTCCATGGTCGTGACCAAGAGCTGAACCACATTCTTAAATTGATCAGTCAACAGCCACCTAGGATTGCTATTCTGGGAGGTGGTGGTATGGGCAAGACAAGCCTTGCAAGAGCCGTGCTTCACAATCCAGATACCTCTTCCAAATTTGAACACCGATTCTTTGTCAGTGCTGAAGCTGCAACCACCAGTGTTGAACTTGCTGCACTCATTGGATTGCATGTTGGGTTAAAACCTGGCCAGGATCTCACAAAGCCTGTTGTCCAGTATTTCTCAAGGAAAATGTCCTGTCTTCTGATCCTGGACAATCTGGAGACAGTTTGGGAGCCCATTCATTCTCGAGCTGGAGTTGAAGAGTTCTTGTGCCTCCTTACCAGTCTTGAACACCTTGCATTAATGGTATGTCCACAGTTCTTAGGTTAAGCCTCATTTATAACACCCTCTAGATCACAATGCGAGGGGCTGAGAGGCCTGCCAAAGTTGGATGGACCCATCCATTTTTATTGCCATTGCAACCTCTCTCAAATGATGCTGCAAGACAAACTTTTATTGACATTACAGACAACTCCAACACACTTGAGGAAATGGAGCAACTTCTGGGATTCACAGATAACATGCCACTGGCTGTTGATCTCATTGCCCATCTGGCCGACTATGAGGGCTTCTCTAGTGTCCTTTCACGTTGGAAAACGGAGAAAACATCTCTGCTTTCTGTTGGGTTTGACCGGCAATCCAGTGTAGATACATCTATCCGTCTTTCTCTGTTGAGTCCTCGAATCACATCTGACAGCAAGGAACTCTTGAGTCTCCTCTCAATCCTCCCAAATGGACTTTCTGAAGCAGAACTTGTGCAGGGCAAGCTTGGCATTCCAGATATTCTCACTTGCAAGGCTGCATTGCTGGCCACTTCATTGGCATATAGGGACAAAAATCAGCGACTGGTGCTACTGATACCCATCAGAGAATATATCCAGCAGTTCTTGCCGCCTTCCCATTCCTGTATACAACCCATTCACAAGTATTTTCATACACTTTTGCTGCTATGCGAAAAACATTTTGGGAAGCAGGTACAACTCTTGATTCATCAAATAACCTTAAACCTTGCAAATTTGCAGAACATTTTGCAGTGGGGATTGCATGCTGATGCCTCAATCATTGCAGATACAATTCAAGGTGCATTGATTATGAACGATTTTTATAGGCTTACTGGACGTGGCTATTCCCCACTGATGAACAATATTCGGCCTCCCTTGTCTCAACTCTGTGATCACCAACTTGAAATCAGATTTCTCATTCACCTCCTATCCATTCCACATTACCAGCCAGTTGTGTCAGAGGCAATGTTAGCACAAGCCATAAGTTATGTTGAGCATACAAAAGATCCTGCTCTTGGCAGTGAGCACCACTCCTTCCTTCAGGCATTTCACATCTAATAGATCTGTCATTATGATAGCCAAATTCTATGAAGCTGGAGGGAATTATTTCTTTTACCATAAAGGGGATGTACAACAAGCAAGTCAATTTCTCCACAAGGCACTAGAAAAATCAGAGCTTTGTGAGGACAGCAAATCACAGTTCAGTGCCATGATTCAACTTGGCCGTTTCAAATTGTACACTGGTAATCACGGTGCTGCCATGGCTTATGTAACTGCAGCGCAAAACCTATCTCAAGTAGCAGGAAATTTGTATCACGAGGGCGTGACAAATTACCTAGGAGCCAGGTTGTATCGCCAACTTGGGGACTACCAAAAGAGTGTGGGACAACTTCAAAGGGCTGGAGAGCTTCTGCATATCTGTGGCATGTCAAGAAGTGCGCTTGCTCATGATATAATATTGGCCCAGGCAGAAATTCATCTCTTGAAATCAGAATATACGGAGGCAAGACACCTCTTCTGTCAAGTCACTGAAACTTCTTCTGCTGAAGACAATTCTGTTGTCTATGCAAGTTCACTCCTCAATGTTGGATCTATTGACATAATGATGGGTCTGGATAAAGAAAATATTTACCACAAGTTGCAAGTAGCCCAGGAGATCCTGAGGAGGGATAGTCCTACAGATTTCCCTGCCTGCGGCACAGTGCAAGCGGTGATAGAGCTTAGAGATGAGAAATTTGACTCAGCAAAGGCCAAATTCCAAGAGTGTCTTTGCTTGTCCTGGGGAAAAAACCCTCAAGCTGAAAATTTCTGCCTGGAACAATTAGCCAATATCAAAGCCTGGCCCACTAACATGGGGGGATATAAATGGCCCATTATCTATTTGGCATCTGCTGCCAAAGTGAAAGCTAAATTGGACCTTCACAAAGCGCTTCTCTTTCTGGGAGATGTAGTCAGTGCCAATCATGATGAAAATTCAGCTGCCAATCTCTATCAAGTGGCCCTGGCAGGATTTACCCAAATGGATGTGCATCGCAGCCGAGCACAATGCATGCTGCGTCTTGGAGATCTGGCAAGTAAACATGGATGTACCTCGGAGGCAATTAGTTTCTGGGAGGCTGCTCGGCCACTATTTGAGCGGGCATCACAGACCGAAGATGTAGCCCAAATTGACTCCAGGCTTGCAACCTGGGAGAAAGACCATCACAAGGCTCTTGTCAAACTAGAAACTTTACATGCACCCATTCAGTTGAGGAAAGAAGAAACCTTGGGGATTAAAGGCAAAGATTCTGTTGATGAGGATGTTGAAGAACAAACAGTCCCTATCACAGTATGATAGGTGACTATCTTGGCTCATTTCTAGCCTTGGATCAATTTTTTTCTATCATTGTTTGATCTCATTTATTTATCGATTTTGTTTTTCTGAAGCCTTGTCCTGTATCTATTTATTCTCCAGTTCAGTAGTGTATTTATTTATTGTTTGTATGTTCGGAGTTCGCGGTTTATTTATTTATTTATCAACACAGTGGTTTTCAGAATGAAATACCTGGATCAGCCGGTATAACCATAAGGCTTGCGAAAGGACACCATAAGGACAGATAATGAAATACATACAGAGTGCAAGTAATGGAGTGAATTCCCCTTCCTGATTTCACTCCCAGGCCCTTTTATAATATATCCATGAACTGCTTTATCCATCTCAATCCCTCTCCCCTGTTCCACCAAGTTTGTTGATGGGGAACAAAGCCAAAACCAAAACCAGAACATCAACAATGTCTGCCTATCTGTCTCAGCCCGCTGATGTGGGTACAAAATCTGGTCCCAGTTATCAGAAGTCTTTTCGGCAACCAAGTGTCGGAACCCCTGCCGCCACGGCATATGGTACCCGCAGGCAGTGATCTGTACACTCCGATTCCCCATTCAAATCAATCCCAGCCAGTGGCAGGTACGAAGCGTCCCGCCGAACTTGAAGAGTCTTTGCTTAATATTTGCCCCGACATCAAGTCTTGGCTCACACAGCTGGACTCTGATGCTGTCCGAGGTTGGCTGAATCTCAATTATCAACAATATAGCAGCCTGCTTCTTGACAATGGATTTTTCGAGCTGAGCGATGTCACCAATGTGACAGCTGAAAAGCTTCAAGCTCTGGTGGTGAAAGACAGTCACTCCTAGTGCGGATGGATCACGTTCGAGAAAGGTTCACGAAGCTAACTTCTATAAAAGCCAAACCCTAACCAAAACCACTCAACGACACCTTTCCTTAATAGGAATGATAGTTTAAGTTCGGGGATGTAGACCAAGTATTAGGTCAAATAGCCAAGTGTGTGCAGGTGTCAACCATTCGAGAGAGTCTCGTAGTTGAGCGTGGTGCATTTTGTTGGTTTGAGGAGTGCTTTCCTTTGTTCATGGATGAACGTAGGTTGCTTAATATAAGAAACAGACTTGAAGGTCTGGCGTGGTTTGTTCTGAGGAACGGGTTTTTGCTAACACGTTGGCTTAACAAGCACACAACGATGGTTTGCGGACACAGGGACACAGAACACAGGACACAGGACACAGAACACAGGACACAGGACACACAAGAACACGTTTCACAGACACAATGACAAGACAAACACAAGACAAAGGACACAGACACGTTCACAGACACAATTCCACAGTTCAAGTTCACAAGTCCACACAGATATTAATCCAAACCACAAGTCACTTTATATCAGATGAAAGAACAGTCGCGCTGGGCTACTGAGCTCTCGAGCCAAACCTGTCTACAACACTACTGTGTCTAGAGGCGGGGTCTGCTACTGTACTGCTAAACTGCCTGCTCTTTTATACTACTCTCTTATTGCGATGACTAAATAATATTATATACACTGGTCTGTTTATCTGTGAAATCTGACTCGAAACCCCTGCTCGAATAACACTATTGGCTCCCTATACCGGTAGATCGAACACCGGTTCAGACTCGATCGATCATAGTTGAAATATTATGGTATCTTGGTGATAATGCTGGGTCTGCGACTTGCAGCTCGGGCGACGCTCTTGCCTAGACACGTCTCTTCTTCATCCTAGCCCTATTCAGACTCTCCTGCTGAGGTCGGGGTCTCTTCGGGAGCGACTTATACGGTTCGCAGGCACTGTCAAACTCTCATGGTTCAACTGTATTGATCGCATTTCGGCTGTTGCCATCTTTGATCAGACAGCTCCACCTGGAGCATGCTCTGGCATTGGTCACCTAATTCATCTTGGTCATACTCCGGATCTGCACGGACCTTGGAGCTATAGCCGTTCGGGGTATTCACTGCTTTTCTGTTCTCGGAGCCCTCCGCTTGCATGTGACACACACGTCCACTAATTCCAGGAATGCCGCAACAAACAAGATGTCTCTGGAGGTGGTCGCGACCACTGAGTTCCGTCCGTGATTGCCAAATATAGATTCCTTCTAACTCCTCTGTAGTCCAAGTCAGTGTCAGTGCTTCTAGGCGGGTTCCTAGGTACTGTCTGGTTATTTGAGATCGTCTCCGTGCGAGTATGACTGGTAGCTCTCTGCGCGAGGCTTCGCGGAAGCTTCTCGGGATGTCTGCGTGATTGTTAATTGCAAAATAGCTGCGTTGCACGTGTGGCTGTTTTCATGGCTTATCATTTCCCCCACCCTTTAATTTTGACTGTCCCCAGTCAACCCGTCGGCTATCACATTCGTGTTACATGGTCACTTCCAATTAAGCTTTGTTAAATTATGTCAAACAATTTTGGTCGAGGACATCACCCTCGACCGGTTTGACTCTTAAAATTCAACCAAGTCCCTTCCAGTTATGTTTCTGCGGGAGCTAATCCCTTTTTGGCAGTAAATCCGGTGCTCACACGCTAAGCAAAGCTAGCCGAGTCAGATCAGCGCACTTGATCCGCAGCTGATTTTGACCGTGGTAGACATCCAGCCCCTGTCCCGTTTGGGTCATCATATTCTATTTGGCACCTTCCTCGGTGACTTCTGGGGTGTTATTTCTGGTCCGCTTAGACCGTCTAGGGTTCGCCTCATCATACACCGGGGTCGGCTCGATATCCTTCTCCTCCTCGGAGTATTCAGTTGACTCAAACTGAGTTGACAACTCGTCCGGGTCCATCTCGTGCCAGGATTGCATTCGGTTCCGTTGGCCCGCGCTCGAATCGGGATTGCATTCGCTCGAATCGGCACTGCATTCGCTCGAATCGGCACTGCATTCGGTTGTGTTTGCCCGCGCTCAAATCGAGATTGCATTCGGTTGCGTTGGCCCACGCTCAAATCGGGATTGCATTCGGTTGCGTTGGCCCACGCTGAAATCGGCACCGCATTCGGTTGCATTGGCCAGCGCTCAAATCGGCACTGCATTCGGTTGCATTGGCCAGCGCTCAAATCAGCACCGCATTCGGTTGTGTTGGCCCATGCTCAAATCGGCATCGCATTTGAATTGACACTGCATTCAGGTGTGTTGGCCTGTGCTCGAATCAGCACTGCATTCGGTTGCATTGGCCAGTGCTCGAATGGGCACCGCATTGTGCTCGAATTGGGATTACATTCGCTTGCATTGGCCAGCACTCAAATCGGCACTGCATTCGGTTGCGTTGGCCAGCGCTCGAATAGGCACCACATTCGGTTGTGTTGGCCCGTGCCCGAATCGGCACCCCATTCAGTTGCATTGGCCTGCGCTCGAATCGGCACCGCATTCGGTTGCGTTGGCCAGCGCTTGAATAGGCACTGCATTCAGTTGCATTGGCCCATGCTCCAATAGGCACTACAGTCGCGCACAAATATGCGCCCCATTCGGCTATGAACTTCAAATGGATTCAAATGGGACATTCCACATTATCAAAAGAAATATGTGGGACATCCCATAGTATAGTTTTACACGGTGGGACATCCCACGGATTTAATTCTACAAGGTGGGATGTCCCACCAATTTAATTTTACAATGTGGGATGTCCCACCGATTTAATTTTACACCGTGGGACATCCCATCAATTTTTATTTACAAGGTGGGACGTCCCACCGATTTAATTCTACAAGGTGGGACGTCCCATTGATTTTTATTTACAAAGTGGGACGTCCCACCGATTTAATTTTACAAGGTGGGACGTCCCGTCACTTTTAATTTCCTGAGTGAGACGTCCCACCCATTTTCCATTCTTTCCATGGGACTTCCCATCTATTTTTCTCTTAATCATGGGACGTCCCATGGAATTGATGGGAAGTCAAATGGGACGTCTCATAATTTTCTAATAATCACCATGGGTCCATGGGATGTCCCATGGATTTTAGTTCAAATTTATCAATACAATTTATTCCATCTTGAATTTATTTGCATTTGACTCAACTCCCGTTCCATATTCAACATGGTTACATCATATCAGTCACCAAACAAACAACTGCTCTCATCCCAAAATGGGAACTTTTGGACTTGAGAATTTTTTCGTGCAAGTCGGGTCGGCTTTTTTTTCGGCTTTAATCGGACATCCCTCAAGGTTGTTAATCTACTCATTTCCGTGCCCAATTTAGGAAGAAGGTCCTTACCTGAACTATCAAGGGGACCAGGGTGTCTAATTGTAGGCATAAGACCCAAGGTTCTGGATTTCCAAGAATCCTTCGAGGGGCACAAGTAGTGCACCCAAGAAATCCAGAATACTAGGGCCACTCGGGTGCCAAGTCAGGGCCCCGATCGTGTCAGAAATAAATCAGACAAATAGGGAGCCTGCTCAACCATGTTCCACCTCGACGGATAGACAGTCTAGGGTAGCTCTTGGGCTATACACAAGTTCAGGGTGTCTATAAAGAGGCATTTTGAAGGGGTATCCAATCCAACCACAATGTCTTGAGGGACTAATCCAGAACTAACATTTTCAGGATCTAAAATAATCAGTCAGCAAGCTTGGCGATCATTATTTCATATTCTCGAGTCACGGACATGGTTACACCGATGATTAATGTATTATGATTGTAGAGTTATTTTTATATGTACAGTATATAAGGTGGGCAGTTTGTAGGGAGAAGGCACGGACTCCTACCCGGAAACGTAAAGCGGAGAGACTAGCAGTCTGCTCCAGCGAGTACAGAAGGGCGGAACCACCGGCTTGATTCATCGAGGCTGTCCTTGGGGGCGTGCTTGTATTTTCGAGTTATTATCAATCTATCAGCTTTTCGGGATATTCCCTTGCGTGTTCTGCATGTACGTGTGTGTGTGTTCTACGTGATCCTGCATGTACGTGTACGTGTCCTGCGTGTCCTGCGTGTTACTTGTGTGTGTCCTACATGTGTTGTGTGTCCTACGTGTGTTCCGGATTTGTTGCGTGTTGCGTGTCAAATTGGTTCACTGCTCCTGTCTTACGAGGTTAGAGTGGGTGACCCAGAGTTGCAAAACTATAAATTGAACCATTGTCTGCGGACGATCCTGGATTTGCTTGATGCGATCTGCAAATATTAAACAACTGTTCCCATGTATCTTCTATCAGTACACAAAGACCCGTACTTGGTCGCACTCTCTGGGATTGCATCCGGAATCACTAGTGGAGTTTGGTTGGTTGTTGTTTTAGGGATTTGTGATGGTTTCAGGATTTATGAATCCTGAACTAGAGCGCACTTCTTCATTGCATTCAGCCCGTCGTATTTGCATTATAGTGGATTTCACCCATAGACTGCTGGCACACGTTTCACCGTTGGTGGTGCGACACGGTTTGATCCTCTACAGTTCCTTTCATCTCCTTTTGTGACCTCTCATTTGTATAAAAGACCGCGCTTGAGCATGTATTAGCCAGTATACTATCTGCCCGGAAATCAGGGTGAATATAGTGGACTCTTGAGATAAAAGACATATTTTTGATATTCAGAAGAGGACCGGACGAAGCAAAGTCTTGAACAGTCCTCGGAAGCACGAGACATAAGTGCCCCCGCTCAAACGAGGTAGCCGCCACGTAACTGCCCCCGTTCAGTTAGGGTTCACCAGGGGTAGAGGTAGAGGTATGAATCAGTGAACCTCTACCTCTACCTCTCAAACCCTTACCCCTGTGAGAGGTCATAGCTTACCTTGCCAGAGGTATTGCAGGGGTAGACCTTGTACCTCTCCTTGCAACCCTTCACAAGGTTTTGTAAAGGTTTCTCCCCCCAAGAATACAAGAGGGGTCACAATAAAACTTGAAACCTATGAGCTACAAGGTAATATCCATGCATCAAAAGGCAGGCAGACAAAAGGCGGGCATTTCATGCTGTTAGTGCCCTTGTTGGTGGACAGGTGGCATAGCCACCCACAATGATATGATCAACTTTTTGATCATAGAATTACAGCTCTTTGCGGTACAACAGGCGCGGCCTGGTTTTTTTTCCTTTTTGGGCATTTTGTAGTCCCCGTGACTAGGACACTTGCGGCAGCCTCAGTTCTCGTCTGTTTGCCTTTTATGTAGGCTCATTCGAAGCGCATTGGGAATACGCACGCGACCACCTCCTCAGATTCTCTGTTTTGCACATAAATGTGCTTCTTGGGTCCTGAAATCAGATTTTCAGTGACTTTTCTGCGAATTTCCCACTAGAACAGGTGTTCTGTCCTCAGTTCTTCGTCTTTTTCCTTGTGGAAACGCTCCTTAATTGCGCTTTTGGAATGCGCACGTGACCCTCTCCTCAGATTCTTTGTTTTGCACGTAAATGTGCTTCTTGGGTCCTAAAATCAGATTTTCAGTGACTTTTCTGCAAATTTCCCACTAGAACAGGTGTTCTGTCCTCAGTTCTTCGTCTTTTCCTTGTGGAAATGCTCCTTAATTGCGCATTTGGAATGCGCACGCGACCATCTCCTCAGATTCTTTGTTTTGCATGTAAATGTGCTTCTTGGGTCCTGAAATCAAAATTTCAGTGACTTTTCTGCGAATTTCCTACTAGCACAGGTGTTCTGTTGTCAGTTCTTCCTCTTTTTCCTTATTAAAAGGCACCTTAATTGCGCATTTGGAATGCGCATACAATGGTCACCTCGGATTTCCTGTCTTGCATCAAAGGCTGCTTCTTAAGCCCTGAAATCAGATATTTGGTCACTTTTCTGGGAATTTCCCACTAAAACAGCTATTCTGCCCTCAGTTCTTCGCCTTTTCCCTTGACTAAAGGCTCGTTCAAAGCGCATTTTGAATGCGCACACAATGGTCGCCTCAGATTTCCCGTATTGTCTTCAAATCGCTGTCTTGAGTCATGAGATCATCTTTCTGGGAATTTCCCACTAGAACGGCTGTTCTTCCCTCGTATTTGTGCTCATCCAATTTGTGTTCTGAATCTGCATCAAACTGTCTCCTCAGAATTTATAATCACATGCTTCATCAAATCTCTTGTTTTTCACTCATTCCGCTGGAAAATACATGGAAAATATTAAATAGTATGCATCTGGTTGATCTAAGTATACATTACATTCAGGAGAATGGCCTGAGGCACGATCTAAAGACAAATATGGGTTAGTACACATCCGAGAAGATCCTCAATGCCATTTAGCAAAAGAAGCATAGTTAGCAAAGCAAAGAAGACTTCTGGCACGGATGGCCTACATGCACATTCTGAGGGACATAAAGATATGCCTTTGTGCAAATTTTTCAGGGAAAGAAAATAAGCTTATGTGGATGACAATTGAGCAATATTTGAGTCTGCAGTGGCTGTTCTACCAACCACTGATCAAATGTGATGATCGGTTGTGGGTATCAAGCTGGGGTATTTGCAGCCAGAATAATAAATCTGAGTTTGTGGTTCCCTTTGAATTTGGAACAGAGAGAGATTTGGCCTGTACTAAAAAATAAAAGGCACAGAATAAAGGGCAGAACAACTGTTCTAATGGGAAATTCCCAGAAAGATGATCAACAATCTGATCAGAATAATAAATCTGAGTTTGTGGTTCCCTTTGAATTTGGAACAGAGAGAGATTTGGCCTGTACTAAAAAATAAAAGGCACAGAATAAAGGGCAGAACAACTGTTCTAGTGGGAAATTCCCAGAAAGATGATCAACAATCTGATCTCATGACTCAAGAAAGAGATTTCAAAGCAATACGGGAAATCTGAGGGGACCATTGTGTGCGCAATTAAGGAGCCTTTTCATAGCGAAAAAGAGGAAGAACTGATGACAGAACACCTGTTCTAGTAGGAAATTCACAGAAAAGTCAGTGAAATTTTGATTTCAGGACCCAAGAAGCACATTTACGTGCAAAACAAAGAATCTGAGGAGATGGTTGCGTGCGCATTCCAAATGCGCAATTAAGGAGTGTTTCCACAAGGAAAAAGACGAAGAACTGAGGACAGAACACCTGTTCTAGTGGGAAATTCGCAGAAAAGCCACTGAAAATCTGATTTCAGGACCCAAGAAGCACATTTATGTGCAAAACAGAGAATCTGAGGAGGTGGTCGCGTGCGTATTCCAAATGCGCTTCGAATGAGCCTATATGAAAGGCAAACAGACGAGAACTGAGGCTGCCGCAAGTGTCCTAGTTGCAGGGACTACAAAATGCCCAAAAAGGAAAAAGAAAAAACAGGCCGCGCCTGTTGTACCACAAAGAGCTGGAGTTTGTGATATATTTTGTTGATTTGGATTGTTGGATTGGATTGTGTCTAGTGACTCTGTTCACTGCGCTCTCTGGTTTGGTAGTTTGAGTTGGCATATTGATTACACGGCTGCACCCCAAGTGCACCGTTTCACCATCTCAATCCCTCTCCCCTGTTCCACCAAGTTTTGTTGATGGGAACAAAGCCAAAACCAAAACCAGAACATGAACATTACCGTGTTATTTTTTTCTCTCTCTATAAAATGAGACCTGTCTGTCCATCTGTCCAAGCCCTGACAGCTCCGCGATCTGATTGACCTGCTAAATTGTATAGATATCCAGGACACTCAAATTCATGTATTAATTATTTATTTGGTTTGGATACGGGAGTGCCAGCCATAACATGGCCAAATTCAGCTGGTGTATCTATCCAATGTCCATACACATCTGTCCAGTGCAAAATTCAACGAAGGGAAGACCCCTCAGATGAGTCGTGAATCAGCTTTGAATTCGGCACTCAAACAGCCGCCCCGCAGAAACTCCCTCATCACAAGTCCTCAATCAAAAATCAAATGGATATAGTTCAGCCATGAGTTCTGTGCAGTATAATATTCGTATTTAACCAAAGTGGTGGGCATGAGGTGCTCTTGTGGATGGATGATCATTGAGATGGACATCCAGACTGAGCCCCCCCAAAAGCGATCTGAGAGCAGGTATGTACATATTTACTATATATATGCACAAGAAATGAGGAATAAGGAGAGAGGGTCTGGAAACAGTACAATAGATGGTCTAGATGCCATATGCACGAGCGTGCCAATCAGCTGGGTGCTAAGAAGTGGGATTGGGATGGATGATGTTCATACTTCAGGTTAGATAGAACACAGTGGGGACAAAACAAAACAAAACAGAGCAGAACAGAACCAACACACACAGTAAATTACAGATGTACATAGAATATAGTGGACAAGGGAGAAAAAGATTGGGGAACAAGGAAGTCCTAGATGCCCAACCTGAAACAAAGAAAACTTGGAGTACCCGACCCACCCCAACCCAAACCCCCGAAATAAATCAAAAGCCTAATGGAACCAAAAAAGGGGGGGCTCACCGGGAATCTGACCTAGGTCACTTGCAGTTGCTTACATCACTGCAGTCCAAAGCAAGTATTGTACCTCTGGACCATGAGGCCGTGGTGAGGATCACGTAGTTTTGCCCTATACTCAATCTGCCGGTCTTGAGCGTGAGTTTTTGTGCTGAGCGAAACGAACTTGAAAGTAAGCGAGGAAAGCGTACGTAATTGAAAGTAAGCGAGAAAAGTGTATTTAAGCGAAAGCCCCGTTGGGCGAACAGTACTTATCGGTCGATGTCGACATCTGTCGTATTCACACTCAAGGAAATCTGTTATTTCGGGGCGCCCGGAAAAGTTTCCGAAACTTAAAGTTCCGGAAAGGGATCCGGGAATGCCGAAACCTCTCAGTTTCGGCAACAATTCCGGGAGAGCCGAAACTAAAAATTTCGGGTCGGCAGAAATTGATTCCGAAACTTTTGATTTCGGGGCGGCCGAAACTAATCGGCCCGCCCCAGGGGTCTCCCGAAACTAAAGTTCCTGGATCAGTTCCGCGAGAAGCCGGAACTTTTGGTTTCGGAAACGGTTTCGGCCAACCCGAACTAAAAGTTTCGGAACCCGTTTCTACATTCCCGGACCGATTCCAGAAACTTTTAGTTTCAGGAACGTTTCCACGCGCCCTGATTCAACTGATTTCCCCAAGTGCACTCCAGTCGTTGTTGGCTAGGGATTCGGAGGATCCGGAAGATTAATTGGGCTCGAAGACGACGACGACCTAGGGTCTACCACGGATGAGGTCCACCCGGGTAAACCTGCAGGTTTGACCCGCGGGTTTCGACCGGGGTCACTGCCACGGGTTACGGGTCACCCGCGACGTTACCCGGGACGGGTACGGGTCTGTGGTCTAAATTTTTCTGACCCACGGGCAAGCTGTTATTTTTTTTTTCACCCACTTGTACACCATTCTTTGCGTCAAAACCTCACACCGAAAATGGAAATATTTCTGGTAGGATAAAAACCTACCTGGAGAGTGATGATTTCAGTTTGAGTTCCACTACAAGTATGAATGTAGTCAAAACTGAATTTGCAATACCTAGTTTCAGAATCACTTCCAAAGACACAAAGAAATGTAGTTTCTTTGTGTCTTGAAAGGTGTACGGAAGATTGAGGTTTCATTGTGCCTTTCAAGAATGCTGAAATAGCCACTTTAAAGAATAAAGAAAGCAGCACCAAAACAGTCACTTTCAGCGCTGCTTTCAAAAAGACTGAAAGAAAGAGTCTCAAAACCTGAGCCATTTTTGCCATTGGTCCGGCATCTTCCGGACCAATAGCAAAAATGGCGCAGATTTCTGCGCCGTGAAAACTTGCTGTTTCAGGGTATCAGAAAGCAGTGCCAAAATCGGCTGTTTTGGCGCTTCTTTCTTCAGTGTTGAAACTCTTTCCTTCTATGGTCTTGAAAGGTGCACAGAAAGTCCGAGTTTCTGGGTTCCTTTCATGATGTGAAGGAACTCTTTGTTTCTGTAGCACTGAAAGTGATTATGAAACTATGTCTTTCAATTTCAGTTTCTATTATATTGTTACTTGTAGTTTTTACTAGGATGGAAACCTTTACTGATTCTACTACTTTCAGAGTGAGTTTTTATCCTACCAGAAATATTTCCATTTTCGGTGTGCCTCTGCTTTTGTGGATTTTGGATCATTCCAGACCCGATATCCACCACCCACCATCCCCAGTCGCCGGTAACCTTTGGGTAACCCAAAATGGAACTCCAAAACGCGAGATATACAAGAGCAACGGAAGGGACTGGAGGTCAATAAATATTTCTACGCTGTCAGAGATGGAGTTGGATGACCACTGCGACCTTTTGTACACCAAGAGATGCGGCAAACAAAATTTCGTTTTCTCAAACTTTAGCCCGGGTGACCCGCGGGTACCCGCAGGTCGACCCGTACCCGTCAACCAGACACCCGCGCGGGTACGGGTCGAGGTCTCGATGGTCAAAATACCCGCGGGTTTGACCCGGCGGGTCGAGCCGTGGTAGACCCTACGACAACCAGGACACTACGCTACGGACTCTTCTCGTGGTGAAAGGAAGGAAGGACTAGCAAGGAAAGCAAGATCTAGAAGGAACGAAGGAAAGCAGGCACGAATGCAGGCAGGAGGAGGGCAGCGCCCACGCCCTCGTGCAAAAGCCGCACCATGGCGCCGCTCCCGGACATGTCGCTCTTGTGCGTCCATTAACCACCTACTGCGCATGCTGAGCTAAGATGTGCCTACGTATGTAGGTACGGCCCGATACTCATAGGTAAGTCGCGCACTGCGCATTCGCCCGTTCGTGCGGCGGACTGATTGACCCCGCACGCAGGTGTATTTATCAATCTCATCCTCTACAGCGTGCGTCCCTACCCAGTTCCCCTTTCCCCGTGCCACCAGGCTGACTCCCTCCCTCCCTGCAGGTCTTCCTCGGGCAGGTGCACGCGTCTTTGTGGGAGCGGAAGGAATTTAAGAAGCTGCTCACCGATCATTACATCGCAGGTGTTGACCTATTACCAGCGGTACCGCAGGTGGGCAGTTTTATATTCTTCTACCCTTCGTCCGTTCGGAGTGAGTCGATGCTAACGACGCTACTGCTGTGCATAGGGATGACGACGCGTGGCTGCGATACTTTGTGCGTCTTCCCTCCATTCCACCCCATCGCGTTCGTGCACCCATCCCTCCGTGTCTGTCTCCCATCCCATTGTATGACGGGTCCGCTCTGTGTTGTCTTGGCTTGGCTTGCCCTTCTCCCCCGTCCGAATCAGATCTGCACTCGGGCCACTCCACCCTAACACCCACGCCCACACCCAATTCCAATTTAACCTCCCTATCCCCACCAACTAACTCACAAACACCCTCGTCCTCGAATCGCTCGACACGGGCTTCGACATGCTGATGAAGTACCAGCCGCTCATCCTGCAGTACCGCCAGGTCCTGGACTATTTCCCGACCATGTTTGTTTCGGGTGTGTCCTGCGTTTTGTGTTATATTCACACAACTCCGTGTGCGTGTGGGCGTGCGCTGATTTGGATTTGGATTTGAGTTTTTGCATTTTGTTTCGCATGTCTACTTGCTCTTCGAAAAAGCCCTCCTATCCGCACCTCCGCCCGCCCCCTCCCTCGCTCGTGCATTCAAAACTGAAAACTAAACTGAAAACTACATCCACCCATCCGGAGCCACTCTGCGTCGTACGTTCTTCTCCCTCTTCCCCTCTCGTCCTCTTTCTTCCTTCCTTTTCTTTCAAGTTTAGTGTGCGTTATGTCGGGTCGCGCCCGCAGCCGGACTACGACCCCCCATGCTCCCTCCCCCTCCCTTTTTCTCCCCCCAATGCTCACCCTTTTTTTCCACCCCATGACTGCTCGCCAACGCTCACCCCCCCCCCAGTTTCTTCGCGTGGCGCATCTGGACCTTGACCGTCCTGAAAAGAAGCAAAAATACAAAAAGCGGTGGGATTCAACAGACGCACACTGACAACCACCGAAGGCAGAGGGGCGGGGGAATATCATACACATACAACCAGTATGTACACACTCGTGGCATCGCATCTTAATCAATGTATGCAGACATAAATTTGGGATTATTTCAGTTTGGGTCCCAGACAAAAAGAAGAGGAAGAAACACGACAACGGTTCTATGTGTGGCCTCTCCGATTGCTTGTTGAAGGAGATTTTAGCTGATTTCGTGCTTTAACTTTGCTTTAACTGCCATTTTCCGTCGAGGAGATGAAGACTGCGTCAGCTGTGAGAATGTGAAATCACTTCTTTGACTTTCCCGGGTGTGTTTCGCTGGAGAAGCTTCGGACATTGCAAAGATATTTTCGCCAAGGTCAATATATGCGAGGATTTGGGTTTGAATTTTGGGTGTGAACAGTTTTGCTTTGAAGATTAGACTTTGGGCAACTGTCTGCGTGACTAGGAAGGCAATCTCAACTGATTTGAACAAGCAGGTTCTCGTACATATTCGTGTCCTTGATCACATTTTCAAGTCGGCCAAGTTGATGCAACCGACGCTGTCCATCGACGAAAAGAATGCGCATTTGCGTCTGGGCACGTCTATTGAATTCCATACCGGCTTTCTTTGGTTTTCGCTTTTATTGATCGGGTTCGTTGGATTTTGGATTTCACGTCCCACTGGGCGAGGAATTACGTGAGAGCCAGAGAAAAGCGGAGAAGGGGGTTAGTTTTTGTGGCGAACGAAAATCGACAAGACGAGAAAGAAAATGTAGCATAAAAGAATCCGGACACGCACTATACTTCGACCCTCCCCCGCCCACGGGCGTCGTCCGTGTCATTTCCTGTGTCGGCACCTTGATGTCGCATAGCTTACAGTGGATGTAGTTCTGCAGTGTTCGAGATGACTTACAGTAGAGTCAGGTTGGAGTTCGAGTTCAAAAGAGTGAGTTTAGCGTTAAATTTCAAACGCAAAGCTGCGAGTTGATGACGAGCTTCATCCTCCCATCCTTCCTCCCAAACACCGGGCATTGTATGTGCGAAACGGGAGGGGCGGGGAGGGTGGACAGGGCGTCGGGGAAGGTGAGGGAGAGGGGGGGTTGAGGGTGGTTTTGGCCTGTGGGGTGAGGTGTAAGTACAACGGCGAGGACAGCGCGTAATGCCGGATCGTATAAGAGAGATGTTGGTTTTGTATATAGGGTAGGATCGGATCGTATCGGATAAGTTTTCATACACCATCTCGTGTGTATGAAACCCAATAAGGTCGAGAAGATAGGATGGAGTAAAAAGGAAGGAAAGCGCATGCGAGAGGATAGGATAAAAAGATCAAAAGGAGAAAATAAAAAAAGCAAACCACACGCAGATAATGCCTCAGCGTCCACGGCACCCGCCCCCATCGTGTCGAGCCCCGCATGCAGCACGCCGCACCACGCGTGCCAGCGCGTGTTGCACGCAGAGCGCACGTTAAGCACGGCCCAGAGGTCTGTGTGTGCGGGGGAGGAAGGGAAGGAAAAATAGACTTCAATGTCTTTGGGTGAGAGAGATCGGTTTCACCCCACCTGTTAGTGAATGGGCCGTTCTTTGCGGTTGAGTTCTGCTGTTGGATTGAGCAAGCGGAAGGATTTCGAGAGAACGGAGCCATACATACGGAGTCGACCTTGAACGTCCTCGGGATCGCCGTGCTCACGAAACGCGCGGCAGGGTACAGCACTGTCTCGGCGACGAGCATGCCGGTCTGCGAGTGTGTTGGCGTCCTCTTTTCAATACATGAAAAAAGTTCAGTCAAGCGAGCGCTGAGCTTGAGCATCAAATAAGTAAATATATATGCAAAAGAGGAATAGAAGCAGAGGAATGGAGGGAAGAAGTGAGTTTGAGCGGAAGGTATGAAGCAGAAGAGATCGCGAGATGAGGCGAGAGGCGGCACGCACCCGTATGGCGTTATGCGTGCCCTTGATCTAGGCGGTGTTGACAATGCCAGCAGCGCATCCGAAAACCAGCAACCAAAACCCGAAAAATCAGTATCCCGTTCTAGTTTTAGCAGTCGGCATCCGGCCCCCACACCGCACACTCCCCAGTGTGCTGTATGCGCGCCCAATTATGCACCACTTAATCACGCGAAAGCAAGAAGGTCGAAGACGCGAAGAACGATAAGCATTCGGGTGTACGGTATGGCGAAAAACAGTATGCCCGTATCTCGTCTCGCACACCAACAAAAGCCCGTTGTACAACCGAAAGCAAAAAACACGCACCCAACCAACACCCTGTCCCGGCAGTTGTGCCTGGGCAACGACTGGAGGCCACCCTCCATGAGGGCGCGCCGTAGGCGAGGCGTATGTCGCCAGCGAGGAGGGCGCGGAAGTGTGGGTGGTCTTTGGTGCGCTGCCGAGGTAGGTGAGTTGTCAGCATAAGAAGCGAAGCGAGTACGAGCAAAACACGTCAGCGGATTGAAATGGAGAGGAAGGGAAGAGGGAACAGTGGGAGGGAAGGCAAGGGATAGGAAGAGAGGATAGATGGGACGGACAGGGAAGGCGGAGAGAAAGAAGGGAACGCATCGGGAGGAAGGTCGGATAGATTAGGGGGAAAGAGGGAGGGGAGATGGAACGAGTGCCAGGGGAATTGGCGTTATCCCAAACATGAAGCCAAAAGAAGGGATAGGAAGATACGAAGGCGGGGAGGAGAGTGAACGCAAGGGTGGAGCGGAAGAGGAAAGAGAAAGAGCGAGGCGATGGGAAGAGGTTGGAAAGACTAAGAGGAGGAATGGCCAAGGGAGGGAAGAAGAAAACGTGAAGAGAAGAGGTGCACCTGAATCTCCCGATACGGCTCCAAATACGGGTTCTTGTAGTCGAAGCTGACGACGAGACCGATGCTGACAAGGCCATCGGCCATGCGCCGGCGTAGGTGTGCGCGGAAAGCGGCCAGCCGAGGGAGTGGAGGACAAAAGTATAGTGGAAGAGGAAAAGAGAGAGACACGCACCAAAAACATGCCTCCTCTCCTCCTTCACCCCAATCCCTCGTGTCTCCGCCTCCATCCCGTTCCTCAAATGATACATCGTCACCGCCTGCTTTGTCAAGCCCCCGTGCACGCCTTCAGTGAGAAGGGTGGCCCGCGCGGAATCCCACGCCCGGCTTGAAGCGCGGGCGCTTCGTGCGCGCGAGTCCAGCGTCGTGCGTCACGACTCCGCGCACGCTGTGCACCCTCCTCCCTTGCGCGTCTTGCGCGTTCGCTTCTTAGGAGAGGAGACGGCGGGCACTGGCAAAGCCCGGAATATACCTTCCATTTCTTCTGCGATGCCCCCAGCTCAGGCTCGCAATGTGATTCCGTTGTTGTTCATGTGCGGTGGGTGCGGAATCGAGATGGCGTATTTCTGCAAGCGCTTTCCTGAGCTCGTCACCGGCTAGGATAGTGGGTGGTCGGGATACGTCGTACGCCAGTCGGGGAGGAGCGCGTTCAGAGCAAAGGGCTTGATGACCGCACCCGAGCACGACGACGCGCATTTCGTTTCTGGTTTCGAGCTCGAGTGGCTCGAGTCGGATGGCGGCGCTGGGCCGCCCGACGATGCACCCGTCGACGGTCTCTTCTTCGTGCGGCTTAGAGGTGGGATCATAGGGCGTGTAAGAGCCATTGTGGAGGCGTGTAGAGAGCGAGCGGTCTCGGGAGACGAGGACGGCCAGCATCGCGATGAAGAGAAGGAATGGCGCGTAATTGACGTGGGCATCAGGCCGTCCGCCAATCACAGACTGGGGATTTGAAATTTGATACCGACAGCGACCGAATGGGAGACCGAAGAACGAGAAGCATGTTCACAGAGGATGGCGGAGTGAAAACTTCCGTGCGGAGGTTCGGAGGTTGAACAACCAGAAGTAACACAATCCAAAGCGAGCCGGAGAGGCTGGAGCAGCATAGCGGGCGAGGGTGAACCGGTAAAAGTATAACGGCAGAGAATTGCAGAGCTGAGTCATACAATCTCGGAGAAAGGACGATCGCTGGAAGGACGGACAAAGTATGTCCGAGAAAACGCGGAGAGTGGATACTCCGGGAGTTTTCGACGGAAGTGTGCTCGGAGGAAGTCAGACGCAATGCCGAAAGTTCTGGGAGAGCAACAGGTTTGTCCGGAAAGGACGTTCGGTGTTCGGCGTAAGCCAAAGGACCGAAAAGGATCGGAGGCCGGCATAAGCCAGAAGTCCGAGAAAGATCGGAAGTCGGTGTAAGCCGGAAATCCGAGAACTGGTGACCGGAGTCGCCAGGGTTCGAGACTAGGTCTTGGAGGTGTTCCGGAAGGGAACGGTGGCTGAAGTGTTGTGGCGGAATGCCGATGAGACCGAAGGGCCTCGTGATGATGGCGCTAGTATTGCTGGTTTAACGTTAAAAACGCCGAGTCCAAGCCACGGGGATAAGCTGGGGGAGCCGATACCGAGCAAAGTCCGACATCATAGTTGGTCGTGTGTACACACTGAAAACTCCGAGTAGACTGGTAGGAAACAGTTGGTGCCTCTGATGTTCGATCAACGGATCAATAATTGTGGGGCAATCCAGGCATCCATAGTCCAGGTTCACAGAGAATCAGAAACAGATAACGCAATATTTCTTCCATAGAGGAAGACATCAACACAGATGGAAATAAGGCAGAAGAGGCTGCCGATTATCGGAAGATTGCCGAGAGGTTCCGAGAGCTTGTCCGGTGATTTCCGAAGGACCCGGAGGTGGACGGAGGTAAGCCGGAAGTTTCGGAAGCTCGCATGCACGGAGAGAGAAACCCATCAAATTCCATTGATAAGTAATAACTTTATCGGAAGAAAAGTATGGAAAGGTCCGCACATGGAAGTTGAATTTCGCGGCAATGGTGAGGATTATAGATAGATAGATCCGGCTCGGAAGAGCGGGATTGTCGTGATGGAAAGAATGTAAGTGGGAAAGAAATGAACACCTCGGAGGAAACCCCCATACGCCAACGCAGTCGGACGGAGGTTTGAGGCATCGAAGAGGCTTGTCTAAAGCAAATCTGGAGATCCAGACAAAGGTCCGGCGGCGGAGGAATTACCGGACGGAATCGACCGGACAGGACGTTTCGGGCACCCAATAACCCGGTGGTCGGAGGCTCCGCCGTATCGGCGGAGTCCCCAGGATTTTCATCATCTACTTTCTTCCGGCCGGAGTTTTCCTCCTTGGCCAATTCCGGCAGAGTTGGACGAACGGTGAATGGGCTGGAAGTTCCTCGGCCTAGCGAAACCGGAAGCCAGAAAGGCCGGAGGTTCGCTGGAGGAAGAGCCGGGGAGTGACAGACGAGTTGAAGTCGATGGCAAGCCGCTGTTGCCGGAGTATCGGAAGTTTCGATCTCCAGGCAAAATAGGAGAAGCCAGAGCCAGAATGAGTGTCATCAAAGTCCAGGAAATGTCCGGATTGAACATCGGAATTGTCCGGAGGTTGAGAGTCGTCCAACTCGCGCATCTCCGGCCGTTGCCAGTACTGGAAGTCAATACCGCGCGCACTAAGCCGGAGGCCTTCCGGTGTACCCGGAAAGTTTCCGTCATCCAATTCGCAGGTGATGCGAAACGGAAGCGCTGAGTAAAGGGTGTGGGAGAGTGCAGGGTCGCTCCACCTGAGCACGGAAGTGAGTGCATCGAACTCGAGTATGAAGGGACCGATCCAGCTGGAACTTTTCATACAGAAGTTCCGGAGCTTCTCTTCCGCATCCGCAACTGAATCCCAAAGGGTGAATGTATCACAAAACTCCATCACGAACAAGGAAAAGTTCCCTTGCCATAACATATCCCAATTACCGCCGGCGTTGTACATAAGCTGGGCGGCATCACCCCGGATGAACGACAAGATGAATAGAATTTTGTCGACATCCGTGCGAAACTCCCGAGGGCATTCCACAAAGTGCATATAGCACTGGGCCAGGAAGGAGTTGAGTTTTGACGGATTTGTGCTGTCGAAGATTTCAGGAAAGTGGAAGTTTGAGCGGGATGAGCGCTGCTCCGTCTCCGGGAGATGGATGTGAACATCTATCTCCGGAAGGAGCGCAGCTTCATCCGACGGAAGATGTGCCGGATGACAGACGTCATGGTCGGAGATTCGACTAGGGCCGGAACAGAAATCCGGAACGTCGTAGTAATCCGGAGGTTCGGTAGACGTACGGAATTGAGAATCCGAATGGGAACGTTCGGTGTCCGGGGCATCGACCGATAAGCCAAAAGATCCGGCATTCAATTGAAAGTCGGAACTTCCGAAGACCGGAAACGGAGGTCTCGGAAATTCGCCCATGAGGTGGGAAGGCACCGAAACAGCTCGGAAAAACCCTGTATCCCTCGAGTCATTATGGCCGGACAAAGCCGGTCCATGATGGATCGTGGAGGGAATTGTCGGACCAGAACTGGTGATGGGCAGGGTGCTTCTATATGGTGCAACTTCTCAAAACACCAAATATCCACTTTCAATAACTCTTGTGTCCGGGGGAGCAACCAAGTATTAGTTTGACTAAAGTGTAGTTTCTTGTTTAAGTTGTAGTTTTGGCGGGTGCTTTCAAGTCCACTAGGCGCTATGCGACCAAGTTTACTGAAACGAGCTGGTTTGTTATTCTTAAAGGGGTGTGTGATTTGTAGCTGATAGTTCAAGACTATCCAGAAAAACGCCTTTAAGACGCGTAACGTATTCCCTTGCACTAAAACTCTCGTAACCACGCGTTTCCGTGTCCACCCCTTGAAAGACAGTCACTCCTAGTGCGGATGGATCATGTTTGAGAAAGGTTCACAAAGCTAACTTCTATAAAACCAAACCCTAACCAAAACCACTCAATGACACTTTTCCTTAATAGGAATGATAGTTTAAGTTCGGGGGTGTAGACCAAGTATTAGGTCAAATAGCCAAGTGCGTGCAGGTTTCAACCGTTCGAGAGAGTCTCGTAGTTGAGCATGGTGCGTTTTGTTAGTTCGAGGAGCACTTTCCTTTGTTCACGGATGAAGGTAGGTTGCTTAGTATAAGAAACAGACTCGAAGGTCTGGTGTGGTTTGTTCTGAGGAACGGGTTTGTGCTAACACGTTGGCTTAACAAGCTCACAACGATGGTTCGCGGACACAGGGACACAGAACACAGGACACAGGACACACAAGAACATGTTCACAGACACAATGACAATACAAACACAAGACACAGGACACAGACACGTTCACGGACACAATTCCACAGTTCAAGTTCACAAGTCCACATGGATATTAATCCAAACCACAAGTCACTTTATATCAGGTGAAAGAACAGTCGCGCTGGGCTACTGAGCTCTCGAGCCAAACCTGTCTACAACACTGCTTTGTCTAGAGGCAGGGTCTGCTACTGTACTGCTAAACTGCCTGCTCTTTTATACTACTCTCTTATCGCGATGACGAAATAATATTATATACACTGGTCCGTTTATCCGTGAAACCTGACTCGAAATCCCTGCTCGAATAACGCTATTGGCTCCCTATACCGGTAGATTGAACATCGGTTCAGACTCGATCGATTGAAGTTGAAATATTATGGTATCTTGGTGATATGCTGGGTCCGCGACTCGCAGCTCAGGCGACGCTCTTGCCTAGATGCGTCTCTTCTTCATCCTAGCCCTATTCAGATTCTCCTACTGAGGTCGGGGTCTCTTCGGGAGCGACTTATACGGTTCGCGGGCACTGTCAAACTCTCGCAGTTCAACTATATTGATCGCGTTTCGGCTGTTGCCATCTTTGATCGGACAGCTCCACCTGGAGCACGCTTTGGCATCGGTCACCTAATCCATCTTGGTCATACTCCGGATCTGCACGGACCTCGGAGTTATAGCCGTTCGGGGTATTCACCGCTTTTCCGTTCTCGGAGCCCTCTGCTTGCATGTGACACACACGTCCACTAATTCCAGGAATGCTGCGACAAACAACGTGTCTCTGGAGGTGGTCGCGACCACTGAGTTCCGTCCATGATTGCCAAATATAGATTCCTTCTAACTCCTCTGTAGTCCAAGTCAGCGTCAGCGCTTCTAGGCGGGTTCCTAGGTACCGTCTGGTTATTCGAGATCGTCTCCTTGTGAGCGCGACTCTAGCTATATGACTGGTAGCTCTCCGCGCGAGGCATCGCAGAAGCTTCTCGGGATGTCTGTGTGATTGTTTATATTGAAAATCGCAAAATAGCCGCGTTTCACGTGTGGCTGCTTTCACGGCTTATCACCGTTCCGTTTCCGTGTCCACCCGTTCCGTTCACACAAGTTTATACAACAACGTCCTTCCGTGTTTATTGGTGTTCTACACAAGATATCCTAGATATCAGGTGTCAACCACAGCTAAGATCTAGTCTCCAAATCGACATCCAATATCTAGCAAGGAGGGGTAGAATCCGCTGCCTTAACCCTGTACCTCTGGCTAATTTATACACTTTACACTGATCTAAACTACTAAAACAGGAATAATAAATAAAGAGCCCGGTTCCGAAGTAGCTAGCCTATCAGAACGTCCTATTGTTCCTCCTACTAATTTACAGAGTGATCCCATTCATATTCATACAAGTAATGGATGAAAAGTATGAAATGTTCGCATAATTTGCCACTTTTGGACTTTTATGCCCTGTACAACTCTTTTATTGTATGTGCCGAGTCATAATCGTTTTGGGAGTCATGTCTTTATGACTCAGATCGAGTCATTGACCGGGCTGGCCGGTTTCCCCATTTATGAGTCAAAGCGTTGGATCACATCATTATTTGATGGGTCCAGCCCCGAGTCCTTGTTTTGATTTGTCAGTCCTCTTGGCCTATACGCGCCACCTCCCGTGACCTCTGGTAGTTCCCACGTGATGGGGCAGTGCAAGTGTCCCCCCTATGTTGATGGCTTGAAGCGAACCATAGGCTTTCCCTTCTGGTATGCTTTTAGCTAATTGTAGTGTATGCCACCTTCGTGCCCTCCTATGTCTCGTTCTCATGTTCCAGTCCTTCCATTGGATAGTTTTATATGTCCGGTTAATTAGAGGGAACACCCTGACTCCCCAAACGGTGTGTGTTGGTAAGGAATCAGGTTTTAGCTAGTTGTCTCCGGCTGACCAACCTGACTCAGGTTTTGAGAGGTGTTAGTGGACCCTTGACTCCTTGGCTATACGCTGCTGTCTCCTAGCCATCTGCCTGGACTTCGGCATTGACCCTTGTTGGGATGGTATGCAGGCGATTCCTTGTTTGTAATGTTTTGGAATTGGAAAATAATTGGTATTTTCACACCTGGCCAATCTGGTGGCTCATCACCGGAGGATGGATGATCAGCCAAAGGTGATTCTTCGAGTGTCGGAGTAAGCCGACATCCTAAACCGAGCTCCTCTCCGGAGCACAGGGTACCCACGCTCAACGGAATAGCATGAGGAGTGAGGTCTGGGAGCGAAGAAATGGAACCGGATGGTGAAGAAGACATTTGAAAGCCAACAAGGATAGGTGAGATTGATTATACTGTTATATCCGTGTCAAGAGGGAGAGAAAGGAAGGAGAGGGGATAGGTTCCGGATGGATTATGACTGGGCTTAGGAATGCCGGAGGTCAACGGAAGTAAATGGGAGATGATTCTGGAACACGGATATGGACCACTACACCACAGCTAGGTTTAAGGGTGAGCGTACTATCTGGTTGGCTAGGAATGAAGGAGGAGGGAAAGGGAGACGGCCGAGGGTTACCGGAAGTGAAGGCCGGTGAGCTGGAGAAGAAATGCCTAAGGCCGGACAAAGTCCGGTAAGCCGGAGGTGATATGCCGAGGGCCGGGCGATGTCCGGTAATCCGGAAGTTATGTCGAAGTCCGAGATGGAGTCCGACAAGTAGGGAAGTTCACGGATGTATAAGTCCAGACAGACGGGATAGAGTTTTTCGACAAGTCCGGTCGTCGGACAGAAGACGGAAGTTGAGTCCGTCGGCCGGAGTACTCGGACGTTGGAGGTGTCAAGACGAGGAAGAAGGAAATGAGGTTAAGACAGGAATGATGTTTATAATCAATCTAAAGTACATGATCATAATCTAGACATTTTATAGTAATAGCGGAGGTAAGTATATATAAGGAAATTGATTGAAGAACAAGGGAAGAATAAAAGGAGAACATAGCTTCTTGTATAAGTACAAGGGAGATGACGGATTGAGAACATAGAGCATGTGTGCACAAGAGTGCATGTGGAGATCTACTGCTAAGGCAGATAGACAGTTGCGTGAAAACTTGTCATCAGCCAAAGGGCCGGATGAAGTCCGATAAGGGCCAGAGCGTTCCGGAGAAGACCGGAACGTTAAGCCAGAAGAGGACGGAGATGAACGGATGATAACCGGAAGTCATCCGGTCGTAGTCCGGATGTCGTCTGGGGTTGAGCCGGAGGGAAACCAATGTAGACCAGGAGTTGGCCGGGAGTTGACCGGAGGTTATCAGAATGTGAACAGATGTATACCGGAGTATACCGGAAGTGGTCAGATGAGGTCCGGATGAGTCCGTGGTGGTACGGGATGTAACAGTAGTTCCAGATCCCTGATCATTGACCCTCGTTAACTTCCATACTTCTGTTAACCTCCGTCCAGCTCCATCCTCCGGCCCAGACATCCGTCATCCAGAACCTACTTCTTCTCCTCCTCTGTTCCCTTCCCTTCCCGACACAGATATAACAGTCTCCTTGTCCTAGGGTGTACCGTATGTGTTCTTCCTTTAGCAACTAGTTGCCTAGCCACTTAGTCTTCAGCGTATTCTTACTGTAGGTATCAGACGTCCTCAGCCTGCTGCCTAGCGACTGCTCATAGCCTGTCCATCTACAGTATCTGAGTGTCCATCCTTGCCAGTGCACTTGACAATACTGTCTTCTGTCTCGGTAATTCTTCCTAGGTCTGTTAGAACTAATGTTCTTATGAATGTATGGGTGTGGTATATCTCCTAGGTGGTTTAGACTAGACCCATTCATAAAGGTGTCCACCTTATGTGGATTCCTAGCTTACAGCCAGTAGCTGGAGCTCGCTCTGACCCTCCTTTGTATCAAGGCCTAGCACACTAGTGTTATCTGGTGACAACTAGATGCTGTATGCTAGCTTAGGTTGTTTAATTAACAGGCCTAAGTTCACAAAAATAGTCCAATGGATGTGCATTGGGTGTTGTTGAGATGGCACAACACCCAGATTCATATTCATTTGGTTTGGATACGGGAGTGCCAGCCATAAAATAACCAAGTTCAGCTGGTGTATCTATCCAATGTCCATCCACATCTCTCCAGTGCAAAATTCAATGAAAGGAAGACCCCTCAAATGAGTCTAGAGTCAGCTTTGAATTCAGCACTCAAACAGCTGCCCCGCGGAAACTCCATCATCACGAGTTCTCGTCAAAAATCAAATAGATATACTGCAGTAATAAACGAGTTGCTGTAACGACCTCTAGTCCTATATACCTTTCTGCGCTATTTCATTTCGTTCTTATTTACTGTAATCTCGAGTTACGATTATCTACAGTCTGGTCTAGTTACGTAGAGAGTATTAGTCAGACTTTCGATGACATGGGGAATATTATCATCTTTATCAACAACTATGACCTACGTGTCCCTTGCTGTATTCGTCGAGCCTCTCCGAATCGGTCAGTAATCTGTTGAGCCTCTCCAGATTACTTCTCTATCCCGTCGAGCCTCTCGGGACCAATCAACTATACTTTGGGCTCTTTTACGCACCGCTCTAGCCTACGTCGAATGTCGACTAAGCCAGGAGAACTACTCTGTAAGGAAGAGAACGTCTCGTCCTTTGAGTGGATTTCCAAGGAGCGGACCGTTGTCTAAGGGTCTATACCACATAGTTCACTTAAGCTCGCCAGCACTACTTTGTCGATACTATCTCCTACATAGTGAGGCTCACATAGGTCTCACAGTTGCATGCATCATACATAATATTTGTGATGAACAAAAGTGGTGGGCCCAAAGTGCTCTTGTGGATGAATGATTCAGACAGAGACTGAGTCAAAAAAAAGCTTTCAAGTAAAGTCATCTGAGAACAGGATGTGAAATAAGGAAGAGAGGGGAACGGAAACAGTTTAGATGCCATATACATGGATGTAGAAATTCATTGGGTGCTTAGAAGTGAAATTAGGATGGATGGTGTCCAGACTTCAGGTTAGATAGAACACAGCAGGGACAAAACAAAACAAAGCAGAGCAGAACAGAACCAACACACACATTAAACTGCCAGGCGTATATGGGGTTTTGATATATCATCAGTCCTCTGATCAGCGGACGCCGTGATATATCAGGACCTCTAAGTTAGAGGTGAGTCTGATATATCAGCTCAGCTCATCTTCCTTTCCCGCCGCATTGCGCTCCGCCCGATTTGGGTGCCCACCGTATGGCCTCTCTGGTTGCTTGTTGACGGAGATTTTACCTGATTTCGTGCTTTAACTTTGCTTTAACTGCGATTTTCCGTCGAGGAGATGAAGACTGCGTCAGCTGTGAGAACGTGAAATCACTTCTTTGACTTTCCCGGGTGTGTTTCACTGGAGGAGCTTCGGACATCGCAAAGATATTTTCGCCAAGGTCAACGCATGCGAGGATTTGGGTTTGAATTTTGGATGTGAACAGTTTGGCTTCGAAGATTAGACTTTGGGCAACTGTCCGCACAACTAGGAAGGCAATCTCAACTGATTTGAACAAATAGGTTCTCGTACATATTCATGCTCAGCCAAGTTGATCCAACCGATGCTGTCCATCGACGAAAAGAATACGCGTTCGCGTCTGGGCGCGTCTATTGAATTCCATGGCGGCTGTCATTGGTTTTCGCTTTTATTGGTCGGGTTCGTTGGATTTTGGATTTCACGTCCCGGTGGGGGAGGAATTAAGTGAGAGCCAGAGAAAAGCGGAGAAGGGGGTTAGTTTTTGGGGCAAACGAAAATCAACAAGACGAGAAAGAAAACGTAGCACAAAAGAATTCGGACGCACTATACTTCGGCCCTCCCACGGGCGTCGTCCATGTCATGTCTTGCGTCGGCACCTTGATGTTGCATAGCTTGCAGTGGATGTAGTTCTGCGGTATTCGAGATAACTTACAGTAGAGTCAGGTTGGAGTGCAAGTTCAAAAGAGTGAGTTTAGCGTTAAATTTCAAACGCAAAGCTGCCAGTTGATGACGAGCTTCATCCTCCCATCCTTCCTCCCAAACACCGGGCATTGTATGTGCGAAACGGGAGGGGCGGGGAGGCAGCACGCCGCACCACGCGTCCCAGCGCGTGTTGCATGCAGAGCGCACGTTAAGCACGGCCCAGACGTCGGTATGTGGGGGGAAGAGAAGGAGAAGGTGGCGGTGTAGGGGGCAAGGGAGAAGGTGCGTCAGCTTTGTCGTAAAGGAAAAATATACTTCAATGTCTTTGGGTGAGAGAGATCGGTTTCTCTCCACCTGTTAATGAATGGGCCGTTCTTTGCAGTTGAGTTCTGCTGTTGGATTGAGCAAGCGGAAGGATTTCGAGAGAACGGAGCCATACATACGGAGTCGACCTTGAACGTCCTCGGGATCGCCGTGCTCACGAAACGCGCGGCAGGGTACAGCACTGTCTCGGCGACGAGCATGCCGGTCTGCGAGTGTGTTGGCGTCCTCTTTTCAATACATGAAAAAAGTTCAGTCAAGCGAGCGCTGAGCTTGAGCATCAAATAAGTAAATATATATGCAAAAGAGGAATAGAAGCAGAGGAATGGAGGGAAGAAGTGAGTTTGAGCGGAAGGTATGAAGCAGAAGAGATCGCGAGATGAGGCGAGAGGCGGCACGCACCCGCACGGCGTTATGCGTGCCCTTGATCTAGGCGGTGTTGACGATGCCGGCGGCGCATCCGAAAACCAGCAACCAAAACCTGAACATCAGTATCCCGTTCTAGTTTTAGCAGTCGGTATACGGCCCGGCCCCCACACCGCAGACACTCCCAAGTGTGCTGTATGCGTGCCCAATTATGCGAAACTTAATCACGCGAAACGAAAGAAGGTCGAAGACGCGGAGAACGATAAGCATTCGGGCGTACGGTCTGCCGAAAAACATTATGTCCGTATCTCGTCTCGCACGGCAACAAAAGGCCATTGTACAACTGAAAGCAAAAAACACGCACCCAACCAACACCCCGTCCAGGCAGTTGAGCCTGGGCAACGACTAGAGGCCGCCCTCCGTGAGGGCGTGCGCCATAGGCGAGGCGTATGTCGCCAGCGAGGAGGGCGCGGAAGTGTGGGTGGTCTTTGGTGCGCTGCCGAGGTAGGTAAGTTGTCAGCATAAGAAGCGAAGCGAGTACGAGTAAAATGGCTCAGCAGGTTGAAATGGAGAGGAAGGGGAGAGGGAACAGTGGGAGGGAAAGCAGAGGATGGGGAGAGAGGGTAGGTGGGAAGGACAGGGAGGGTGGAGAAAAAGAAAGGAACGGATGGGGAGGAAGGTCGGATAAAGTACAGGGAAAGAGGGAGGGGAGATGGAACGAGTGCGAGGAGGGCGGAAGCGAATTGGCGTTATCCCAAACAGGGAGTACAAAGAAGGGATAGGAAGATACGAAGGCGGGGAGGAGAGCGAACGCAAGGGTGGAGCGGAAGAGGAAAGAGAAAGAGCGAGGCGATGGGAAGAGGTTGGAAAGACTAAGAGGAGGAATGGCCAAGGGAGGGAAGAAGAAAACGTGAAGAGAAGAGGCGCACCTGAAACTCCCGATACAGTGCTAAATACGGGTTCTTGTAGTCGAGGCCGACGACGAGGCCGATGCTGACGAGGCCACCGGCCATGCGCCGCCGTAGGTAGTGTGCGGAGAGTGGCCAGCCGAGGGAGTGGAGATAAAAGTATAGTGGAAAGAAGGGGAAAAGAAGGAGAGCCACACACACCAAAAACATGCCTCCTCACCTGCTTTGTCAAGCCTCCGTGCGCGCCTTCAGCGAGAAGGGTGGCCCGCGCGCGAGTCCAGCGTCGTGCGTCACGACTCCGCGCATGCTATGCACCTTGCTCCCTTGCGCGTCTTGCGCGTTCTCTTCTTGGGAGAGGAGACGGCGGGCACCGGCGAAGCCCGGAATAGAGCTTCCATTTCTTCCGATGCCCCCAGCTCAGGCTCGCAATGTGATTCTGTTGTTGTTCATGTGCGGTGGGTGTGGGATCGTGATGGCGTATTTCTGCAAGTGCATTCCTGAGCTCGTCACCGGCTAGAATAGTGGGTGGTCGGGATACGTCGTACGCCAGGCGGGGAGGAGCACGTCCAGGGCAAAGGGCTTGATGACCGCGCCCGAACACGACGATGTGCACTTCGTTTCTGGGTTCGAGCTCGAGTTGCTCGAGCCGGACGGCGGCGCTGAGGCCTGCGGGGCCGCCCCCGACGATGCACGCGTCGACGGTCTCTTCTTCGCGCGGCTCAGAGGTGGGGTCGTAGGGCGTGTAAGAGGCAAGGCGGGCGGATGCGGAGGCGTGTAGAGCGCGAGTTGGATGTCTCGGCAGGCGAGGGCGCAGGCGGGCCAGCATCGGGGTGAAGAGAAGGCAGAAATGAGAAATGACTCGTGATTACGGACCGACCAAGCCGTCCGCCAATCACGCGTGCGATTCGAACCTACTAGGTCACCGATGGTTTTTGATGGACGAGCGTCCGAATAGCTGTAGGGAAAGCATAGAGAAAGACGGGAACGCATCTGTCGATTCAATATCAGGACACTGTAAGATTTCATTTTTTTCATGCCGCTTAATTGCATAACGAGGCACCCGACTTGTATGGTCGAACCCGACACGGTGCGCCTTGTCTACCTTGTTGTGTCTCATCCTCACTGACGCCGCTCCAGGAGGCCGACGCAACACCCAAACCTGTTCACCCACTTGAACAATCCACGATAGACAACTAATACTTATCAGCTCATCGAGCAGTTCTACTGATCGACGAGGGTTCCGACCGACAATGGACCTGGCATGATACGACTGCAAACCGCGGGCCGCACCATTGATGTATTATTGTTACTCTGGACAATTTCATGTATACTACTTTGTATTATTCTCCTTACGCATCCGTGAATGGACTGAGATACCGTTCTTCCGTAGCTCTGATTCATTCCAACTCACGAAGATATTCCTTGGTCGCCCGCATGATCCGTTCATATCACTAAAGTTGGTGACCGTGGTTTTGCCTGCAAACCTGGCAGAAGAATATTCCTAAATGGGTAAGTCACTTCCCAAAATAGGTAGCCCTCTATCCTCTCTCCCTATCCCCAGATCCGCGCACGGGAACCGAATATATAATTTCGACACAAAATGCGTGGAAGCGTGGAACGTAGAATTTAAGTAGCATAATGCATAGCGGGGATGGATGCAGAATGTATGTAGCAGCGCAGTGTAAGTACGGAGGAGGAGGAGTGCGTGATGCGTCATACGGAGCGATATACGACGAGACGAGACGAGACGAAATGTATGCTGGATGCGGCAAAAGGTACATGCGATGGGATGTGAGGTGGGATAGCATAATGACACTACTGTAGGCTGTAGCAGTAGCAGATCGGGAGATCGAGTGGTCGAGGAGAGACGATGGATGCAATGCGATGGGCCGACGGCGGGCAGGAGGAGAGGGGTGTTGGGGAGGAGGAGGCAGAGGCGGGGTTACGACTCCAAGCCGCGTGTCGCAGCGGAGGCCTGTGGTAAGATTAGGTTAGGTTAGCGTTCGCTTTAATCGACGGGAGGGAGGGAGAGCAGCAAGTTGACCTTGTCTCCAGCCGACCGAGTTCTCCACGCCTCAGTCGGGCCACGATCCAAGTGCACGTTGATGGTGCAGAGGGAGACGGAAGACAAAGACAAAGCACTCACCCCGCTCTACATCGTCCCCATACTCCTTCCCGTCTCCGTCCTCCTCATCGTCCCCATCCCCGTCCCCGAACTCACCGCCGTCTCTGGAATCTCCGACTCCTCTTCCCCCCACACGCCCCCCAGCTCCAGCACGTCGAGCGCGCGCACCTGCTCGTCCCCACCCAGGTCGTCGAACTCCTCGAACTTGGTCGTGATCATGAGCGACGGTGTCTCTGTCTGCCCATCCGTCGTCACGAGCGCCATGTCCTCGAACAAAAGCCGCCCCGCGTGTCTCCGTGTGCGTGCCTTGTCGCGGGGCCGAGTGCAAGCTGAAGCGCCGCGAGTGCGAAGCCGAGATGGTCCCGAGGGCCGCGCGCGCGTTGAGTGTCGTTGGAGTAGAGCTTCGAGAGGGGGAGGTCCCAGACGAAGTTTCTGTGGGGCGAGGCGTAAAGGTCAGCACGGGTAGGTAGGGTATTTTGAGAAGAGAGGGATAGGGACACGACAGGGAAAGCGCGTCCTCGAACGCATTGGCGCACCGCAAGCCGCCCAGGACGCGTCAGTCACCCACGCGGCTGCTTTACGGCGCCGCCCCTCCGGGATCGTTCCTCCATGACATGCATTGCGGATTTTCTCTTCTCCCCAGACATCCTCCTCTCCACTCGCTCCACTCCTCCACGAAGCACCCCGTCCACCCATCTCCGCGGGCTCGCTCCTCCGCATCCTCCTCACACCTGAACCCCAAACCCAAAACACCCAAACAACTCACCAGCGTCCACACAAGCCCCACCGTGATCCCCACGTCCGCGACGGACGACGCCGAGAACCACAGCAGCGCGGGCGCGTGCAACTCGGGCCTGCGCGCGAATTACTTGATCAGCGCGAGCTTGGTCGCGGTCCAGAGGCCGCCGGCTGGGAGAGGGAAAAAAAAGGGGGGGTTAGTGTTGGGAAGTAAGGGTGTGTGTGTAGACAGTAGATAGATAGATGATAGATGGGGGGAAGTCGTCTCGTCTCAGCCCACCACACCCCGTTCACACCGTCGGAGGGTCCGCGAGTCCCTTCCGTTCGCTCGCCACGACCAACACGGCGAGCATCTCCGTGTCCCGCTGCACGCGAATTGGCAGGTAGTCCGTGCGCCAGGGCACATACACTCGTAGAATCCGCACTCGGTCGCGGCACGCATTCCGCCCCCATACACGAAATCAAGACGCGTCTGCGCACACGAAGCGCAACGCATTCCACTCGCCACGCCACGCCACGACAAACGCCTACCACTCGCTTCACACTGCACGCGCCGCACGCACGCATACCGCAAGAAACGCCGTATGCGAGGCCAATACCGAGCCCGTGCGACTCTCCCTTACGCCGGGCGGATTATGACGTGGTGCGCGCGCGACAAGAGCTGGCTCGCGCCTTGGTCCTACTCCCCCAACTCGCTCCGTGGCGCAGAAAACACCTCCACCGACGACGACATTTGGATTTGGATGCGGGAGACGCGACGCGACGACACCGCACAGCGCTCTCTCCTCAGCTGCGTCCCATTACTCCCCGCCCACAAAAGACCTGCGCCGCGGACACTCTCACCACTCCCCACTCCGCGCTCCCACTTCCCCGTCCTCCTCCTCCCCTCACCCCGCTCCCCACTCGCACCACCCGCACCTGCACCCGCTCCCCGTCCCGTCTCACTCTCACTCGCACCCCACTCAGCCGCCTCCCATTCAATCCCCTCCGCGCTCTCCAAAGCAAACCGACGGCCCTGTCCTCCCCGCTCCCCACCCCGCTCCTCTCGCTCCCACCCCCTCCCCACCTCCCCCAACAAAATTAATGCACAAAAACGAAGGAGCTCACCAAACGCGGCGCCCGCGAAGAGTGCGATGAGGAAGGGCGCGGCGCGGAGCGGGTGAGGGTCCAGATGCGCCATGCGAAGAAGAGCGGGGGTGGAGACGAGGACCTTTGGGGTGAAAACGAGGGTTAGCGGGCGAGCGAGATAGGAAGGGGGTGAGCAGGGCGAGAAAAAGGGAGGGAGGGGGAGGGAGCATGGGGGATCGTAGTCCGGATGCGGGCGCGACACGACACGACGTGCACGAAACTTGAAAGAAAAGGGAGGAAGAGGGGACGATAAGGGAGGACAGACGTATGGCGCAGAGTGGCTCTGGATGGGCGCATGTAGTTTTGGTTTGTAGTTTTAATTTTGGATCCACGAGCGGGGGAACGGCCGGGCGGCGGTACGAGGGCGCGGGTGGGGAGCAAGTCGGGCGACGATGGCGAGAACGCGACGAGGCGAAAAAAAAATATACCCGAGGACCTGGCCGTACTGCAGGATGAGTGGCTGGTACATCATCTGCATATCGAAGTCCGTGTTGAGCGTTTCGAGGACGAGGAGGTAGGCGACCTGGGCGGTGAGTTAGTGTGAGTGTGAGGGAGGTATAATTGGAGTTGGGCTTGGGTGTTAGGGTGGAGTGGCCCGCATGCAGATCGGATTCGGAGGGGAGAAGGGCAGCGCAAGGCAAGGCAACACAGAGCGGACCCGTCATACACTGCGGATGGGAGACGGACGCGGGGGGATGGGTGCACGGACGCGATGGATCGGAAGGGAGGGAAGACGCACAAAGTAGCGCAGCCACGCGTCGTCGTCCCTACACAGCATCAACTCACTCCGAACGGACGAAGGGAAGAAGAAGACAATAATGCGCACCTACGTTACCGCTGGTGATACGTCAACGATCGGGACACCACGCACCAGACACCTCGCACCACCCGCGAGTCCAGTCGTGCGCGAGTGGCACTCAATGCCCCTTTATGCGCCAACCGTCCGTCCCGCCCTACCCTAAGGAAGATCTAGCCAGCGCGGAGTAAAGGCAAAACAGCTCATCATCTCGAGGAACATCGCGTACGCTGCCAATTTCATGACATTGACAGCGAGAGGAAAAGCAGTTGTTGATGGGTGTTGTTGATTCAGAATGATTGGTCTGTTCCAAATTGGGCTATGTTTCCGCGGACCGTCGGCCCCGGACCCAAATACAGTAATCCTTAGCGTTTGATCAGAAGTTGGAAAGCATGTAAAAAAATCAGACTCAGAGACTGACAAACTTTTCGGAAACAGCTCTAACGTTCGACATGGCGAATCGGCAATTCGACTCTATTTGCGGAATTCTCTATTTGCGGATGGGCATTTTGAGAAACTGGCTGGTGTTGCAATTCTGATTTGAGGGTGACAGGGTCAATACTTGCTGCATTTGCACAGCAGCCCAAGTCAAAGGGTCAGCAGTAGGTACCGGAACACTAGTATGCATGCATTGATATCAATTCCAGTAATTGCGTGGAAGATGAGTGATCGGCTGCCATGAAGAATGTTGTATCAGCACAGATGTAGGAACCAGAGATGGGTATGCTGAATTGACAGAAAGATTTGGCAGTTGACTTTGAGGGATGATAGATTGAGGGCTGCATATTTCCCATGCATGAGAAAATGCGCACACGGCCTAGAGAGGCCACATATGAGCAGCAGAGCTCAAGTTTGATCCCCACCACTACAATGCCCCGTCATCTCACCGATGCCAGCGCTCACCTTGACCATATCACTACATGTTTGACACTTGCCCTCCCACTTCTCACTGAGCTCAATGATGCATTTGGGCCTCCATTTGTTCAGTCCATTGTGAACACTATTCAGAGCTTGATCAATTCAGTTCAGGTATATTTCATGAACCTCTGCATGGTCACTGCTCAACTATCATAGAATGTGAAGCAAAACAAAAATCAATGCACTCAGCTCATGGAAAACATCCACCACATCCTGTATGCAGTTGTCAAGCTCCATATAAAATCAGAGACTGTTGGATCCCTCCCTCCATCGATGCTCGATAACATCGGAAAATTTGTGGAGTAAATAAGGTTTAATTTTCTTCAAATGAACTTTTTGACAAAATCCATAAACAGAACACTTCACAAGATATATGCATTTGTTGAAGCACAACAGCAGGGAAACAAGATCACGCACCAATGAGAAGAACAAATTACTTCAAGACTGTCATGCAGGATTGAAGCAGGCACAAGAGATGTTTGGTGTATGACTCATTTGTGTTTCTTTGCCATGGCTTAACATTGTTTATATAGATTCAAACACAGACTCAAACATTGGATGAGATCAAAGAATTCAGAAAGACAGCCAACCTCATGCTCAAAGAAATGATGGAACTGATTGAAAATCTTTCCGAAACTATAGTGTCAGGAAGGTCATCAGTATGTAAATTGTTAGCACTCTATGCACCTTCCCTTAGCCTGAGCAGGTTTATCTGGGTGTCAATGAATCGAAAAATAGGTAAATGCTCAGTTTTATGATTCCATTATTCCTTACATCTTGTTTCAAGCTCAAATTCATTTTCAATGCTCCCCTCAATGCCTAAGATTTTCCATGGTCGCGAACAAGAGCTGAATGACATTCTTAAATTGATCAGTCAACAACCACCTAGGATTGCTACTCTGGGAGGTGGTGGCATGGGCAAGACAAGCCTTGCAAGAGCCGTGCTTCACCATCCAGATACCTCTTCCAAATTTGAACACCGATTCTTTGTCAGTGCTGAAGCTGCAACCACCAGTGTCGAACTTGCTGCACTTATTGGATTGCATGTTGGATTAAAACCTGGCCAAGATCTCACAAAGCCTGTTGTCCAGTATTTCTCAAGGAAAATGTCCTGTCTTCTGATCTTGGACAATCTGGAGACAGTTTGGGAGCCAATGTCAGGGGAACCACCCGTCCGTCCGGCTCCGGCCCATCGCACTGCCCCACTGCCTCGTCCGGCCCCGTCCGACCGTCCGGCCTCGCCCGACTGTCCGGCCTTCGGACCCGCACCTCAGCCTGCGCCTCCACCCGGAATGTCACCTCCCGTCTCTCCGGACTCCGTTCCCCTCCGTCCCCCTCCGTCCGGTCGCTCTCACTGGCACGTGCTGTGCGATCAAGCTCGAGACCACTGCCGCAACGGTCGCAGCAGCTGGGATTAATTTTTTGCACAAAATTGTACATCATCAAAATTAATCTTTTACACGATTTGCTATGCACTTCCCAGCTACCCAAAATGGAATCTCCACTGCCACCAAGATTAATCTTGTAAGTTAATTTTCCCAGCGTTCATATATCATAAAAAAGTTAATCTTCTCCTACTGACAGCAGCTTGCCTCGTAAGAATATAATCTTGAAATTTAATCGAAACGTGACTCATTGAAGATGAATTTTGCAAGATTAAATCATGAGGAGATTAATTTCAGTAGTAAAAGCAGCAAAAGAAATACCAACGACGGTGTTTGAACCCACAACCGCACGGTAAGAGTACATTGAACTGAGTACATAGTTTGACCCCTACGCCAAACTGCACATGGTAAACCAGTTGTGAATGGCCCTTGTATCGATACGCATGCCCTGTATATCAAGCATTCTGGACAGAACAAAGGGAAATTCTGTACAAGTCCACTTCATGTTGTGGAGAGTCTTCGTAATTGCACTACTGCACTATTTTGACCAAGTTTTCAGGCAATGTGTGATGCAACATGCTGAACTGAACACTTCAGCCACTAGTGACAGTGGAATTGACGTTTTGGGGCTGCGATAGACCAAAGAATGCGAAATTCTGACTCTAGAATGAACTCTTGATAAAGATTAAATCTTCAAAGATTAGATTTTTAAACAAGATTAAATCCTCTGAGATTGAACTTCATTGGTTTCCCTGGCCTTAGTTACATTGATATGGTGACTCCATCAGGCATGGGTATGGTCCTGCTGGTCTAGTGGTAATAGGTTGTTCCTTGTCTCTGAGATTAAATCATGGGTATCTTACTGTCACAAGTTCAACTCTGCAAGAGTGCACTTTTTGATTTCCACTTTGAACAGATTTAATCTCCCCGAAAATTAAATTTTCATCCACTACACCCAAATACGGTACTTTTCTTAAGCCATACAAAAACGTGGAGAAAATTAATCTTCATGATGTACAATTTCGTGTAAAAAATTAATCCTATCTACTGATATCACTGACTGCCGATCCCTCCGGACACGTGCTACTGGCTAGTACCTATAAAAAACCTCGCCTAGCGTGGGAATCCTCATCCTTTCTTCTCTTCGGATTCTCCCGCTAGGTGCGTATTCTAGAACTCTGTATTTAGTACCTTGAATTGAGTTTACTTCGGATTCTCCCGCTAGTCTCCCGTGCTCCGTGCCGAGCTGAGGTTGCCCTTACAGCCAATTCATTCTCGAGCTGGAGTTGAAGAATTCTTGTCCCTCCTTACTGGTCTGGAACACCTTGCGTTGAGGGTATGTCCACAGTGCTTCAGTCAAGTCTCACTAATATTGCCCTTCAGATCACAATGTGAGGGGCTGAGAGGCCTGCCAAAGTTGCATGGACCCATCCATTTTTATTGCCTTTGCAACCTCTCTCAAATGATGCTGCAAGACAAACCTTTATTGAGATTACAGACAATTCCAACACACTCGAGGAAATGGAGCAACTTCTGGGATTCACAGATAATATGCCCCTGGCAGTTGATCTCATTGCCCATCTGGCCGATTATGAGGGCTTCTCTAGTGTTCTTTCACGTTGGAAAACAGAAAAAACATCTCTGCTTTCTGTTGGTTTTGACCGGCAATCAAGTGTAGATATATCCATCAGCCTTTCTCTGTCGAGTCCTTGAATCACATCTGACAGCAAGGAACTTTTAAGTCTTCTCTCAATCCTCCCAAATGGACTTTCTGAAGCAGAACTTGTGCAGGGCAAGCTTGGCATTCCAGATATTCTCACTTGCAAGGCTACATTGCTGGCCACTTCATTAGCTTATAGGGACACCAATCAGCGACTGGTGCTACTGATGCCCATCAGAGAATATATACGGCAGGTCTTGCCTCCTTCCCAGTCCCGTATACAACCCATTCACAAGTATTTTCATGCACTTTTGCTGCTAGTCCACAAATATCTGGGAGAGCAGCGGACACCCTTGGTCCATCAAATCACCTTAAACCTGGCAAATTTGCAGAACATTTTGCAGTGGGGATTGCATGCCGATGCCTCAACCATTGCAGATACAATCCACTGTGCATTGATCCTGAACAACTTTTATTGTATGACTGGACGCAGCCATTTCCCGCTGATGAATGATATTGAGTCTCCTTTGTCTCAACTCTGTGATCACCGACTTGAAATCACATTTCTCATTGAACTCCTCACCACCCAACATTACAGGCCAGTTGTGTCAGGGGAAATGATAGCACAAGCCATAAGTTATGTTGAGCATACAAAAGATCCTGTTCTTGAGGGTGAGCACCACTTCTTCCTGCAGGCATTTCACATCTAATAGCCATTATGATAGTCACGTTATATTAAGCTGCAGGGTATCATTTCTTTTACCATAAAGGTGATGTACAACGAGGAAGTCAATTTCTTCACAAGGCACAAGAAAAATCAGAGCTTTGTGAGAGCAGCAGACATCAGTGCAGTGTCATGTATCAACTTGGTCGTTTCAAATTGGTGACTGGCAATTACAGTGCTGCTATGGCACATGCAACTGCAGGACAAAAGCTATCTAAAGTAGCAGGAAATTTGTATCAGGAGGGTGCAGCAAATCACCTAGGAGCCAGCTTGCATTACCACCTTGGGGACTACCAAAAGAGTATGGCACAACTCCACAGGGCTGCAGAGCTTTTGCATATCTGTGGCCTGTCAGGAGGTGTTATTGCTCATGACATAACATTGGCCCGGGCAGAAATCCATCTCTTGAAATCAGAATATACAGAGGCAAGACACCTCTTCTGTCAAGTCACTGAAACTACTTCTGCTGAAGACAATTCTGCTGCCTATGCAATGTCACTCCTCAATGTTGGATTGATTGACATAATGATTGGGCAGGCTAAAGAAGATATTTACCACAAGTTGCAGGTAGCCCACGAGATCATAAGGAGGAAGAGTGTTATAGACATCATTGCCTGTGGCACAGTGCAAGCTATGCTAGAGCTTAGAGATGAGAAATTTGACTCAGCAAAGGCCAAATTCCAAGAGTGTCTTTGCTTGTCCTGGGGAAAAATCGCTGATGTTAGAAATTTTTGCCTGGAACAATTAGCCAATATCAAAGCCTGGCCCGCTAACATGTGGGACTACAAATGGCCCATTATCTATTTGGCATCTGCTGTGAAATCAAAAGTTAAATTGGATCTTTACAAGGCACTTCTCTTTCTCGGAGATGCATTTATTGCCGACAGTGATGAAAATTCAGCTGCCAATCTCTATCAAGTGGCCCTGGCAGGATTTACCCAAATGGATGTGCATCGCAGCCGAGCACAATGCATGCTACATCTTGGAGATCTGTCAAGCAAACATGGATGTACCTCTGAGGCAATTACCTTCTGGGAAGCTGCTCAGCCACTATTTGAGCGAACATTGCAGAGCAAAGATGTAGCCCAAATTGACTCCAGGCTTGCAACCTGGGAGAAAGACCATCACCAAGCTCTTGTCAAACTAGAAACTTTGCATGCACCCTCAGTTGGGGAACGAAGAAACCTTGGAGATTAAAGGCAAAGATTCTGTTGATGAGGATGCTGAAGAACACACAGTCCCTATCACAGTGTGATAGGTGACTAACTCAGCCCCTTTCTGGCCTTGTATCAATTTCTTGCTATTGATGTTTGATCTCATTTATTTATCAATAACTGCCGATTTTGTTTTTCCGAAGCCTTGTCCTGTATCTATTTATCCTCCAGTTCAGTAGTGTATTTATTTATTGTTTGTATGTTTGGAGTTGGTTGTTTATTTATTTATTTATCAATACACTGGTTGCATTTTTCAGAATAAAATACCTGGATCAGCTGGTATAACCACAAGGCTTGCGAAAGGACACCATAAAGACAGATAGTGGGGTACATACATGAGCACAAGTAATGGAGTGAATTCCTCTTCCTGATTTTACTCCCAGGTCCTTTTGTAATATATCCATGAACTGCTTTATCCATCTCAATCCCTCTCCCCTGTTTCACCAAGTTTTGTTGATGGGGAACAAAGCCAAAACCAAAACCAGCACAGAACTTGTTTTTTTTCTATTGTAAAATGAGACCTGTCTGTCTGCCGAGGCTTCAAGTTTTCGAGCCCCAACAACTCTGCCATCAGATTGTGTGTGTCCATATCCTAGACACAAATTTATGTATTTATTTAGTTTGGATATGGGAGTGCCACCCATAACATAGCCAAGTTCAGCTAGTGTATCTATCAATGTCCATACACATCTCTCTAGTGCAAAATTCAATGAAAGGAAGACCCCTCAGATGAGTCTTGAGTCTGCTTTGAATTCAGTACTCAAATGGCTGCCCTGCAGAAACTCCCTCATCATCGAATGGATATACTTCAGCTATGAGTTCTGTGCATTATAATATTTGTATTAAACCAAAGTGGTGGGCAAAAGGTGCTCTTGTGAATGAATGATTCAGACAGGGACTAAGTCAAAAGAAGGCATCTGAGAACAGGATGTGAAATAAGGAATAAGAGAGGGGAACGGAAACAGTGTAGATGCCATATACATGGATGTAGAAATCTGTTGAGTGCTTAGAAGTGGGATCGGGATGGATGATGTCCGAAGCTCAGGTTAGATAGAACAAAGCGGGCACAAAACAAAACAAAACAGAACAGAAATGAAACAACATGCACACAAAAGTGCAGATGTACATAGAGTACTGTGGATGAGGCAGAAAAAGATTGGGGAAGAAGGCAGATAGATGCCCAACCTAAAACAAAGAATACTTGGAGTAAAGATACCCAACCCAACCCAACCCAAACCCCTGAAATGAAAAGCCAAATGAAACCAACAAAAGGGGGGGCCTCACCGGGAATCTAACTTAGGTCACTTGCAGTTGCTCATATCACCGCAGCCCAAAGCAAGTATTGTCCCTCTGGACCCTGGTAACGTTCGCGTAGTTTTGGCCTATACGCAATCTCTTCTGCTTTCCGGTTCTCATCCTTGACTTGACTTGCACGCGGAGTTACCGGGGTCAGCCCCAGTGAAAAGTCGGTGGGATGAAATGTGATCAGCTGAGATTGGATGTCGAGCATGTCAATCAAAGCCGTTTCATCCCAATCCATTCTGTGGTACCATCTACTGAAAGTGATCAAATGAGAAGAAATGAGACCAGCCTCAGCTGATCTCAATACATCTCAGTGATTAACGGTAATTTGTGACAGTTTGGCAATAAGACGAGTTTAAATGAGAAGAATTGTCTATACCTCATTTCTTCACTTTAGATACCAATCAATCCCACCGACTTTTCACTGGGGGTCAGCAGGGGTGACTGGATTTAGCGAGGTGCGTAAACTCTGAATCTAAGCGATAAGCGTATGTAATCGAAAGCCCCGTTGATCAAACAGTACTTATCAGTATCACGTCGACTTCGACATCTGTCGCATTCAACAGATAGCGCCACCTGTCGCTCCCGCGTCCTCCTCCCCTGGCACCGTAAGTATTGGCTATCACCGACAAATCACCGAGCTCGGGCCGCCGTTTTATTTCCAACGGCGTTGGCGCTAATTCCTACTCTTTATAAAATTAAGCATGTCCGAAGCCTTTAAACTCCGCTCCGGGCAAATCAGCTCCAGAGTTATGGTAAGCGCAGTTTACGCGGTCACCGAATGATGCTTTGACGCCCAGACGCTGTTAGAATTTTTAGAATCAGGGAAGGGATGCGAGGCCGCAAAGTGGCCGAGCAGCCGCTTGTCTTCCTCTTTATAAAATCGCGTGTGTCTGAAGCCTTTAAAGTCCGCTCTGGGCGAATTCGTTCCCACGCCTGCGCAAAAGTCATTCAAACTCAGTTTCTCAATTTTGCAGCTGGGCCGTAGTATGGGCCCAACATTGACCTCCAATGCCTCTGAAATATAGCACTTTTTCGTGTCAGGGCCCGCACGGCTGAGGTTTCGATGCTTGGTTGGTAGTTCGGCTTCAATATCGGCGGTCATTCGGCACCACCTGCCGCCACGCAAAACCCCGCAATCACTTCTCTGTCAATTTAACATGGGTCATGTGTCCAATTCACGAAGCCATTTTAAACTCCGCTGGTCAGTTGACTCAGGCTGTGCCACAATCCGATATTAACCCGTTTGAAATTGCGCTATCACCGCTCAGGCATCACTTGCCGGAACATGCCCTAAACTTTATTGTATAAAGAGGGTGACCGTGAAGACTTCAAAATTTGTTGATTGCTTGCTGGGATTCAGGACTAAGTATCCATCAAAAGGCACAGCAAATCTTCACAGAAACTTCACAATAATTCGCGCCCAACGAAAGGGGATGCGAGGCCGCGAAGCGGCCGAGCAGCTGCTTGTTGGATTTTAAAATTAGACAGTTGATGTAATTGGTTGATGGCCTCGTTTCGGTTAATTTTTTGCTTCCCCGTCGTTGCCGAGGCGGACGTCATCTTGATCATCTCTGTCAGAGTCATTCTTCTTCTTTGCGTTGCCTTTTTCTTTGCTTGTCCTTGTCCCTGTACACTCCAGTCGTTGGCTAGGATTCGGAAGATTTGGAGGATTAACCGGGCTCGAAGACAATGACGACCAGGACGCTACGCTACGGACTCTTCTTCTCGCGGTGAAAGGAAGGAAGGACTAGCAAGGAAAGCAAGATCTAGAAGGAACGAAGGAAAGCAGGCACGAAGGCAGGCGGGAGGAGGGCAGCGCCCACACCCTCGCGCAAAAGCCGCCCCATGGCGCCGCTCTCGGACGTGTCGCTCTCGTGCGTCCATTAACCATCTACTGCGCACTGCGCGTTCGCCCGTTTGTGGGGCGGGCTGATCGAGCCCACACGCAGGCGTATTCATCAATCTCATCTTCTATGGCGTGCATCCCTATCCTGTTCCCCTTTCCCCGCGCCACCCGGCTGACTCCCTCCCTCCTTGCAGGTCTTCTTCGGGCAGGTGCGCACGTTTTTGTGGGGGCGGAAGGAATTTAAGAAGCTGCTCACCGATCATTACATCGCAGGCGTTGGCGTATTACCAGCAGTACCTCAGGTGCGCATTTTTATCTTCTTCTTCCCTTCATCCGTTCGGAGTGAGTCGATATGAACGACGCTGCTGCTGTGCATAGGGATGACAACGCATGGCTGCAATACTTTGTGCATCTTCCCTCCCTTCCGACCCATTGTGTTTGTGCACCCATCCCCCGCGTCTGTCTCCCATCCCATTGTATGACGGGTCCGCTCTGTGTTGTCTTGCCTTGCCTTGCCCTTCTCCCCCATCCGAATCCGATCTGCACTCGGGCCACTCCACGCTAACACCCACGCCCACACCCAATTCCAATTATACCTCCCTATCCCCACTCCACCAACCAACTCACACTAACACCCACCCACCCAGGTCGCTTACCTCCTCGTCCTCGGAACGCTCAACACAGGCGTCGACATGCAGATGACGTACCAGTCGCTCATCCTGCAGTACAGCCAGGTCCTGGACTATTTCCCGACCGTGTTTGTTTCGGGTGCGTCTTGCGTTTTGTGTTGTATGTACACTACTCTGTGTGCGTGTTGGCATGCGCAGATTTGGATTTGGATTTGATTTTTTGCATTTTCTTTCGCACGGATGTCCGCCTACTTGCTCTTCGATAATGCTGTCCTACTCGCACCTCCGCCCGCCCACTCGTCCCCCGCCCACTCCCTCCCTCGCTCGTGCATTCAAAACTAAAAACTAAAACTGAAACTACGTCCGCCCATCCAGAGCCACTCTGTGTTGTATGTTCCTTCTCCCTCTTCCCCTCTCATCCCCTCTTCCTTCCTTCTTTTTCTTTCAAGTTTGGTGCACGTCGTGTTGTGTCGTGCCCGCAGCCGGACTCCCCCCCAGAGGTCCTCGTCTCCGCCCCCACCCAGCTCTTCGCGTGGCGCATCTGGTCCCTCACCCGCGTCCGCGCCACGCCCGTCCTGAAACCATTAATGTGCACCATGATAACAGAAGTAATTCGAGTTATTAGAATAAGGTGCGACTCACCAGACACAATTCTTCCCCTATTATGAGCCATATATTTGTACGCGCCCGCTGCAGCGGCCCCGCGTAGGCGCCAGCGCGGGGTTCCGCGTGTGTCTGCGTCGGGTTCCGCTGGCGCATCAGCGGAGGACGGGTTCGAGCTGGTGTTTGTTAAGAGAGACATCGACAAATACCTCGCATTGGAAGAGTAGACTTAGTATAGAGACAATGCAACTTGGCACTTGCATTAAATCAGAATTTGAATTCAATTTGTAGTTTTTCTCAAGGCCGGTTGTGAAAGAGGGAGGCGCGTCGCCTTTCCCTACAGCTGTTTGAAAGCAAATTGCATCAGCACATTGACGGAGAGCAGTTCATGTGTACCTTGATGGGATTTTTCTGAGGGATTGCTCCCACCAACTCCGACTTTGAATGGCGCCGGACTCGCGGTCAACACAAACCGCGCGGCAGGGTGCAGCGCTGCAAACTCCACTTCGGCGGCTCACATGCCCGTCTGTGGGGGCGGAGCATCAGTTCGAGGTTCGAGTGTTGGTACGGAATGATGCAACGGGAAGGGAAGTGCGTCTCGAGGATTGAGATTGGATTCATCGCAAAGAGCGGGTATCTTGCGAAGCAGTATTGAGCTGGAAGAATCGTGAAGACGAGACCGAAGGGGGAAAGGAGGGATAGAAGAGAAGGAAGTTCGATCGAAGGATAACCAATAAAACAAGAATAAAAAAAACGGGAAAGGGAAGGGAGGTGTATCGAACGAAAGGCGAAAGCTGAAGAATATAGTGAGAGCTACGCACCAGCATGGTATCGTGCGTGCCCTTGATTTGGACGGTGTTGACGACGCCGGCGGCATAGCTATGGGTCGGGAAGTGTGGCGTAGTGAAGCAAAGAAACAGTGGACAAGAAACGCGCCGTCTCGAACGCGAAGACAGGCGTGGACGCGCCGCTCGACGCCGCCAAAACCCAAATTTCGAACAGGTATCTGCAGACGGTACGCGAAGACCGAAGACGAAGCCCGAGGCGATTCAACCAGAAGACACGATATGACCCACGGATGCCGATGCTTGGGGCTGCTTGACGCCACCTCTCCGTTCCGGACCGAACCATGCATCAGGAAAATCCCAAATACCCCCATAGACAGTAGGGTGTTTATGGGAGGCTATCAGGGGCTATGAGGGACTATGAGAATTTGTGTGCACTATGCTGAGCTATAGAGCGCTATGGGGAGCTATGAAAGTCATTTCTGCAGCTATCACGGTCTATGGCTGTCTATCTAAGTCATTGCTTCAGCTATCATGGTCTATGACTGTCTCTCCAAGTTGTTGCTGCAGCTATCACAGTCTATGGCTGTCTATCCCTATTGGTGAGCAAACCCATTTTTAGGCTTTTGAAGACTATCAAGGCAGCATACCTTGAAAAGATCACATTTTTCAGCATATAAAATAATCCAGAGATGGTCATGTTCTGCTCAGGTTCCACATTGCAACCAAATTGGTCTCACATACCTAGGCATCGAGCCAGATCTTTCATCTGGCAATGCATTGTTGCAGACCACAGATTACAGTGTCCCTTGTGTCTATCTAACATTTTGTTTGCAATCTAATACTTTTTGTTCTCCTCAATCTAATGCTTTTTCAAAAACCTTGTGCATCTATCTAAAAATATCCCCCAAACCAAAGTTGTAGAGCTCAATGAGCTCTACAAGAAGTGTCTAAGGCAATTTTATGATCCACAGCTTTGTTGGCAAGCAAAATGTGAAATACCTTTTAGGACGCAAGTCTTTTGAGCTGCTTACTGGTTTGATACCTCCACATACCCCATATACTGATCAGAAACAGATCTTATACAGCTTCTCTGGTGTAGTGGTTATTCTGTTCAATAAATTTTGCCCCAACGTGAAGGTCGCGCGTTCGAACCCCATAGAAAACACATTTAAATAACTTCTTCATATAATATATCAGTTCAATACAATAACATAGTCAGTTGAAATGAAAGCAGTCAGAAAACTAATGAACGAAAGGTAATTTGACAGGTCAAAATCAAGTGAACTGTTTTTTACTTTTATTTTGTCCATTGGCTATGGCTATGAGGCACTATGAGTGCTATGACTATGACCACTTTCATAGCTGACATCTGGGCTATGGTGGGCTATGAGCTGCTATGGGGTTGACCCACCCCCCTCCCACCTTACTATGGGGTTGGTCCTTCTGCTATGGTGACTATGGCAGCTATGTGGAGCTATGTGGGTCTATACAGCAACTTTGTGTTTTCCTGATGTGGGCCGCATCCTCAGTCATTCAAGCAAGCGGAAATCGAGTAGCATAATACTGAAAACCCAGCGGAAATGCTCGACGCCGCTTGGGTGTATGATACATCGAAAAATCAAACTCCAAAGAACACAAAATTCACCCAACCAACAGCCCGGCCCGGAAAGTCGAGCCGTGGCAAAGATCAGAGCCCCCCCTCAGTGAGCGTGCGCGCGCCGTACACGAGGCGGGTGCCGGCCGCGAGGAGGACACGGTGTATTGTGCGCTGGATGAGAGTTAGGGTTGAGTGTTAATAAAACAGCGAAGTGAGCACAGGGGAAAGAGTGCTAGTTTTACAGCTCTTTGCGGTACAACAGGCGCAGACGGTTTTTTCTTCCTTTTTGGGCATTTTGTAGTCCCCGCGACCAGGACACTTGTTTCGGCCTCAATTGTCATCTGTTTGCCTTTCCCATAGGCTCATTCGAAGCGCATTTGAAATGCGCACACGATGGCCTCCTCGGATTTCCCATTTTGCATGTAAATGTGCTTCTTGGGCCCTGAAATCAGATTTTTAGTCACTTTTCTGAGAATTTTCTAATAAAACAGCTGTTCTGCCCTCAGTTCTTCGCCTTTTACCTTGGATAAAGGCTCGTTCAAAGCGCATTTAAAATGCGCACACGATAGTCTCCTCGGATTTCCCGTCTTCCATATAAATGTGCTTCTTGGGTCCTGAAATCAGATTTTTGGTGATTTTTCTGAGGATTTTCTAATGGAACAGCTGTCCTACCCTCAGTTCTTCGCCTTTTTCCTTGGGTAAAGGCTCGTTCAAAGCGCATTCAAAATGCGCACACAATGGCTTCCTCGAATTTCTCGTCTTGCATTAAAGCGTGCTGGTTGAGCCATGAAATCAGGTTTTTCAGGTGTCCTATTCGAGGCCAGGATGAAATTACGAGGAGGCGGTTTGCTTTGCATTTAGAACGCGGAAAGATGGATGTTATACTCAATGGAAAATGGTGAGAACTAAGGGCAGAACAGCTGTTCTGGTGGGAAATTCCCAGAAAGGTGACCAAAAATCTGATTTCATGACTCAAGAAACAGATTTCAATGCAAGACGGGAAATCTGAAGATTCTATTGTGTGCGCATTTCAAATGCGCCTTGAACAAGCCTTTAGTCAAGGGAAAAGGTGAAGAACCGAGGGGAAAATAGCTGTTTTGGTGGGAAGTTTCCTGAAAGGTCACCAAAAATCTTAATTCATGGCTCAAGAAGCAGCCTTTATTAGGGGATGGAAAATCCGAGGAGACCATCGTGTGCGCATTTTAAATGCGCTTTGAACGAGCCTTGAGCCAAGGAAAAAGGCAAACAACTGAGGGCAGAACAGCTGTTCTAGCAGGAAATTCTCAGAAAGGTTACCAAAAACCTGATTTCATGGCTCAACCAGCACGCTTTAATGCAAGACGAGAAATTCGAGGAAGCCATCGTGTGCGCATTTTAAATGCGCTTTGAACGAGCCTTTACCCAAGGAAAAAGGCGAAGAACTGAGGGTAGAACAGCTGTTCCATTAGAAAATCCTCAGAAAAATCATCAAAAATCTGATTTCAGGACCCAAGAAGCACATTTATATGGAAGACGGGAAATCTGAGGAGACTATCGTGTGCGCATTTTAAATGCGCCTTGAACGAGCCTTTACCCAAGGAAAAAGGCGAAGAACTGAGGGTAGAACAGCTGTTCCATTAGAAAATCCTCAGAAAAATCACCAAAAATCTGATTTCAGGACCCAAGAAGCACATTTATATGGAAGACGGGAAATCTGAGGAGACTATCGTGTGCGCATTTTAAATGCGCTTTGAACGAGCCCTTATCCAAGGTAAAAGGCGAAGAACTGAGGGCAGAACAGCTGTTTTATTAGAAAATTCTCAGAAAAGTGACTAAAAATCTGATTTCAGGGCCCAAGAAGCACATTTACATGCAAAATGGGAAATCCGAGGAGGCCATCGTGTGCGCATTTCAAATGCGCTTCGAATGAGCCTATGGGAAAGGCAAACAGATGACAATTGAGGCCGAAACAAGTGTCCTGGTCGCGAGAACTACAAAATGCCCCAAAAGGAAGAAAAAACCATCCGCGCCTGTTGTACCGCAAAGAGCTGTAAATAAGAAAAGGAGGAAACAAGGAAGGGAAACGGAAAGAGAGAGAGCAGAAAAGGGACGGAGATGGGGAGGAATGGGGAAGGGAACCAGGAGGATGAGGGTGAGCAAAAGCAAGTGTAAGTGTTATAGCGAACGATAGGTGAAGAGATGGTGAAGGGGAACCAGGGATAACAGAGACCGAGACGAGGATAAGCGCACCTGAAACCCACAATACAGCTCGATGTACGGAATCTTGTAGTCCAGCCCGACGACGAGGCTGTCAGCCATGGTATACAGTACTGCAAGCTGCCACCCTTGGTGTGCACACTGAGGGTGTGTACTTTGCCTGAGAGCACGAAAAGGTCCAATCAAAGTCAAACGAGAGACAGACGCGAAAGGGACACACCAGGAACATACTTCCTCTCCTCGACACGCCACACCTTTTTGATCCCAATCTCATATGTCTGCGCCTCCTTCCCGTGCCCCAAGTCGTAAATCGCCACTGCCTGTCCCGACAGCGACCCGTGCACGCCTTCAGCGAGAAGGGTGGCCTGCACGCAGAATGCCATACCCGGATCAAAGCGCCAGCCTTTTGTGCGTTGGCGGGTCAGTCCCGCGTTGTGCGTCACCACGCCGCGTGCGATGCGTACTGTCTTCCCTGCGTGTCTTCTGCGTCAGGAGAGGGAAAAAGGAGGAAGTGGGCTACCTCTGTGATGCCGTTGACCCAGGTCTTAGGCTCCCGATGTAGTTGCCTTTGTTTTTCAACTGCGGCAGGTGCAGGTTGGGGATCGAGTATTTTTCGGTGAGTAAGCCAATTCCTGAGCTCCTCACTGGCTGCGCTAGCGGCTAGTCGGGATAAATCTCGCGCCATCGAGGAAGGAGGGCATCAAAGTAGAGGGCTGGATGACCCTGCCCGAGATGATGTGGGACCCAATTTCGGACCCTTTTTCGAGTAGGACGACGTGCATTTCATTCCCGGTTTCCGATTTGAGCTGTTTGAGGGAGATGGCAGCGCTGAGGCTGTGGGGCCGCGCCCAACGATGCACACGTCGACGGCCTCTTCTTCACACGGTTCGGAGTTGGGGTCGTACGGTGTGTACAAACTATTGCAGGCGGATGCAAAGGAGTGTAGAGAGCGGGCGGGACGTCTCAGGAGGCGATGACGGAGTCAGGCCAGCATTATGGTGGAGAGAAATGTGGGCATCAGGCCGGTGGTCCTGCAAACACAACAAAGAAAGAGAAAGTTGAATGAAGAAAGATTCGGTGGTCGCTAATTGAGCCCGTGAAAGCCTGTGTCCGCTTGCGCAAGATCTGGCCTAAAGTTGGCAGGGTGGACGAAGCAGAAAGTACGCGACGCTTTGAAAGGACCCATCATCGTACTGATTGCGGTGTTCGGTGTTGTGATCCGAAGCTTTCCTTCACAAGCGCCCCCAACCTCACGAGTGACGAACTGGCAGCGGAACACACGAAAAATTCATTAAACCCTATTGACTGGCGCCTCGTTCGCCCCGTATCCCCAGTTGAAATCCGTGGGGTGAATTTGTGTTCTTATTGCTCTCTTCTTACGGGGGCGCCTAAGTATCGGCGGGGTGGAGCTGTACACGGTTGCTGCACGCACAGCGCAGGCTCCTCAATCGAGTGAGCGTTTAAGTTAGCTACGCTTCTTTACAGCAATTGGCAGTACCGAAGGGGCGGATTGAAAAAGTTCTGTTTTGGGATGTTTTTGAAGAATTCCCAATATCTCAATGAGTTCTGCACCGATTCACATGAAACCTAGATAACTCAACTAATTCATGCTGAATTAGTGATAGAACGAAAGTTGTAAAAATGATGTATATTCAGTGACATTGGGTTAATGGGCCATTTTGTGGATGAATGCAGTTTACAGGCATCTAGACACATCCAAATGATGTCGACTTGTGTCAGGTAAGGCTCTGATACATTCTGCAAGTTTTCATAGATTCAGATTTGCGAAGAACTCAGCAGTGGATTCAAATTTCACAATATTTCTTACAATATATTGGTCAATATCCTGATGCGTTTACAAGCATGATACATTGAACTTTTGAGGATTACGACTCTATGACAAGTTTAATGATGTATCAAAGCTTTACCTGACAAAAATCCACATCATTTGGATGTGTCTAGATGCCTGTAAACTGCATTCATCCACAAAATGGCCCATTAAGCCAATGTCACTGAAATACATCATTTATACAACTTTCGTTCTATCACTAATTTGGCATGAATTAGCTGAGTATTTCTATCTAGGTTTCATGTGAATCGGTGCAGAACTCATTGAGATATCAGGAATTCTTCAAAAACATCCCAAAACATAACTTTTTCAATCCGCGTCTTCGGTACTGCCAATTGCTGTAAGTATTGTAAAACAAATAATTTGGCCTGAAACAGGTAATTAAAATGCTGTTTAAATCCATAACTTGCACTCTGGTTGGCTGCTAATAGATTTAAAAGGTAATTTAATTACCTGTTTCAGGCCAAAATAAATCAATTGCATGGTGAATGACATGTCATGCTCTGAGATAAGCATACATCTCGATCCAACGAGAGCAACCAGATCCATCATACAAGGTGAGCATTTCGGAATTCCGTGATGGCCTCCTGGGGATGCCGAATCTTGCTCCTTGGGTCAATGATGAGGAATATAGTGATGCTCTTCGCTTGGCTTCAAGCCACGAAGCCAAGAAGCCAAGCCAAATCCTTTGGCTTTGGACGGCTTTGGCTTTGGCTTTGGGTCTTCGAAGCCAAATTAAAGCCAAGGGTTTAAGCCGTGGCGTCAAGGACCCCCTTACAATAGCTTTCAAAGCAGTTGTTGTGGTTGAATTTGAGATCTAACTGCGAACTATAGTTGAATCTCACCTAGATTTGGGATTTACGGTGGTTGGAGGTGGCTTTCAGGTGGCTTTGATGTCCTGCCGTAGTATCGGGCGTTATGACGTGCTCAGCGGCTGTCCAATCCCACACTCCAAGGTGGACAAAGAAGAACTGACATAGCTCAGGCGACATATAAATGTGCAATGGTCTTAGTTTTCAGCTTTGTGTAGCATAATTTCCTCGGTGGGAAGATTTTCGTTCAAGCCCCGGCTTTAGCCAAAGCCAAGCCCTCCCCGACGGTTTGGGCTTTGGCTTGAGGGTCAGAAAGCCAAAGCCCGCCTAAGCCAAGCCAAAGCCGGGGCTTCTAAGCCAATCCAAGCCAAAACATCACTCGAGGAACATAATCCATGCAGGGTGCTATCGGCAGCCTTCCCTGTCTGATCCGGAGGAACTTCCTCCCATTTTTGAGGTACCAATTCAACAAAGCCGTACGGCTGTGAACGGACGCTTACGGCTCACCGTATACGGCGGAACCCGTACCGTCCCCGTCTTGTATAAAATACTCTCCCAGTGTTTGACGGTACGGGTCCGTATTTATGGCCCGTGGCTCCGTAATTTCACGGCACGGCCGCAAGCCCTACTGATTAGGTTCCAGACTGTCACGACAGGGTTCCCAAATTGGGATGTCGTGGCAGTCGGTACCGAGACTAAAACGGCCTAGGACATTGCATTTAGCTGTCAGGTCTAATTTGACGGCGTGCCCAATTGGGATGCAAAGAGATCAGTTGGGCAGGGCCACCAATCGACTCACGACTGCCGACCGACAACTGCGCGGATACATTGGACCTGTGCTCAACTGATTCGCCCCACTCGAAACAGAAGCACCCGGCGATTGTGTATCATATGTAGATTTCGCCAGCTATAAGCCGACTTCACGGCACACATCTTTCTTCCAGGTCCCCCACGTCCCACGTCCCACTCCCACTCAAACCCTTTCACCACATGTGCGACACCGTATCTGCCTCCGTTGTATTCGGAGCACTCTCCCTCCTGCCATATAACCACTATATTCTTCTGGGGAGTCCACGCCATTTTCGTCACTTCGTTACTTCGCCTAAGTTCGGGAATCTTCGTGACTTTGATGGGAACCTGTGAATGTTCGTCACATTAGCATGTTTTTGAGGAAGTTCGTGAGTTGTTTGATACACGGCAACTGCTCGGCGCATCACGAAGTGATGGGTATCAGCAGTGTGCCGAGCATAGCCGGTTAGGTTCGGGTTAGGTGGTTAGGAGTTTGGGTTAGGTGGTTAGGGGTTTGGGTTAGGTGGTTAGGGTGGTTAGAGGTTAGTGGTTAGTGGTTAGGGGTTAAGGTTAGCAGTTAGTGTTGGGGTAAGGTATCTATATAAAAAAACCCGCCCGGCCTTGTGCTAAAGGAACACTGATGGCCGATGCTTCCGGGTTTTGGAACGTGCTGAGTTAAAATGACGAACTTTCACAGAAAATCATCAGAAGTAACGAACTTTCACTAAATGCGATCAAAGTGACGAGGTTTCACGAAAATAAGCGAAATAAGCGAAGTAACGAAGTGACGAAGATGGGTACTACCCTCTTCTGGGCCTCCTTTCATCCGGAATCGTCGACATCATCAATCGGGAACGTCCATCGAATCGACTTGGTCGAGTGGAGGTTGCCATCAAATCGGTGGAGGAAACCTTGAAGCACGTGAACGAGGGTTGGGTGAGGGACCACCTCGAGTTGGTGCGTCTCGCCACTGCCTTGTTCGAGTAAGTTCCGCTCGCTGTCCCACAGGCACTGAATTCCAAGAAAATATTCTTGTCCAGAGCTAAATTATCTGCGTCCAAAACACAGACGCGAATGCTGGACACGCCCAATTTTGCAACATAAACAGAATTCATGCAATACTTCCAGTACCTGGGGGACATCATGCAGGATATTACCGTGACCAAGTACGCAAAGAAGGTGGAGGAAATCCGCACAAAGGCATTGGTGAGCGTGCATTTCAATATGGAGTGTGGATAGTTGATTTGAATGGATGAATTTCAGCGCATCATTGAGGCGGAACGGCAGCACCTGTTCTCCGTGAAAATCCGGGAGTCCCGCGAGATTTTCAGCGCGGTTACTTCTTCGTTGAAGCGTACATTATCAGCCTCAATGCATGTTCTTTGATTTACATACCTCGAATCATTTAGCAGGTCTTACAGCCCCGAGCCGTCGTGGCTTTGGCTTGGGAGTTGCTCTCAATATGTCTTATGATTTGTGAGTACCGCTACTTTAAATAGATGAAGTTCATACTCAGGCATGAGCAGCGTGTAGGTCCACCAGACCTAGACAGAGGCTTGCATTTCATGTATTCTGTGTGCTTGTCAATTTTTCTCATATTTTACCTCTCTGTGGTGTAATGGATTTCTTTTGCGTTTTCTATCAACAAAGGAGATAGGAAAGAGACAATTGAACTTGCAAAATGAGTCGAGTGCATAGCGACTTTGTCCACACATCCCCGCACAGGCTCTTTGATCTTGAGATTCAGGGAAATTGTGTTTATTGGTTTGCACTGCTTCGAGTCTCCTTGAAGCGCGCGTGCTCACCAGCTCAATCAAGTCACGGTGTGATCGCGTGTTCGACATCAATCACCATTTCACTCGCTGAGGTTCCAATCAAATTTGGTGATTTGGTGGCGTCCGCGATGCAGATTCACAGACATCACCCCGACAGGACGCTGGGGGGTAAATGGTGCATGTGAATGTGATCTCCGACTTGGCCTGACTTCCAAACGGGTCACTATTTTGGAAATTCAACCTTGCGCAAATCTCCAGGTTCGAGATGAGCTTTTGAGTGACGCGGCAGGGTCTTTCATTATCATATATGCCTAATAGTCAATGTATGTGAGCGGCTCGCTGAATACATAACACTGGGCTGATAAGGCCGTGGAAGAAAAGTGTTTGAATCAATCATACGCTGAGGCTGGAGTCGACATTTCCACTTATCTTTATCAGCTCCTAACGCCACAGATCCAGAGATGGCTACGGTTTTGGTTTCATTATGAAACTTAGCAGAGTCGCGGCGCCCAGTGTGAGCAATCTTTCACCACGGCCGGATTTCCATCGACTTCAGAGGGCATCATGGCAAATTTCAATTTCCGGTCCTGAAGTCGCCGCAGACAGACATATTTCAAGGATTATTCTATTTGGAAACCCGGCTTTCAAGAAAAGCCCCTGATTTCGTAAGGGTGTTATTTGGAAGCCCGGATGTTCGGGGCTTTCACACCGGCATCGATCCGGTGCTGGCACCGGGCACCGTCGGCAAACACGGTCACATGCTGTGCTGTTTCAAAGTTGCCAAGTGAATTCAGACAAGGGTACGTTCTAGGTTGCTCTCGCATTTTGAAGCTTACTACTTAGAGATTAACAACAAAGAGAAGGTAAATTGGGTGGAATGCGGAGCACACCATGAATGTGAGAAAATATGAGTTGAACACGAGGTCATTTGACAGATTCGCAACCCAACATGTACGTGTATGGAAATAAACTAACGTAGAGGGCAATTTGACCGGTTGTGTCCCCCTTGGCGGCACAAGGAGCACTTATACGCTCGGCCAACCCGTGATGCGGAAGGAGCTGGTTCCGTTGTTTGTGTCTGAGTGCGGTCGCTCGATCGGGTGCCACCTCCCCGCTGTCGGCCCTCTCTGGCGTTTGTAAGGCGATTGGTACGAGGCCGACCCTTGTGAGAGATAACAGGTGGGTCCATAATACGATCTTGCTGAGCTTCATCGGCATTGCGTTGACTGCTCAGTGTTGAGTTCAGCATTACATAGTTATGGGAATCCTCAACACGTACTGCAAGTTCTCGAGGCTTTGGATCAAATCTGTCACTTGTTCGCGCGTCTGGATACCGGCAATCAGAGGTCGAATTGCAGCCTGCACATTGTGGAAAACATCTCGTGCGGGAACAGTTTGTGTGCGTGGTGGCGGAGTTGTTTGGTGAGAGGTACTGTCAAGGGGATTTGAAGCAAAAGCGGATCGGATGGTCTTGGTTGGAAGCCTGAATTCCTCGACCCCGAGTTCACGATTTCTGCACACGGCAGGGATCGATTCCGCTGCAAAGGCTGGGTCCTGATACCATCTGAGATGAGTTGAAATAAATTAATATACAGCCAACTATTGATGAAGTCGGACACACCTTGGGCGAATCAAAGAGATATGGAATGGCATATTCTGCACATCAATCCAAATACGAAAGTAGTGCCTACAGGGAATGCCTAGGTTGGAAGGCATGCAGCAGTCGCAGACGTAACGTCCATCTGGCAGGACTGCAACATAATGAACGACACCTGTTGACTCATGTTTCACCATGAGAAGATGGCGCACTGTGAGGCCGCGCTTTGTTATCAAGGAAATTGCCCAGCGCATTGAGACACGGGCCCTGTCGTTTTCGAAAGAATTGATCATATGCTAGAAATAAATGACAACATGAACTATAAGCGAAATAAAGTACACGGGATGGACGTACATTTTCCTCGCCCGGCATCAATGCGAAACCAGGCTCTTGGGTCAAATTTAAAGCATATGCAGTCTGCATGTGCGCCGTAAACAAGAGTTTACTTCAAAGAAAATTTGTACGTACCCATGAGTTGACTTCATGAGGACGCTGTATGACTTCAGTTGAGTAGAACAGGCTCAATTGCATCTGCTTATAGCAGGTTTGAAGTGCGAGAGGACCAGCATGGTCACGCAGCATTTTCAACGGCCCAGCAAAAAGAGACTCCAGATTGGAGTCGTGTCGGCGGCGGGATGACTGCGGAATGTCAGACGACGAAAAAGTTATGAGCATTGCGCACCTGTCGCACTTGAATCAGATCCTGTGTAGTTTGGTCTTGGGTGCGCGCATTCAAGCCTTCGAAGAGCTGCAGAAACGTTTTCTTGGGCCCTCCGATGGCTTTGTTGATTCGATTCTCCCCCTCGGCCCGCCCTGTTGTTCTCATGCCTGCTGTGAACACATTGCTGACCCAGGCCCATGCCCAGTGAGATCGGCAGGAATAAAGCTCCTCATCAAGGTATTTGGCAGCCAAAGGATACCTGGTGGTGAGCTCTGTCTGGATCGAGAATGGTGATGTTGGGGTCAGGTTTTAGCTCCAGGAAATGAAGGGCTCGACGCGGTAGAGGACATGGGGGTTTGAACTGAGTTGGTGAATGGGTGAGATCAATAATGTCGGTGTCCATCGCCTTGTACTTGACTGCTATGGACTTTGGCATGGGACTCGGAGTGCAAAGATCAATAACTGAGTTGGAAACAGTCGGTTTCTGCTCGGGAGAGTTGGTAAGGTCCAGGACAATATGCGAGGAATGAACTGTGGGCAGATATTCGAATGGAGCCTGTAGCGTTCGGGGGAATGCGACAATGTTGTGGGGTATGTGAACTTGGTCTGCTTGCTGAACATGAGGAAACAGCGACATTGATTCAGCAGGCTAGAACATTGTATGAGAAATACTTCCGCAGTGTCAAACAGAATAGACTGACCTTGGGCTCTGGGACATCTTGCAATTCTTTGATACTACGCACGCGCTCCTCCAGTGCCAACTCCAGTGCCAAAAAACGATGAATAGGATGAAAAATCTGCAAATACATTAGAGAACTTCACGTAGAACGAACATTAGGAATTCATACATTCGGAGCATCGAGATTGAAGTCGTTGTATCCAACTGGCCCATAGTCAATCGGAGATTCTGCTTTATCACCATCCGAAAGGCATGGTGTAACCCAGTTCTCATATGTCTGCACCAAAGAAGATCAGTTTGAAGTTCCAGCATTTGCACGAAATATTACACACTTCTCCTCCCCGTCGGGTTGTTGATGCGATAAGATGGTATACTATGAGATCCCGAAGTGCGCGGTTGCGGAAGAATGGGCTGGTTGCTGTTTCCCACAGCCCGACTTGACTATCCACGCGAGACTCAACAAAGTTGAGGGCCGCAATTCCACAACTGCCCGAACCAGTGGCCTGACGTGGGACAACTGACGATTTCGCCGACATCGGGGCTGTGAAGCCTGTTCCACAGAGCAGCCACTGGAAAATGGCCAAGATGTTCGAGTCTGGCTGCAGGTGCAAAGAATCACTGTGCTCAAGCTCGGCGATTCCCGTGGTGGAATAGAGAGAGTAGTGATTGGAAGCGCAGTTGAAAGCGAAAATGGCCTCAACTGAGGTGCTTCGAATGCGAGCACGAAGCGCAGTGAGATTAGTGGAGAATGAGCGTGGTGATTGATCAAACAGGTAATTCGCATCATGGAGGCAGTGTGTTGGTAAGACCAGGGTGGAAGGTGTCTCGGATGGTGAATTCACAGCAAGAGAAAAGTAAAGTAGCTCGGCGAGGGCATTGAGGACGTCCTCGGGCAACCATTCCTCTCTGAGAAGGCACGATAGGTTCCACAAAGGAAACTCGGTTACACGAAAGCCAAAGATTGGTGAACAGATGGGAAGGTCCAAAAATGCGTCCAAGTTGGATGGTGGCAGAAGTGGTATGGACATCAGATGAGATGCAAGTGCACGGCCGGATTCGACGGCGCTTTTGTTGTTGTTCAGGTGACCGAACAGACGAATCTACAAAGTTTGTTGGTGATGCATCACAGCAGCAAAATAATGACAATACCTTTGAGAAATGGTAGAGGGAATCGGTGGATTGGCCATTTGAAACCAATGAAACAGCAACAGCGCGAGCACCTGTTGTGTATGCATTCTCCATTTCTTGCAAAATTGGTCTGAGATCCGCAATATTTGGAATGAGTTCATCGGGCTGAATGGTACAATGTGCGTCAGCTGGCAACTCATGAGTAAAAGTCCATGCAGAGATGGTTTTGGGGGGACAAATGATAGGGAAACAGAGTTTTGCCGCCTCTTCAAAGGTAAGCTGCCGAAAGAAGGTGGCAGAATATGGGGTTGAAGGATTTGGTGTCGAGTATGACAAGAAGGGAGAGAGATGAGAGTCCATGGCTGGGTAATTGCCTGGTGCTTTCGCTGACCATGGAGGCTTTTATAGATTTTTTCTAAAGCGAACCATGTCAGCAAATATTACCAGGTCCGCAGCAAAGTGCCCTTGAAACAATGAATAAAGGCATTCTGTCTGTCGCAGTTTCGGTCAGTAATTAAATTTATGCCAGGGTAGCGTGCACTGCGTTCGCTTGAGAGTCCGCATATCAAAGGGGTCTGTACTGTATCAGCTCAGACTACCCAGCCTAAAAGCATACCGACTATTTTATTGATTCATGAAAAACTACTATATGTTTTCATATTCAAGTCGATGATATGTAGCATTTTCTTGATCAATGTCGAACCTAGTTGAACGTTCTCATGCGCCATGACAGCTGGTGATAGCCGGCAATGATACCTCCAAAATACTTCCGCGCCGAAGCACCGATGATGGCCGGTGCACCGCCGGGGCTTCCAATTAGACATTTTGGGGGAGTTTTCGGCTAACGGGGTTCTTCGTTGAAAGCCGGGTTTCCAAATAGAATAATCCATATTTCAATGTAGACAAACGCCTCAGGTCTGAGCCAGAGAATTGAGATCACGCCTTTGGAGTGCTTTACTTCTCGTTTTTCAATATTTCCTTCCATCTTAAATTTGACTTCTCTTCTGCGAAGGACTACCGCGATTGAAATCAAACGATGCAAGTTATCTCGATATCCGCTTGAACCTTACTCTTGCTTTTCAGAGAATATACCACGGTGTGTTGGAATTATTGCGACCACACGCCATTATGTACCGGAACCTACGCACCAGAACGGAGACGAAAGTATGTGGTTCAAGAAATGAGCCAATGTCAGCTCGATGGCGGTTGAATCGCTACTCCATCTCCTGGTTCAAGAGATGATCCAGTTTTCGGTGGCTTTTTATGTCGCCTAGGTGAACGCGGGCTTCATTTTGGCATTTCTCGCAAGCAACAATGAAAAGTAACAAGTAAAAAGAGAGAAAAGAATCAGAACGGCGAGCGATTGTTCGAGAAAGCTTGACCTCTGAGTCAAACAGGTGACCATATATGACGGTTCGCGGACAACTTGCCGCGAATATCGGATTTGGATGTGGTGATAGGCCTCCGTCCGCTCCTCATCAATGCCGCCTGCGCCAGAACCCAGCGAGCGCCTCTCCGGGAACGAGAGCTCCCGTCCAAGCCGACGTCCTGCCGTGGTCCTCCGCGCGTCGCCCCCTAGCCCGCTGGCTATCTTCTGCGGCGCCCAAGAACTCATAACCTGGGAGAACATCTTGGAAAGCGACTACGACGAGCACAGACCCGGGATAATTCAAATCCTGCCAGAGACCCTCTCATTTGTCTCTCCTTCTATGTACAAGGAGGCTCGGACGACACGCTCGAATGGCTGTGGCGCGCGCGTACACGGGCCGTTGTCCGCCTCGTCAGTCGCGGACTCTGAATCAGCGACAGTGCTGGTGCGGGGAAGAGGAAAATGTGGCAGAGACGGTGGTGCCGCTGGAAAGAATGTACTTCCCACAAACGCTGCGGGAGGTACTGGATCTGCGGGACGATATGTGTGGATGTGTAATGAAGGGCGTGGGGTGTGCAGTGTGGTGAGATTTCCTTTGCCTCTCATTCTCTAGATCTTACGTTCGGTCTCTCGCATCGAACGCGCGCTGTCTCTCAATCTTTTTTGTGCGATTTGGGGCATTTTTTAGGCAGGATCGTTTCAGCCATCTGCCTTCCTCTTCAATCTGACTGCGTTACTTCGGCTCTGCCCGTGGTATTCGTGTTCAATGAATTTTACTTTGCTTTTTGTACCTCTGCAGGGCGGGACGTCCATTCTTTCCTGTGGCCTGCTGTAGTCGTTCTCGTTCATTCTCTTCGATCCATCTCCTTGCATCACTCGCTCTTTCTTGCCCGGATTTTTTCTTTCACTTCTGCGATGTTGGGGAGGATTCTTTTTTCTTCTTGCGGAGATCACGTCGATAGAGCGAGTTCACTTTGTTTTCTTGGAGCTGCATTTGTACGATTCGATTGCGATACGCTCTTTTTTTATTCTCCCATCTTTTTTTTATTCTGCCCCTTTTGTGCGGAAGGATCGAAATACTCATTTGTGCACTTGGTTCTCTCGATAACCCGGTTGGATCTGCTCCGCGATTCATTTCCGCGCTGGTCAAGCTCCATGTCTTCGCCTCTTTACCTTGTGGCAACTTTGATTTACCATCATTCGTTTCCTCGATTCCTCCTCGCCCCTCCATCTTGATCCTTCCCATCTTGATTTTTGTCTTTTGCTTTATTTTTGATCGAAATTCCTGTTCCTTCTGTGGTTGTATCTAACTCTTCTCTTTCCAGTGGCAACCCCCTCGGCGCCGTCCAAACCCACTGCTCTACCCAATCCTTTCGCGGCTCACCCGCTCTGCCCAAGAGCAGCACTTACTTCTTCGTACCCTCCGCCGTCACGCCTGCGCCCTCCTCACTGCCTCAAGTCCCATACTCAAATGCCCCTGCGTCTGCATCAAGTGCCAGTGCAGTTGAGCTTGCGCCCATGCGATACCGCTGCCGCCCGCGCCGCCGTCGGCGGAGAACCTCTTCTCGTCCGAATTTATCCAGAGTGTGGCGAACGGGTTGGACGAGTTTGTCGATGTAGGGCTGTTCCGTGGGGACGCGGACCTCAGCTTCGAGCGGGACTTTGCGCAGTGGTTTAATCCGGACGACGTGGGCGTGCTGACTGGGTGATCTCCCCTCTTCTTCTCACTAACAACTTGACCAATGCTGCCCTTCTTTCAGTGAACAAACCACGCCCACCATGCTCATCTGCTGCCCCTGTCCCCGCCGCCCTGGTTCAGAGGAGGACAGGCACCCAAGGGTCCGGAGACAGATGTTCTTCAAGCGCTGATCCCATTCTCTTTTACCCTATCAATATCCTTTAGACAATAATAATGTGTACAATGCACAATAAAAGGCGCGCGTCAAGTACGCCCTTGGGCGGAAGGTGTCGTTCGACCGGAAGGTGTTGGTGTTGCAGGCGGGAGAGGTGACGTTCGCGCGGGACCAGCTCGTCCAGGTGTACAGCAGTGAGTGGGACTACGCCTTCAAATCACTCTGGAAGCTCATCCACCACTGGTTGACACCATATTGTGTGCGCGAGCGCATATCACAAAGTCGTTGAAAGTTCATAGAACCTGGAGATGTTACAGGGCGTGCTACTGGAGTTCAGCTCGAGACAACTACGGGCGTTCACGCCAAGGAGGAGAGGCCGGTTATAAAGGGAGCAGAAGGCGTTCGAGGAGAGGTTGGGGCCGGTATATCAGGGAGAGGAGCGTGCGGGTCGGGAGGCAGACGGGTCATGGGACTGAGGTTTCAAATCAAAGATCTTAGTGAATATTATGTGCAGGGATTTATTCAGTGACCGACCTCCCATAAATGCATTGCTACATTTTTGGGGACTGAAATCGGAGGACGAAATCCTTCTATTGTGATATTCGGCAAAGCCCGCAAATGATTGTCGAGTTCAACCCACAGCCGTTGTGTGGTTTGTCTTGTTGAGGGGTCAGTGAGTGCGGGAATGAGAAGAGGACATTGAATGAATTATGTGCAAGTCGAAATGCATCGGTGTGCGAGTGAAATGTAGGCTGAGTAGCAAGCAATCGGAGTCGACCTGTTACCGTTTTTACGGCCTCGTCCCGTCAGATAGTTGAAAAAGAGAAAAACGGCGGTCGATCGACGGCCGTTGCCATGAAGGTAATGGGTGAAAGCCCTAGAGAAGCCGCCGTGGATGTCTGTCCTATTCGAACGCTCGTTGATGGAAGATAATGGTTTTGAATGCCCAGCCCGTGGGCCGTGATTGGCGGACGGCATCACCGGCCCGACACCCGGCGCAATCATGCGCCATTCCTTCTCCTTCTTTCTCTTTCCCAAACTGAAGTGCGCGTGGTCCTACTCGAAAAGGTTCCGAAATCATCTGCAACATCAGGCGAGGTCATGAAGCCCTCTGTCTGGACGCACTCCTCCGGGACCCTCAATGGCGCAAGACGTACGCGGCCCATCCGCTTTCGCAGCTGGTGACGAGCTCAGGGCGCCTGCTCACCGAAGTTCCCCATCCCGCACCCGCCGCAGATGAACAACAAGGGCAACTACGTCGCGAGCTTAAGTCGCATCGCTGCCTGGCTCGGCGGCATCGCAGAGGAGCTGGTCTACCCGGGCTTCGCCAGTGCCCAATTCCTCCTCTCTCCCTCCCCTGCGGGCGATGCGCAGAGGAGGAAAGTGCGCAGCGTGGTGACGCACGACGCGGGACTGATACGCCAGCGCACGAAAGGCCCGCGCTTCGAGCCGGGCTTGGCGTTCCGAGCGCGGACCACCCTTCTCGCTGAAGGCGCGCACGGGTCGCTATCGAAGCCGGCGGTCGCGATGTATGATTTGAGACGCGGGAAGGAGGCGCAGACGTATGGGATTGTAATCAAGGACGTGTGGCGCGTCGAGAACGGCAAGCTTGTTCCTCGTGTGTGGCCCTCTGCTTCTATTCTTTCGTCCTTTTCTTGTCGCTTTTTTTTTTATCCTTCTTCAACTCAGTCCTCGCAGGCAAAGTACTCCACACCCTCGGCTGGCCGTTCTCCGCACACACCTACGGTGGCGGCTGGGAGTACCACATGGCCAGCGGCCTCGTGAGCATCGGCCTCGCCGTGGGTCTCGACTACAAGAACCCGTACATCGAGCCGTATCGCGACTTTCAGGTGCGCGCCGCCTGCTTCCCCTGCAATGCCACCTCGTCCTCTCTTATTCCTCCTCCTCTTCCGTCCTTTCTCTCCCTCTAAAGTTTCTCCCTTCTTGTTCTCCTCTGCACGTCTCCCACGTTCTGTCCCTGCTCACCTCCACACCCCTTCCATCTCCCGTGTTTCACTCCCCCCACTTTCTCTCCCTTTTTCTTTCGAAACGCCCTCGTCATCGCACGAAATATCACGCGCCCTTCCGCGCCCTCCTCGCTAACGGGACGCGCCTCACCTACGGCGGCTCGACTTTCCTGGCAGGGCGTTGATTGGGTGCGTGTTTCAAACGCTGTTTTGTTTTTTTGTTTTGGATTCTCCCCTCACGCTTTTTATTTTTCGATGTATGATGCACCCGAGCGTTTGCCTTTCATTCTGCCTGCCACAATAATCACTACCGAGCGTGCGGCGTGTGCTTCGGAACGGAACGGAGGGACTGCTCGTTTCGCGCGGTGGTGATTTATAGCATCCATATACATACCCCTGGGTGTGTAGTGGTATACTCATTTTGCGCAGAACCGGGGTTGCATGTTGATGCCTCGTTTTTCGAGCATCGATCCTTGCGCGTTTCGAGTGTCGAGCGAGCTTCTGCGTAGGCATTTACATGCGGCTGACGTGCTGTTCGCTTCGGCACGATTTTGTATTTTCCTTGGACCGTCTTCCATTCCCTTCAAATCTGGTTCGTCTTGATTGATTTACGCCGGCTAATCTCGCACATACACATATATGTGCCGCCGGCGTCGTCAACATCGCCAAGATCCAGGGCACGCAAAATGCCATGCGGGTGTGTGCTTTGCTTGCTTCCCTCCCTCGTCTCTTCCGGTCCGTCTATTCCTGTCCTCCCACCATCTATCCGCTCTGTCTTGGCTCTGTCTGTCGTTCTTTTTATTCTTTTTATCCTTTTTATTATATATCTTATTTCCTACCTTCTTTTTCCCTTCTCCATATATTCATATTCAGTCGTTCATCCCCGTCCTTATGATTTTTTGTTCGATACGCCTTCTTTGCGGGATACCCCCTCCCCAGCGGCTTTGAGATGAATCCATTCCCAACTCTCGATACTCATTTCCCGTCCGACTTTGCTTTTTTTGATTCAATAGCCATTTCCTTCATGGTTTTCCCCTTTCCATATCCACTCGCTCACGTCCTTCCTTTCCCCGTTTCCTTATTCCATACAAAAAATCATCCCTCGAACTAATGCTCCGCCCCCACAGACGGGTATACTCGCCGCCGAGGCGGCCGAGGCGGCGCTGCACCCTGCTGCGCGGCTAGTGTCAACCGCGAGTCCGGGGACGTTCAGGGTTGGTGAGGTGTGTGCTCGTCCCTCCGCCCTTTCCTTCCCGTCACTTCTGCTCATCATCTATCACTTTCCCGCATAGAGCGACTCCGCAGAAAAATCCCATCAAACAGGTGCACATGAAGTGCTCTCTCCCTCCAAGATAATTAAACACTGACCTCTTCTTTTCAAGTTTTTTTGCATGTATTCTTTTGACAGATGCAGAAAAGGCAGACGCGCCCCTCTCTCTCGCGCCCTACACCGCTTCCTGTCTGTCCCCCGTTCTCCTGTACACAGCGACCTCTGGGCCGGGCGCAACGTGCGCCCCGGGTTCAACCCACTGGGGCGCGTGGGGCGGCGTGCTGTATGCGGGTTCGACACGATGCTGGGGGGCAGGACGCCGTGGACGTTGAGGCATCATAAGGAGGTGGGTGTTATTTTTTGCCTTACACGCCGTCCTCTTGACCTTGTCGGTTTTCGTACACACGGGATGGAGATTGGAAACTGACAGCTCCGCCCTATCCTACCTTACACGAAACCACCCTCTGGGTTTTATGTTATACAAGATCGAGCCCCACCAAGCGATCCACCCTTTCCCTCCCCTCCATCCTTCCCGATAACCTCAAAAAACAACCCACTAACTTCATTCTGTTTTACTTCGTCCTGTCACAGACCTCCCTCAACCTCTTGCCACGCTACCCACCGCGGCCTTTTCGCCATCGCGTACCCGCCGTTCGAGCCCCCGCTGAGCACAGACCTGATGAGCAGCGTCGCGCTGACGGGGACGAACCACGCGGAGGGCGAAGGGGTGCATTTGCGGGTTATGCCCGGTGCGTTATGCGTTCTTCAAATCATAGATTCATCCTCTCGAATGCAACTCGATGCGCGTCCGGTGTTCATTCGATATTCGTTCAGATCTGTTAGGATTCGATTGGATCCAATTGTATTCGAACTCGGGGGTTTCGATCTCCTTCCTCATTTGATTCATTTCAAACCCAACTAGCTCGAATGATCTTTTTTCCTCAGCGAACACCAGTACTCAAACTTCCTCGGGGACTGAAGCTCATGAAGAGGCGCCGCTCGACACCGACGCACACGAAAATCCCGCCCGGCGGCGCGCGCACGTGCACGCCAACGTCGGGACCTACGCGGGGCTGCTGCAGCGTGCGTGCCCCGCGGGCGTGTACGAGTATGTGGCTGATGATTGGGGGCGGGCTGTCCTGGTACGTCACATCTAGATGTAATAACTCTGTTTCCTTCTGTTGCTGGGAAGGATGGCTCACTGTGATCCATTCAAGCAATTACGAAACGAAGGGGGAGGAATATGGGAGGGGACGAAGCTCGTTGGCACTTCGCGGGTGCGTGTGCCTTCCCTTTTTGCCTTTTGCTCAAAATTCCAACTTTGAACCTTCGGACTCGCTCACCAACTTGCTAATTCGACTACCCCAGAACTGCATCCACTGCAAGCTATGTGATATCAAGGTGCTGACGCAGGACATAACGTGGCCGACGTCTGAGGGCGGGGGAGGGCCGAAGTATGGTGCGTTTTATTTCGATTGTTTATCCTATCTTGGTCTCTCCGATAATCAATGTGCTCACTCTCACTCTCTTTCCCAGCTCTCACCTAAGTAATTAATATTCCTCCCCCACCAGCCGTGAAATTCACCAAGCCCCGCGGCCCAAAACGCAGCGAAAATGAAAAAACGGGGGGATTCAACAGACGCACGCCGACAACCACCGAAAGCAGAGGGTAGGGGGATACCACACACATATAACCAATATGTACAGACTCGTGGCATCGCACCTCAATCAATGTACGCACACACGAATTTGACATTGTTTCGGTTTGGGTTCCAGACAAAAAGAAGAGAAAGAAACACATTCGTGTTTCAATTTTGAACGCGAACAGTTTGGTTCTGAAGATTAGCTCTGGGCTACTGTCCGCGTGACTAGGAAGGCAATCTCCACTGATTTGAACAAGCGACTTGTCAGGTTCAGCACCTGTAACGTAGTTTCTCGTACGTGTTCGCGTCCTTCTTGATCGCGTTTTCAACTCGGCCAAGTTGATGCGACGGATGCTGTCCATCGACAATGGAGATCATTCCAGAAGCTGAGACTATGCGCACGAGAATATTGTGGTTATTTGGAAGGAGGGAGAGTGCCGCAAGTAAAACATAGATAGAAGTGTTGCACATACATCAGTGGGAGTAGCGGCAAACCATGAAAATCATGGGTTTATATGTATACATCTCCGCAGACGCACTTAGGTTAAGCCTGCTCCCCTTATGTTGCTGCTCATGTTTGGTGAAATCGGGGTTCAATTTGATTCATCCTAGTAACCCCGCTTCCAAGAACTCGTCTTGTCCATGCGCTTCCCACTGAATCTCCTGCCGCGGGTTTATATACGGATCTGCGCAGACGCACTTATGCTAACTGCTTCCCTGCGGCGCGTGCGCTATATTTGGTGTTCAATTAATTCCATCGTAATAACTCCGCTTCCGGTGTGGGCCAGATTTGGACATTGCTGGCGTTTTAATTTGACCAGAGTAATCTGGCTTCGAGTATGCCTCTTTCCCCACGCAATTCATGTCGGAGTCCTTGGGGCTTTGAATTCAGAGCCTATGGGGCACCAGCATTTGAACACAATGTTCACAATTGAATCTGTTGCTCGGACTTATCGGCAATTTAGCCGGTTCACTTTGCGCAGATAGTCGATAATGGCGAACCCAGAGTGACATGCATGAGAAAATGTGAACACAGCCTGGAGAGGCCATATATAAGGAGCAGAGCTCAAGTTTGATCCCTACATCTACAATGTTAACGTTCCGCCAGCTCACTGGCGCCAAAGCTCACCTCGACCAGATCACTACATGTTTGACACTTGCCCTGCCGCTTCTCAAGGAGCTCAATGATGCATTTGGGCCTCCATTTGTTCAGCCCATTGTGAATACTATTCAGAGCTTGATCAATTTAGTTCAGGTATATTTCATGAACCTCTGCATTGTCACTGCTCAACTATCATAGAATGTGAAGCAAAACAAAAATGAATGCACTCAGCTCATGCAAAACATCCACCACATCCTGTATGCAGTTGTCAGGCTCCATATGAAATCAGAGACTGTTGGATCCCTCCCTCCAGTGATGCTCAATAACATTGGAAAATTTGTTGAGTGAATAATGTTTCCTTTTCTTAAACAAACTTTTTGACAAAATCCATAAACAGAACACTTCACAAGATATACACATTTGTTGAAGCACAACAGCAGGGAAACAAGATCAAGCACTTCTTCCGCAACCATGAAATGAACAAATTACTTCAAGACTGTTATGCAGGACTGAAGCAGGCACAAGAGATGTTTTGTGTATGACCCATTTGTATTTCTTTGCCATGGCTTAACATTATCTATATAGATTCAAACACAGACTCAAACATTGGATGAGATCAGGGAATTCAGAAAGACAGCCAACCTCATGCACAAAGAAATGATGGAGCTGATTGAAAATCTTTCTGAAACTACAGTGTCAGAAAGGTCATCAGTATGTAAATTGTTAGCACTCTATGCACATTCCCTGAGCTTGAGCAGGTTTATCTGGGTGTCAATGAATCGAAAAATAGGTAAATGCTCAGTTTTATGATTCAATCATTCCTTACATCTTGTTTCAAGCTCAAATTCATTTTCAATGCTCCCCTCAAAGCCCAAGATATTCCATGGTCGTGAACGAGAGCTGGACCACATTCTCAGATTGATCAACCAACAACCACCCAGGATTGCTATTCTGGGAGGTGGTGGCATGGGCAAGACAAGCCTTGCAAGAGCCGTGCTTCACCATCCAGATACCTCTTCCAAATTTGAACACCAATACTTTGTCAGTGCTGAGGCTGCAACCACCAGTGTTGAACTTGCTGCCCTTATTGGATTGCATGTTGGATTACCATCTGGCCAAGATCTCACAAAGCCTGTTGTCCAGTATTTCTCAAGGAAAATGTCCTGCCTTCTGATCTTGGACAATCTGGAGACAGTTTGGGAGCCAACTCATTCTCGAGCTGGAGTTGAAGAGTTCTTGTCCCTTCTTGCCAGTCTTGAACACCTTGCATTGATGGTATGTCCTCAGTGCTCCAGTCAAGTCTCACTAATAATGCCTTTCAGATCACAATGCGAGGGGCTGAGAGGCCTGCCAAAGTTGGATGGACCCATCCATTTTTATTGCCATTGCAACCTCTCTCAAATGCTGCTGCAAGACAAACTTTTATTGATATTACAGACAATTCCAACACACATGAGGAAATGGAGCAACTTCTGGGATTCACAGATAACATGCCACTGGCTGTGGATCTCATTGCCCATCTGGCTGACTATGAGGGCTTCTCTAGTGTTCTTTCACGTTGGAAAACAGAAAAAACATCTCTGCTTTCTGTTGGTTTTGACCGGCAATCCAGTGTGGATACATCCATCAGTCTTTCTTTGTCGAGTCCTCGAATCACATCTGACAGCAAGGAACTCTTGAGTATCCTCTCAATCCTCCCAAATGGACTCTCTGAAGCAGAACTTGTGCAGGGAAAGCTTGGCATTCCAGATATACTCACTTGCAAGGCTGCATTACTGGCCACTTCTTTGGCATATAGGGACACCAATCAGCGACTGGTGCTACTGATGCCCATCAGAGAATATATCCAGCAGTTCTTGCCTCCTTCCCAGCCCCATATACAACCCATTCACAAGTATTTTCAAGCACTTTTGCTGCTATACAAAAAACATATTGGAGAGGAGGTACAACCCTTGATCCATCAAATAACCTTAAACCTGGCAAATTTGCAGAATATTTTACAATGGGGATTGCATGCTCATGCCCCAATCCTTGCAGATACAATCCTGTGTGCATTCATCATGAACAACTTTTATCGTGTGACTGGACGCAATTATTCCCCACTGATGAATGATATTCGGTCTCCCTTGTCTCAACTCTGCGATCACCAACTTGAAACTATGTTTCTCGCTGAACTCCTCTCAATCCCACATTACTGGCCAGTTGTGTCAGAGGTGATGATAGCACAAGCCATAAGTTATGTTGAGCATACAAAGGATCCTGTTCTTGAGGGTGAGCACCACTCCTTCCTGCAGGCATTTCACTTCTGATAGCCATTATGATAGCCAAATTCTACGAAGCTGTAGGGCGTTATTCCTTTACCCATAAAGGGGATGTACAACAAGCAAGTCAATTTCTTCACAAAGCACTAGAAAAATCAGAGCTTTGTGAGAACAGCAAACGGCAGTGCAGTGTCATGCTTGACCTTGGTCGTTTCAAATTTCAAACAGGTAATTACAGTGCTGCAATAGCATATGTAACTGCAGCCCAAAAGCTAGCCATAGTAGCAGGAGATTTATATGAGGAGGCTATGGCAAATCACATAGGAGCCATGTTGTATCGCCACCTCGGGGACTACCAAATGAGTGCAGCACAACTTCAAAGGGCTGCAGAGCTGCTGCATATTTGTGGCTTGTCAGGGGGTGGTCTTGCTCATGATATAACATTGGCCCGGGCAGAAATTCATCTCTTGAAATCAGAATATATGGAGGCAAGACACCTCTTCTGTCAAGTCACTGAAACTACTTCTGCTGAAGACAATTCTGTTTCCTATGCAAGTTCACTCCTCAATGTTGGATTTATTGACATAATGACAGGTCAGACTGGGGAAGATATTTACCACAAGTTGCAAGTAGCCCAGGAGATCATAGGGAGGGAGAGTGCCATAGACATCCTTGCCTGTGGCACAGTGCAAGCGGTGATAGAGCTTAGAGATGAGAAATTTGACTCAGCAAAGGCCAAATTCCAAGAGTGTCTTAGCTTGTCCTGGGGAAAAAATGCTGAATTTGGAAATTTCTGCCTGGAACAATTAGCCAACATCAGAGCTTGGCCTGCTAACATGTGGGGATACAAATGGCCCATGATCTATTTGGCATCTGCTGCGAAATTGAAAGCTAAATTGGATCTTTACAAGGCACTTCTCTGTCTGGGAGATGTATTCATTGCCAACCACAATGAAAATTCAGCTGCCAATCTCTATCAAGTGGCCCTGGCAGGATTTACCCAAATGGATGTGCATCACAGCCGAGCACAATGCATGCTACGTCTTGGAGATATGGCAAGCAAACATGGATGTACCTCAGACGCAATTACCTTCTGGGAGGCTGCTCGGCCACTATTTGAGCGGGCATTACAGACCAAAGATTTAGCCCAAATTGACTCAAGGCTTGAAACCTGGGAAAAAGACCATCACCAAGCTCTTGTAAAACTAGAAACTTTACATGCACCTATTCAGTTGGGGAAAGAAGAAACCTTAGAGATTAAAGGTGAAGATTCCGTTGATGAGGATGCTGAAGAACACACTGTCTCTATCATGGTGTGATAAATGACTATTGCTGCCCATTTCTGGGCCTTGCATCAATTTCTCTTTATCAAGTCTTGTACTGTATCTATTTATGCTCCAGTTCTGTCGTGTATTTATTTATTGTTTGTTTGTATGTTCAGAGTTGGCTATTTATTTGTTTATTTTCCAGCTACTGGGTACAATTTTCACACCAAAATACCTGAATCCACTGGTATTACCACAAGGCTCGCAAAGAACTCCATAAATACATGAACAAGGAGCAGAGTGGATACCAAACAGTGTGTACTATGAAGGAAATCCTACAAACTTGTGTTCATTTTTGCACCTCACCAATATTTACACCACTGTTTGCAATGCCATGTTTTCCAGACAAAAGGTGGTGCACAACATTTCGGCCCAAATCCAGTATATATCAAATGTATTTTAGACACAAAAAAAATGTGTCCAGTATATATTGGAATTAGCTTGGGATCAGTTTCTGTTTTCATATCTTTATTATCATTTTGACGTCAGTCATAGCGTATAGTATATAAACCATAGCACTACCCTCCATCCCTCATCTCTACCACCACACTGGTGCGATTGAGAGTATGTTCTACTGCTTACTTCCATTGGAACCTTATTTTACCTTCAGATTATTTACTTACTGTATTCTTGACATGTGCATGTGCGAATCTGCACGAGTCCGAGTGCTTGAGGCTCCCGTGTGCGGTAGGCACAACGCCTGAGCAATGGACAATCTTGCGTGCTCACCAGCCATGCGGGGCATTCACTGAATCCATTGCGAGCGCTTGCTCGGAGGTGATGCGTCCTCCGAGGATGTGTGGCGGAGTCATTAGTGTAAACACATGGTGTAAATTTGTGCGCAGACGAACGCAGGACAGAAAGCGAGGTGAATCGTGCGCCTCGCAGTAAGGGGGAGCTCGCGCTATGCGTCGATGGCGTAGACAAGCCAGCTTCGCACGCACGACGGCAGCGCAGAGCATCCTGGTGCGTTGGAGCTAGACGTCGGTGCGTGCTGGCATCCTGCCCCCAGAATTCCGACCTCTTTTATCCCTTCCTCCGTCCATTCTTCCTCGTCTCCATTCCTGCCCACAGCGCCCCGTTTCAAGGGATGAACATAACCGCACGAGAACACCGCAGCCGCTAGGGCACGGGTGTCCTCGTTATCTTCGCCCCTTCGGTGTCGTACTTCGCTGCTCTTGAGGCTTCCGGTGCCGGATTCCAGAATCCAGCCAAAGAGGGGTAGATGAAGGAGTAAGAAGAGAGGAGAGGGCGTCTAAACTACGGTGATTGATACCGTAGTTCGGACATGGTGGTGGTGGACGTGCGCTCGGCGTCGCCCTATCGCCACGCCGCGGCGAGCTGGTTGCCGTAGGGTGACTTCCTCGATGATGCAACCGTGATGGACGCATCCAAGAGGACGCCGCGGCATCCCCGAAATTAATGTAGCGCACGCTGCTACCAAGTGTACTGTACGACGCGGACAAGACCAGCCGTCCGTGATGCTCGCGGGGGGTGGTCTTGCATAGTAAGACATAAGACTCGCCTCATATTTGAAGGAACTTGTTCCCTGTTTGTAGAGTACTACAATATACTAAGATCCATTACTTATTACTGCTTCTAGTAAGTCTTTTGAGATGAACAGTAACAGCTGCAAATTAAAGGTCAGCTGGGCAGTTTTTAATATTTCCTTTTCAGGTTCATATTTCCGCACTGCGGAAATGCTGCAGAAATGCAGCAGAAATACTGCTTTGCACCCAGTGTTATTGTTCTTATTGGCTTGAATTGAGCTCAGGAGAGCGATCCGATGCAAATTCATTGAAAAAAAAAAAAAACAGTCTGCACCCTAAGTTCCACAAAAGGCTGTAATTACCTCCAGTGCATCATCGAAGCAGAATGCCAACATCAATTTTCTGCAGGCATCGAGGAGTCCCGCGAGATTATGCACAGGATAACTACTTCTTTGTTGGTGCGTGTGTCTGCCTGAATACTCGACTTTACACCATGAATAATCACAATCTGAATCCGTGTGTGCACCGCAGCCTTCGCAAGTCCGTATGTACTCACGTGGGTGAGGAAATTCATCGGACCAGTTTTTGCCTGAGCTGTAAGGACTTTACTCTGGTTGATGTGAGTTTATTCTGTTTGTAGACTGTTTTGTATTTGCTCCGCTGTATTATGATTTCTTTCGCTTAACCCAAGAATGACCGTTGGACTTCTTACAAGAGTCAAGGAAAGTGCAACCTCCTCCGCATGCCAGTGTCCCAAAACAAGAATTCATCCTGCAAATGCAATGACCCTGAGGTTCACAATGCGCCCTGAGAACCCCCTTCAGGCAGTGGACGAGGCAACCCGAGGTCTGATTTCACGCCTCGGAGGAAATTGATACAGCGACCTTCTCGAGTTGCCCCCAAAGACGGCGTAATCTGCGCCATCTCGGCTCACAGCTGACGGTCAAGCGCACAGTCAATCAATTTCTTGATCGTCTACCACCAAGAAAGTGAAAAAGGTTGAGGGAGCTCGCCTTTTGCATTGCTTACATGTGCCTTCTAGATGGCTGGGATGCACAACCATTCAGCTTTCGACGCCAATCCTTTAAAAGCAACCAGCCTTTCAAACTTGAACACGCCAATCAGCCTCGGGTTAGAGCAAACAAACCAAATTTCCACCCTCCGCTGTGCCCAGGAAAACGCGGGTCGATCCGCAAACATGAGCAGAAATCTTCACAGAACCAGGCTAATAACAGCAGTGCTCCAGGCCGCTTGACGCGCCATGATCGCTAATTAGATTAAGTCATGTGATCGCATATCAAACATCAATTCCCATATTTTAGCCATCTGCTGCAACAATGCTGCAACAGAGAGATCCTTCAAAGGAAGTTGGGTTTTCTCATAATTAACTGTGTAAAAGCCAGGAGCCTGGGCGCAATTTTGATGGGGCAGCTGGGACAACATGGTGCATGTTGACTCAAGGGGAACTCGGGATTCGAAAATTGGATATAGGGTCAAATTTTTTTTTTCGGCCCCAAGCTGACGCAAGTGAAGATTCTTTCTTTCTCCGCAAGATTGAGGTCACGATGGCTATGGTGAACTGAATTATATCCAGTATTTATCAAGCGCAATCTTCCTTCCATGCTATTACGTGCTTCTCCATTCTGCTGCAACTCTGGTGCTGATTCTAAAAACGACTATGTGGTAGGAGGCTCTCCATTTAGCAAAAGCGTATCAATCTGAAACACTGTCCGTTTATGTCAACGGCGTGTCACAAGCGCAGGATTCTCATAGGCAAAGACTTACCTGCTCCGTCATTCCGGAAAATGGATCCTGGTCATGTTAATTTTGACTTCTTCGAACACGTATAAGGAGGAACAAGAACGAAGCGAATCTGTACCACCACCAACTCGAAGTAGCCTGACTCCAATTCGACTCCATCAAACTCCCATTCCTCACTCTACTTTCAAAATCTCGGTATATGTGTGACCCATTGTCTACCTCTTGTCTGCTCGGGGCATTGGTCCTCATCCCGGACAACCATTATATTTTTCTGGGTCTCGGCCTGACCGGGCTGATCATTCATATCATCAATGGGCACCGTCCCTCCAACAAGCTGGGCCAAGTGGAGGGCACCATTGAATCTGTGGCGGGAAAATTGAAACATGCGAAGGAGGACTATCTTGGGATCCATGCAGAGCTGATGGGTGTAACGAGCTGCTTGTTGGAGTAAGTTTCTGTCGCCATTCATTCCACGCTCTAAATACAAACCGGACATTTTTGCAGGGCTACGTTGCTGGTGTCCAAAATTCAGATGCAAATGCGGGAACCCCGCAGTGCTGAAACATGGAAAGAATTTGCGGCATATCTGCAGAACTCCTGGAAATTATGCGGGACATCTCACAGTGCGCAAAGAATGTGAAGGAATTCCAGGGCATCAGCATTGGTGAGTATTCCCTCTACATCCAGTGTGTCTGTAACAGCGACCGAAACTTACTCGAGCAAGCCAGTGGTCAGATCCATCAGCTCTACATGGTTTCTCAAGCAATCCACTTTGGCCTTTTTCAATGTTCCCTCTGCAATGTTAATTGTGTCTTGAATTCCGGCGAGCTTGTTGGAAGGACAGTGCCCATTAATCAGATAAATGATCGGTCCGGCCAGGCTGAGCACCAGAAAGGTATAACGGTTATTTGGGATGAGACCTCCAAGAAAAATAGAGGTAGATGCTGTGTTGCACATAGTTAGGAGGAATTTGAGTGGAAGTCGGAGTGGGAGTGGGAGCTGGGGTGAACTTTGAAGGCTTCAACAGGTATAAGTACCCGACATGGTCGCACTTATTGGCTGGGTCAGTCACACTGGGGGCAAAAGCCAAGGTATATCGAATTCATATGCCTTACATGCATGTGGTTCACATGCCATCACATCATGCAACAAAGGTTTCAGTTACCTTTGTTGCACCTTTGTTTTTGGGGGTGGCTCAAAGGCAAAAACAAAGGTGCAACAAAGGTGATTGACACCTTTGTCACAAAGTTTGATGGCATGTGAACCACATGTGTGTAAGGCATATGAGGTTCACATGCCTTGGCTTTTGCCCCTTAGACCGGTCGATCTGAGTTTAACTTAGTTAGCGCCCGAGCGATCACATTTTTATCACGTGTTTCTCACGGGACTCGCCGTGAAAATATTCAACCCTGCACTCAAGAAGGAGATAAATTCATGAAATTATTTGAAAAGATACATCTACCACTCCATTAAGTTGCTGCCTCTCCAGAATGTTCAATAATGTGATATTCAGACGAACTAAGCCTACTTTGTCAATTTTGTTGCTGCAGAAGAGCATGTATGCCATTTCAGGGGAAAGAGGGCATAAATTGGTGGCTCATCAGCTTGGAGAGACTGTCTGTGCTTCATATACATTTTATTATTGAGCCTCGGGTCTGTATTATGAGGCTATGAACATTTTTGGGCTGAACACGTGATAAAGGCGTGAAATAAACGTGATCGCTCGGGCGCTAACTAAATTAAAACTCAGATCGACCGGTCTGTCTATCAACACTTTGTCATAGACAGATCGGTCACCGGTCTATTTGCCCCTGGTGTCAGGAGAATCTCTATAGCAACCATCATTTTGCATATCGGCACAGTCCTTCGGTGATCCAATGATGGGAAAACCGCAGTGTTCTCCATGCATACGTACTTGGTTTGATATACAAAGGCACATTTCTGTCATATAAAATTCTCCGGAGGGTTGATGCGAAATCTCCCAAATTTCCCAATTCAATCAAAGTCTAATCTCCAACATGCGAAGGAAATACGAGAATCCATAGACCCGACAAGATCTATGCTCAAAATCCGGGTTGGCTCGTTATCAGCCAGCTCTTGATCAGCTCGAATTTTGGCTCCTCATAGGACTTTTGAACTCAGCGACACATCCTTGGAACATGAATAACCAAAAGATTAAACCTCAATGCAGTGACATGAGATGAACGAGCTGCGTAAATCTCTAATTCTCATTGAAACTCCCAAGCTTCCAGGTGGGATAATGTCCCTGCGCCGCGAATTATATGAAACCCAAATCTCAAAATGGGAATTGAGAACCGGCAATCACATGACTGATCAGTATCTAGTTCCAGGGCTCAAAGCATCGTACTTTTATTTTGCTTTTTTCGTTCCTTAATAGCAAAGTAAAGGAATCCATGACGCGACAGAGAAAGTACAAAACAGCTTGAAGCGCAAACACTAACTGGCGAGACACAAGACCCTTTCTGTGCGACGTACCTACATGTTACTCATCAATGTGAGTGGGGAATCGATTTTTTTGACCGCCGTGGGCAGTCACATGGAACCACAGGATATATTTCGAGTGGCAGATCCAGACTTGTCGCAGATGTACACCCTGCCAAAAACATTGATCCTTCAAGGTAGTAAGCCGTGTATTCGTTCTGACGCACGTGCCAACGAAGAAGTTACCTTGTCAGCATGGAGAGACTCAGCAGAGGTTTTGTAAGTTATTCAATATGGAGCATTGAGACGAACAGCTCAGAGGGTGCCCTCTTCCACATCGAACGTGTGTTGTGTCGATCAACATTTAACATAGCCACACCAGCGAAGGACTGTTTCGGTCATTGTTTTTGGGAAAGGTGCATTCCAGACTTTATGCATATTTTGCCCTTCCTGCCCAGTAAGATTCATCATGCTCAGTACTGTTGGCCAGTCCCAAAGTCATTGCCAAGGTTGAACATCACTGTAAAGTGATTTTCTGGTTCAAAAGGAGAGCTTAAACATTCGGATTCAGTCCTGATCGCCGTATAGTGCACCTGTGTCCACATTGCTCCCAAAATTCAATTTTGTCAGATTCCGGTCACATAAGTCAGCGTACCCGTGAAAGTTAGAGACCTTGTACCCAATAATTCCGATTTTTTCCCTCAATAGAGAGCTTGCGCAGAGCCACCAGAAGCCACTTGGTGGCTCATCAGGCATGCGTTAATAAGCTGAACTTGCCACGACCATCTAGGGCTGCGACCCGTAGACCCGTACCCGTAAAATGGGTATGAATGGGTAGGTACGGGTCACCCGTCGTAGCGTAGATACCTGGAAGCCGATACGGCCGGCCCCCGTACGTATATGGGTTACGGCCGCGAAATACGGGTTTTTCGATCATCATTACTGATCAATTCAATGAGCAGTACATTTACTATCTCAACACGTCGGATAGTGTTCTAGTTTAAACAAGAAAATGTTGGGGAAGACTCCAAGCTTGCTTCAGACTCCATAACCCATAGAAAGCTTGAATAAGTCCATTTTTGGTTGAAGCCGATCACTTGCCGAAGTGATCCCAAAGCGGAAGTGGTTCAAACCTTGCTGTAACTTGTACCCGGCCATATACGGGTTTTACGGGTTGACAACATGATTTGTTCGGAGCTCGAAAGTGCCATGCCGCGTAGGTTGCCGTAGCTGGCGGGGTTGTTACGATAAGGTCTCCCGGCTTGGAGCCGAGTTCCGGCACGTTGGGCCGACCCGGAGAGGCGCAGGTAAAAGGTGCTTACGGGCGGGTCCCGTACCCGTACGCTAGCCCGTAAACCTATTGTTTACTGTGATGGGTCACGGCCCTATAACTATCGACGCTGAGAAAATTTGGATTCCGGTTTCGATTCCGGAGGGGAAGTGAATCTCACCTCCGCTCGCCTCTAATATTGTTCTTCACATACCTTCTACCTTACTTCTTTTCTACTGTCTTTCGCTCTTTGGGGGAAGAATGCCATGGACGGTGAGGCATCATGCGAAGAGCGGGGTACGACTCAGCCCTCTCTCCCTCACAACCTTCCTTAAAGAAACTACAAACCGAAGTCGAATTCTGATTTGTTTGATTTTTTTTTGATTATGTGGCATCAGAGACGAATCCCTCTCTTTCACCTCCCCCGATGCCATCGCCAGCCTCCCCGCCTCTTCCTTTTCGCCTATAGCGTACCCCGCGTTCGAGCCCCTTCTGAGCACGGACCTGATTAGCAGCGGCGCGCTGACAGGGACGAACTATGGGGAGAGGGAGGCGGTGCACTAGAGAGCTGTGAGGGGTACGTTGTTCGATTCAATTTATTTTCCTTGTAGATGTAGTTGGCGAGGAATCGAGTCGAGCGAAGTGGATTTGCCCTATTCGCGATCCATCGAGTCGATACAATACAATACGATTCGATTCGATTCGATTGACAATTTGAACTCGAGCATTTCTACCTCTTGCTCTATTTCATTCCCTCTTTCTTTCAGATCAACCAACCCGGTTGATTTCTTCACAACGAGCACCACAGAGGTTGTGTCGCACATGTTCAACATTTGTGTGAAAGGTGTGAGTGAGAGACTGAGAGTGGGAGCGCGGAGGACCTAAAAGGTGTCTACCGTGAAGCAGGCTCAAGAAGCACTTCCGGCCGTTTCGTAATTGGGTAACATTGGAGTTTCCGGCGTCTTGCGATCTCTGCGCCACGATCAGCTGAAGAGAGTGTATCAGCATGGGAAACTGGTGCGGGTGATTACTTCAGGAAGGTGGCCCGAGGTCTCCATGGGTATGGTCATGGGTGCGGATCTGGCAATCTTTAAGGATGAAATGGGCAAACCTCGTCCAGCAATGTCTAGGATGTACACAATCCTCATGACAGAATCAGCACATCTTATATGGAAGCTGAGATGCGAAAGTGTGATAGGACGGGCTGGAACCCCACCTACAGCACAGGAGGTCCACAACCGTTGGGTTAAAGTGATGAACGACCGACTTCAGATTGATATAAATCAGACCGATAAACTGAAATACGGACGGCAACATGCCGTGGCCCCCGCCCTGGTCCTAGAGACATGGGGCGGTGCGTTGTTGGAAAATGACAAACTGCCAGATGATTGGCTACGAGAACCCGGGGTTTTAGTGGGTATAACGCCGATGAGGTCGCATAGACCTCCGTCCCCGCCCGCCCGGCGAGGCCGCGTTCGATGATGGTGTTGAGTCCCACACCGACAGTGCCCCTCACTTCTGTGCGTAAGGCATTTCCTCGGGGTGGTTTCACTTTTTCTCATGGAGGTCGAAAGTCCTCCAAACTTACGTGACTGGAGGAGGCTAACCTTGTTAGTTGTCCGACAGTCGTTCTACGTACCACCAAAAAAAAAAAAAAAAAAAAAAAAAGATTACTTCAGGAAGGTGGTTGTATATTCTGCTAACTAATCATCTGACCTCCGAAAGCATTTCTTTGAACGAGGACCAATATATTTCATGCTATGAGTTGAACCAATTTTTTCAACAGACTTCTATCCGCTTCGATCTCATCTTGGCCCTACATTACCCGGAATGCAATCCTCCGGGCGCTACAATGCTGATATGCGGGTAGCCCAGATTAACCCAGGCGTCAGAAAACCATCAAAGATGCACCTGCTCTTCGCATGATGCCTCATCGTCCATGGCACCCTCCCCCCAGTATCGTGATACAGCACACCGCCCCATGCGCCCTAGGGCGTGTTGAACGGGGGCGCAGAGGTCGGTGCGTGCGGGAGAGAAAGGGAAGGCGGTAGTGTAGGGGCTGTCTGCTTGGTCGGGGGTTGAGTTCTGATAACAGGTAGGCGGGAAAGTGAAGATTTGGTTGAGCAAACGTGCTGATTGGTAAGAATAGAATGGCGCCCGGAGTCGACCTTGAACGTCTCGCGAACTCGTGGTCGACGCGAATCGCGGGGCGGGGCGCAGCGCCGCGTCGGCCGCGTCGGCCGCGAGCATGCCGGTCTGCGAGCGTGTAGCGCAGTAATACACGCGGAGCTTGCAAACGGCTGATCGGCACTGGTCGGCATTGGTGATCGGTGCTGATCGTTGCCTGTTCAACGTTTTCCAATGGTTTTCAGTGGATCCCGATGGCGGTCCAATGCCTGCACAGGGCCTCACTGGTTTCCAGTGGATGGTCAAAACCTGAGGGCTCGGTGGAAGCCACCGGAATCCAACGGCTTTCACCGGTTGACGTCAGAGCAACAGCCATTGTGAACCATTGGATTCCGATGGGTTGCCCTCACTGTGAACCACTGGTCTACAGTGGAAACCCACATTTTTTTGACTTACTGGCACAAACAAATTTTACCCATGCTCACAACATTACATTTACTGAAGATTTGGTGAAGAAATATTATTATGACACAACTGGCATCAATTACACACTGGAAATGATATCTCAAGGAGCTGAGTACATTTTATTAATGAGGGAGATCACAATCCCCGCTGTTCCTCTTCTGTTTGGACCGTTACACTGAAAATCAGACGGAAATCTAGTCTTATCCAAAATATAATCTGTAGCTCCCGCCAAACCTAGGGCACACATTGCCTCATCTCGACAATTCAGGAGAAGAGCCTAGAATAAAAATTTGTTGTGTTCAATTTATACTTTACTTCGTCAACTCCTGTACAAAGGGGATGAAGCGTGCGTCGTTGGCTATCTCGACATCGGTCTTCAAGGCACGCTTGATGGCCTGAAGGAGCGAGGCTTTCCTGGTGTCCGAAAAATCCAGATTCATAGTAGAAGCGATGGAGCGCAGCTCCTCGACCAGCTTTTTGTCCAGGGGTCGGTCAGAAAGATCTAAAGCGGACGGCGGGGACTCGTTGGATACGATTTCGGCCATTGGGGGAAGGAGTGTAGCGACAGAGCTCGAGTGGTCCTTAAATAATATCGCGAAGATAGCAGCCATGTGCCTTGCATGTGCCCGCCCCATGGCCATCCTGATGGTTGCCCTTGCAATGTGCGGAATATTCATATGCAAACACTCAGAGCCGGTGAACCCCAGCGTTATACGGTGAAAGCCATTGGACTCCAGTGGTGAGCAAAGATAATGGCGGGCATTGGCTTCCGATGTGGATCGCCGGTTCACAGCCACCTTAACGTTACTCAATGATCGTCACCAGGTAACGTTGGCCGCCAACAGCCACTGGTGGCCACTGGTGGCCGCCAGTGGGTTTGCTAGTAGATGGTATATTTCGTGTAGCGTGGAAATAAATGGATAGGATAGAGAGGAGGGAAAGAACAAACGAGCGCGGAGAGTAAGCAGCAAAAAAATGGACCTGCGTGAAGCGCGAGAAGTAAAGAGAGTGAGCACGTGAGCGTCGAAATAAAGTGATGATCAAAAGAGCAGAGGGACAGAATGAATAGAAGGGAAAGAGAGGGGAGTGTAGAGAATGAAAGGGAGAATAGAGCGAGGCAAAGCCCGTAATCGCATGGCAGTGTGCGTGCCCTTGACCTTGGCGGTGTTGACGACGCCGGTGGCGCACCTGTGTGTCGTAGGGAGGGGTTAGTAGGGGTGCAGTACGGAGATTTAGATCGAAAAGAGAACGCAAGGAAGGAAAGGCGCGGAAGGACGCGTGAAGCGCTCGATGCTCAATGCAAATGCCGATGCGAATGCCACGACGCTTGACATGATCGAACGTCGAAGCTCCGCCTGACGCAGACACCAGATGGTGTAAAGGTACCCACTCCTCCAACGCGACGCGATGCGGCTCGTCTTGTAAAACGAAACATCAACAGCTCACCCGGTTTTCGTCTTCGTTTCCGTTTTGAGGTCAGCGCCCCGGTAGACCGCTGAAGTATGAGGAGCCCAAGTATGCTACCGAGCCCCAGTCTACGCGAAATAAGGTCAAAGGCGCAGAGCGAAGACGCCCGACGAACGGAGAAGAACTCGTGACCCGACGCCGCCAAAAACGAAGAGTGCACGATGCACAAACACCCCCCCGGAAAAAAATCCACTCAAACGCACGGAGCTAAGACACGCGAAGTGAGAATCACCCACTCAACCACCGCCCCATCCCGTAAGTTCAGCCTAGGCGAAGACTGAAGGCGGCCATCGGTGAGGGCATGCGCGCCGTAGGCGAGGCGGTTGCCGCCGGCGAGGAGGGCGCGGAAGTGTGGGTAGTGGTTGGTGCACTGCGCATCGAGTTGTTGATAAAATAGCGAAGCAAGAACGGGGAGAAGGAACGACAGAAGGGACGTGGGGAGCGAGGGTAGGAGAATAGCGAGAAGATGGTCAGCATTGGAAGATGGGGAAGGGAGGGTGGAGAGCGAGAAGATTGGGAGGGAAGGTGTGGTGAGGACGGAGATGAGGGAGGCGACGGGGGAAGAGGGACGGTGTGAAGGTAGGAGAGAGGAGGCAGGTAAGCGAGTGCGACGAAGTTAGCCGTGAAAGGAGGGAGGGAGGGAAGAGGGAGGCAGCTCAAGTAGCTCAAGTAGCATTGGGAACATAAAACGCGCACCTGACACTCGCGATACGGCTCTAAATACGGATTCTTGTAGTCCAGCCCGACGACGAGGCCTGCTGATGAGGCCGTCAGCCATATGGTACTCGCAGCTGCCGGCGTAAGTGCGCGCGGAGAGCGGCCAGCCGAGGGCGTGGAGTACTTTGCCTGCAAGAAATAAAGTTGAATGAACAGTAACGAAGGCAGGAAATAGGGGAGAACAAAAGGAAAGGTAGAAACGGAGAAACAGAGAGAGAAGTGAGACACGCACCCGGGACATGTTTCCTCTCACCGACACGCCACACGTCCTTGATCCCAATCCCATACATCTGCGCCTCCTTCCCGGTCCGCAGATCGCCACCGCCTGCTTCCTGAAGCTCCCATATGCGCCCTCTGCCAGCAGCGCGCGAGCGGAAGGCCACGCCCGACTCGAAGCGCGGGCCTTTCGTGCGCTGGCGTGTCAGTCCTGCGTCGTGGGTCACCACGCCGCGCACCTTCCGCCGCTGCGCATCTCCCGGGAGAGAGGAGGAATTGGGCACCGGAGAAGGTCGTGTAGACCTCGACGCCGAGCTTCTCTGCGATGCCCCCGAGCCACGCGACGACACGGCTCAGGCTCGCAATGTGATCCCCTTTATTATTCATCTGCGGTGGGTGCGGGATGGGATCGAGTATCTTTCGGTGAGCAAACGCATGCTTGAGGAGGTGACGTGCTACGTCATGGAATGGTCGGGGCACCTTTCGCGCCACCAGGGAAGAGTACGTCCAGGGCAGAGCGCTCGATCACCGCGCCCGAGAAGATGTGTGTGCCGATTTCGTCGCCTTTTTGGCGCACGACGACGCGCACTTGGTTTCCGGTTTCGGGTTGTAGCTGTTTGAGGCGGATGGCGGCGCTGAGGCCTGGGGGACTCTGCGCACGTCGACGGCCCTTTCTTCCTGCGGCTCGGAGGAGGGGCCGCACGCCGTGGAGGGGGTGTTGCGGGTAATTTTGGAGGCGTGTGGGGCGCGAGCGGGACGTGTCTGGAGGCGAGAACGAGGGCGGAGGTGGGTGAGCAGTACGGGGAAGAGAAAGTAAGCATAGCACGTGACCGCGGGCCGATCAAGCCGTCCACCAATCACAGGGTCGGAATTCGAACCTCCTCTGCGAATTCTAAAATGCATATTCGGAACCAGGACCGGAACAGCCCGAGGTTGGCGCCAATATTGAGCCAACATTCATTCATTAGGGAAAAGCATTCTAAGGGGAGCGGAGTATGGTCAGGTCGCCGCTTTTGAGCCGGCGAACACCATGAGTTGTGATTGGTGTTAGTATATTAAATCCTTTGCTGCCACGGTGTCAATGAGTTCAACTAATCCTGCGGGGTCAGCGGAGTGAACGGGGTGATTAGCTTCCACTTTCGTGGTTTTGATGGTGACCGAGCTCGAAAAGAGGGGTATTGTTGTCACGTTAAATGATTACTGGGTGATATACTGGATTATTTCGTTCAAATTGACAGGGGGCGTGACGCGTGACCGATTTGACCTATTCGACATTTCAACAGCGACCGAAATTTTGCGTGACACCCCCTGAAATTTCGACAACTCCACGTAAAATTTGACTTTTTCGCTACTAGGGGGGGGGGGGGGGGGGGGGGGCCATCTGTGACGGCTTGGAGATTCGACAAAGGTCCGTGTGACGCGTGACCACGACCAAATTTCAGGATCAACACAGGGGCGCGTAATGCGTGACTGTCGATTTGAACGAAATAATCCAGTATTTGTTGACTTTTTCAATGTATCGGCGTAGAATGCTGGGGTAGTGAATTCTGTGAAATTCTGGAAAAGATTAGCAGGAAAATTGGAAGTGGCATGGATTTCTGTTGCGTTTCGAGTTTGATGGCTCCAGAGTTGTTCTGCGTTTTCAGGTTTTGCTCGACTTCAACCAGTCGATAATTCTTCTTCCAAGCATTAGGGGAAGTCAAAGTCGATTCAGCCGTCGATTTTTGATCAAGAAACAGCCCGAATCGCCATTTTCCTGAATCAATGCAAAATCGCTGTTTCAACTCCGGAGTCGAAACACGGCAAGAATTGATTCTGAATCGTCGCCTGCCCTAAACATCCCCACATTCGCATCCACTTGGCAAGGAATAATTTATTCAATCCTCAAAATTTGTCCCACGGGCTGTTTACGCACATGGCTGCAGAATCCTGCCTCTCCGTCCAGGTACTCAGTCCATGCTTTTGCAGACTCCCCGCCTCCCTCAACAAAGTTCTGGCCGGGCGATGGAAAGCCAAGCGGGAAGGGAAAGCCCAGGGAAACACACAACACGGACAAAATGCATACAAGTCTAACAGCACACTAAAAGCTAGGGACATGAGAATTGGCGCAACCAAAAGGTTCAGAGAATCGCGGAAGAATCAACTTCCGAGATGCACACCGAATGTCCGAGTTGGTCAAAGTTGATAGCGATTCTTGCGCGATTCCGTTATATGAATCGGACCAGAATCAACGCAAGAATTCGCGTCAGAAGCAACTTTCCCGTGAACTTTGACTTCCCCTATTTGGTCAACACATCGGAGGGTGACGCGTTTCTTGAGTTATGACGGGAGGTATATAGGTGGATGACCGGTGATGCCATAAAGCGCTTTTTTCTGTTCGTTAGCGTTGCTCTTACGCTGCCCAGGGAGTGAGTCCCTGGCTCTGTGCGGGCGCTCAGAGTCGGTCTGGGGGTCGTGGTAGGAGACTGTGCTCCTGAGTCCGTCATTGTGTACTACTCAGCTGGATAATTTTGGGATAATTGGCTTTGGAGGCGCTAAGTAATGCTGTGGTGATCTTGAGGAAGTTCTAGATGGTTTGGTATAAGGCGGGTACTCGCTTCATTATTGAAACTGTGATGCCTGCCTACTACCTACCGGGACTCCCGACATCCCCGTTTTTTCTCACTGTCAACCCGGCTCCACTCTAAATCGAGTTCTGCTATGCCGTCCGAGAAGGCTGCGCCGCGGTATAAAGGTGATCCACCTCCAAGCTGGGGCAACAATCTTCTCGACTCATTTTGTGGTCTTTCCCTCACGTTTTCCAGGTTACCCCCAACTCCCAGTATTCCTTGACTACTTGTTCTCTCCCGCTCCTACGTTCGAAAGATTTCCGATATATGTGTGACACAGTATCTACTTCTATTCTGGTCGGAGCACTATCCCTCCTCCCGGACAACCACTATACTCTTCTGGCCCTCGACTTGGCTGGACTCGCCATCCATATCATCAATAGGCACTGTCCATTGACCAAACTCACCTGACTAGAAAGCAACATCGAATCTGTGGCGGCAACATTGAAACGCGCGAAGGAGGACATCAGACTTTTGACAAAAATCTTTTTACCTTGTACAAGGTCAAAAAAGGCCAAAAAAGGCCCTGAAAGGCCACAAGTTCGCAAGGCCACAATGAGAGACGAAATATCCGCAAGATCACTCGTTCGACTCTGGCTGGGGGCTAAATTTGTCAAAACTAAAAAACGGGTAGGTACGGCAAACTTACGAGAAATTGCAGGAGGACTCTTTAAAACTCTCCTAGACTCTCATAGCCTTCTCATGTGCTATTTGTGCATTTTTGAGAGGGCTTTTCTTGCACTTTGACCTTGTGAGCTTGCCAAAAAGCTCACAAGCCCGAAAAGGCCACAAGATTTTTGTCAAATTGCTGATGGAGTACCCTTGGATCCACACAGAGTTGATGGGTACAACGCCACTTGTTAGAGTTAGGTCATTCCACACTTTGAATACAAAGTGAACATATTGCAGGGCTACATTGTTGGCGTCCAAAATTCAGACGCGGATGCTGGAACCACGCAGTGTTACAACGCGGAAGGAATTCGCGGCATATCTCCAGAATTCTTGGGAAATCATGCGGGACATCTTGCAGTGCGGAAAGAAGGTGGAGGAAATCCGGATATCAACACTGGTGAGTGCGCAGTTCGACATGGAACTAGACGGGTCATCTGAGGAAATCCATCGCAGCGCATCATCATCGAGGCTGAACGCCAACGTGAATTTTCTACAGGTATCAAAAGATCCCGTGAGATTCTCGACGGGGTTACTTCTCCGCTGACGCGCACGTCGGGCCAGCCATTTTCTAACATCTTCGATGATCGCTGTCGTTGGCAGGTCTTACACACGCGAGAAGCCGTGTCTCCGGATCGGGAGTCACTCCCAATATATCCTATGAATCCATGTGAGTGCTTCAGACCTTGAATGAATGAAGTCCGTACTCACATCTATGATTAGGGTGTAGGTACATTTGGATCGAGTCCTGCGTAAGCTGTAAGGATTTGTATGTCGGTTCACGTTCGCGTGTTCTGTGTGTTTGGAAACTGTGTTGTACTTCCTCTGCTGCGCCACGAATTTTTTTGCTCTACTGTCGAAGAACGAGACAAAGAATTGGATTGAAGTTGCAACACTAGCCAATCACGGTGCAACTCTTCCCGCACATCTTGAAAAGTCACGGAGTCTCTGATGATGAGATTCGAAGCACCCTAAAATCCGACACCGCGACACACTTTTTAACCGACATGGAGCAGAAGATGCGACACACCAGATTGATATCTCGCAGAGCCCGACACTCTGAAATTCTTTCGTACTTCTACTTACTTCCAACTCGCGAATCGCGATCCTCGTGTTGATGGGATCACTCTTTGCCCAGACGCTCTGAAACCAATGGAGAGTTTACCCCATTTGCGACTGTTGGATTTCATCACTGACTTGTGGTAGACACAATGAATATGGCGAAATTTTTATATTCAATGGTAACTAGGTATTACATGGGGGTATACTACATGCAAGAGACTCATAGCCGACCACGGTAATCGCGACCCGCCAAATGCGCCGCCTCGTGCCGCTCGTCACGGAACTTGCACCTACGGTGGGAAAAATCCACTTCCAGGCCGCCCTTGCCGTGCGGCACGTCCGCCTTCATCTGGCGTGCCTCAAACGGCAGACTTACCCGGCCAAACTATCCAGCTCGCTCTGTGCTGCCATCCTAACCTCTGCGCGCCTCCGTCGCAGCTCCCGGAAGTACTTCGAAATAGCGATGAGAATGCGCACGCCGAGACAGCGCCAAATACTCGTTCCTCCAGCGTGTGCGTGCCCCTTGCAGGCCGCCGGGCGGTGCTTGACGGCACCCGGTGTCACAGTGTGACCTATCCTCTTCCTCTCTCCCACTATCATCCTTGTGAAAGTCGAAGTTGCACGCAACGGTGAGTCCAAGGGAAATGTATTCGGGGCGCGAGGACATGAGCGCGGGGAACACAAGAGACTACGGAAATAGGGAAGTACAAGCCGAATATAAGGGAGAAGCTGTGCGACGTATAGGGGGGTAGATAAGGTAACCGGGCAACACGGCGCGCGACGATCCCATTTCCAACACTCCCACTGAGCGTTGCGCGCCGCAAGCCCACAAACTCCCACTGGCGCGACGTGCCATTCGTTGTCCGTTGACGAGTTGCAGCCAGAGAAAACAACACACCCCACTAAAGCTCGTCCAATTCATCCATCTCCATCATTCACCTCCAGCTGGCATGACAGCCCTCATTCTGGAGTACGCGCGGTCGGTTTCGGTTCGCATCCCTCGACGGCAATTGGTTCATTCGGGCTCGAGTCGGACAATACAGCCACCGCGGCTGCATTCGGCACTCGTCGCAGTTCGCTCGAGTCGGACAACACTAACCCCATCCTGGAGCTAGCGTTCGGCACTCGCTTCGGTTACGGTTCGGTCGGCGGCGGCAAGCAACACAGGCGCCCCGGGTTACGGCTCAGTTTCGCAGCACGGGTATCGGTCGATGACGAGTATGTGCGGTACGGGAAGTTCGTCCGTCCAGCCGAGCACTGGAGATGCCTCACAATGAGGGCTTCGGGGTACGGGGTCGCACGAGGGGGAAAGTTCGAAGCAGCAGCAGGCAGAGGCCGGGGCCCATAACCTGTGAAAGTCGAAGTTGCACGCAACGGTGAGTCCAAGGGAAATGTATTCGGGGCGCGAGGACATGAGCGCGGGGAACACAAGAGACTACGGAAATAGGGAAGTACAAGCCGAATATAAGGGAGAAGCTGTGCGACGTATAGGGGGGTAGATAAGGTAACCGGGCAACACGGCGCGCGACGATCCCATTTCCAACAATCCTCGATACCCTGACGCCCGTCCAAGGCTGCACCAGATTGTGACGATGTTGAGGAGTCATGTTTGGCCCGTGGTACGTGTACATCCCTCATGTTTCCGGTGCTTTAGCATCGGCGCCTGCTTCAAAGTTGAAAGAGCGTCCCCGCAACCTTTCCAAAACAAGCCGTGTCGGTTTCAGTGAAAAGCGTGTCGTGTTTGCCGAAAGGCAACATAAATATGTCAGCTTTTGTGAGATACCACCTCTGTGCGTCGGATGTTGTGTGTGTTGGGTTTTGTGCCGTGTGTCGGAATTGCAAGGTGTGTTGCGGCGTCGGTGTTTGTATATCCTCTGAAATTCAGGCCCCATGAATTGCATTTATTGGTTTGCAATGCCTCGAGTCCCGTCAATGCACGATGATCGCGAGCTAGATCAGGTCATGTGATCGCATATCGAACATTAATTCCGATTTTGATACGCCTGCTGCGACCAAACCACGCTTGGAAGTTGAGGTCCCCTTTTTTCCGTTCTTTTTTTTCTGGGTTTACAGGGAGGATTTGCGACGCAGGGGTCTGGTTCCGTTGCTGACGCGGTGGGGGAGATTCGTGTATGTTGACAAGACAAACCCTCCGCTTCGCTCCGGTTTAACGCAAACCAAAGGTGAGTTTCAAACAGCATCAACATCAAGTGCGAGTGGTATCAGGACCTAACCGAAATTTACTCGGGGATCACGCGACGAGGGAATTCAGCAATTCAGGTAGGATCTGTTGGCCACAACTCAAGAAACCCTGGAGGAAAGAAACCACCAGAGGACAAACCATGCACGGAATTGCTGTAATGCGTCAGCAAAAGCGCAAGCCAACCAAAGGGAAACACATGCAGATATCAGGATGTGTTCCTGAAGGCAGTACATGAAAGGGCGAGGAGAGGAGGAGAAGAACGGAGAGACTGGATTTATTTATTCATGGGAAGGGTAGGAACTCGTGGGGCGAAGCTCGAGCCCGGGTGGAGCCTGGGGCATGTATACTGATTAGACAGTTGGAAAGGGGGGGCGAAAATCACTCAACAGTTCTGACGCTACACCCGTGACATACTAAAATGCGGCACTTCGCTCGCAGGGATCTTAACCTTCTTTCATTTAATTTTGGCCAGACCCATGTGAGAACAATTGAGACGGCGCTGCGAGGGTTTGTCAGTATCTCATACAGAGGAAGTAAAACAAACGGGAGAAAAGTACCGGGCAGTTGCGGGGCAGCCACATGCCTCATGCTTATGCGGGACACACCCCCGCGCTTTGGGTCACGCCAGTCCAGAGCACGCGCGTTCCTCGCACTCAAATTCGGACTCCGGACGCGGACCCCCCATTCTCTTCCGCATCCCTTTGTCCCCCCACCAACGAAGAAAATAACAGAGCCGTCCGACACCATGGAAGTGAAACCACTCACGCAACTGCATACCCTCTCCCCCCAACAGGCTCAAGCCCCAGTTAGCCTGCACAGTGCTGAGCATGGAGTAGAGCATGTTATCGGTTGCGCTGCGCAGGCTGAGCGGGATGCTACCACCTGTGAATGTGTCAGTTAATCTTGGTTTCTCCCGATGATGGCACTCGACAGCAAATGTGATCGGAGGGAGGAAGAGTGGCATCTCTAAAACGAAGTAGCAAAAGCAAAAGCAAAACTCGAGAATGCGCTTGAGGCGCAAGCGAGATGGCTGGGCGAGGGTTGCTGCGGGGATGGTGGACCGAGGAAAGGAGGGAGAGAATGGCAGTACACCAGACAACTCTTTTGAGGGGTAAAAGCGCAGAAGGGGGCGAGGCTGGAGTTGGCTAGAAGACCGAAGGAGCCAAAATCGGATAGCTCAGGGCAAGAGAAAGAAGTCCGTAGCAGATCATGAGAACACTGTGCAAGAGCGAAAACGGATGAATTAATCCTTATGGAGCAAAAACGCAACATGTGCAACGTGATGGGCACTGCCGAATGAGCATAATCTTAAAGAACGGATAATGTGACCTCCAGTTGGTGCTTGATCAGTGCTACGATATCTGCCACGACGAAATACAAAGGAAAGTGATTGAGTATCAACAAGCTTTGCAAGAGGGAATCCAAGTGTCGGAGACTGTACGGCGATGAATATGCCAATGTGGTGATATCACAATTTCTTGACGTGCCGCTTATTTCTTGACTTGCCGATTTAAGAAATGGGTACCGGCAACACTCGAGCCATCAACGTGCTGTTTGGTCGTGTTTGTTCTCGATTAAACAATCACATTTTGATACAGTTTACCGGAACGACATTATCGGGGGAACCACTTCACGTACCGACTAGATTTTTTGCATGCCGACTCTCTTCGTCCTTTGCTAACAGGTCTTGGAAGGCTTTATTTTTTAATGCTTTCATTGGTTCATTATAACGTGTGCAACACGGAAACTGCAAGTTGTGCAGAAATTGAGTTTGTACCACACAGAACCAGCAAGTAAAAATGTGGAAACACTCAAAAGCAATCAAGGATACATCAAATGATAGTCTGAATAAAAAAACACGCAGAGTAATCCCCCAAATGCGGTGAAGATGAGCCAGGTTGTTTCATGGCTTCAAAAGTCCCAGTTTGATGGGATTTCATTCTCAACTTCGTCCACAAGTTGTTTCGGATGAGTGCTGTCGGTTCTTGAGGCCTTGATAATGTTTTTGAGGATCTTCTGTGCTGCAGTCAAGAGCCTCTCGCCTGTAGTTGCGTCCAAACGCGGTTCAGTCACGTAGTGACGTCACGCGCAATACCAATTCAAAAGGGCAAAACTGGACAAAGTGCTGTTCAAAACATCAGTGAATCTCTCAAAGGTTTCAGTAAAAATGGAAGGCAAATTATCTGAAGATCTCATCTCATATTTTCGTGAGCAAATTTGGGGAGGTCTGAGGCTCAAATCAGGCTGAATTCCTAGAACATCAAATTGTGGACAAATATTTTCAATCCGGCTCCAAGAGCTGTTAGAATACACTACAGAGGGTACTCATAAATATTTTCAGGATTTTAGTTGGTCTCCTTCGTCCCATGTACCGCTCAGAGTTTTCGAACAACAGCAATTGGAGAGCAAACACGACCAAACAGCACGTTGATGGCTCGAGTGTTGCCGGTACCCATAAGAAAGCGGTACAAGAAATGGAACATCTCAAGTACTTGAAAGGGACGAACTTCATTCACCTCTTCCAGGTCTCCCAAACTCCCACCCCTCTCAAACTTTTCCAATACGGGTGTCCAATACGGGTGTTGCACATACCGAAAGGTTTGAGTCAAAGGTGGGAGCTGGGGACACCTGCAAGACACGAGGCTTACTTCGACCACGTAAATAATGCTCAAAAAAAGCTGTTCTATTTTTTTATGGCCCGATCAGATCTCGAGGTACACAAGTTATTGCCTCCGCGCTGCTGATCAGCTCGTCAAAACCGGTACTTCCGCTCGAACTGATCAGCGTGCTGCTGATGGGAGTTTGTTCAGTGATTGCCTCCAGGCTGCTGATCAGTTCGTCAAAACTGGTATTTCCGTTCGAACTGATCAGCGTGCGGGGTTTGTATGACTGTCATTGTCGTTTTTTATTCATGCCTCTAGTGTCAGCTCCGAGGTTTTGGTCCAAATCAAGGATCAAGGCACAGGTTTTCAGGCTTTTCCAACTACTAAGACCGAGGTTTTGGCTGGATTTTTGTCAACTCGTGCTCAAGAAGCACAACTTGGTAGCTGTGCGAGAATTCAACTTTTTTGACATCGGTTGTCGCACGCTCCTACACGATCAATCTGTCGATTAGCGCATCAACCCTCATCACGGCCGCTCGCTGCCGCGCCCACTATCACCTCCAGTGAGTCAACTGTGCTTCCAAATGAACCTCCATGTCGTCGAAAATATTCCAACACACCAAAATTTATTTTATTGACCTCAAATATATTACAGCTAATGTCGGAACCGAAGGCACGGATGAAATTTTCTTGTTTTAGAATGTTTTCAAAGAATTGTAAATATCTCGGTCGGTTTTGTACCAATTTGCATAAAAACCTGATGGATATACTCAGTGAATTCATACGCAATTAGTGACAGAAAGGAATTTTCGAAAATATCAAGTATTAGGTAATCCGTGTTTTCAGGGCATTTTCACACAAAATACCGCTTTTGTGTGTTTAGAACATGTCCCAGGGGCACTATATTTTGTGTGGAATAATATATGTACCTAGGTAAGTATGTGACAGAGCCGAAATCATCTAGGAATGCCCAGATAAGTGTGATTCTGGCAGGATCTTCAGATGCAAGAAAATGCTCAACGCCTCCAATGCTAGTAGAAAAGCTGGAATCAAGTTATGTGTAGTTCTGGCTCTTTCACATCCTCCCCTTGGTATTAATATTGCTCCTCACAAAATCTTAAGCCCCTGCAAGATGTTGTAGGCATACAAAATCAGTGTTTTGCTTGAAAATGCCCTGAAAACACAGATTACCTAATACTTGATATTTTCGAAAATTCCTTTCTGTCACTAATTGCTTATGAATTCACTGAGTATATCTATCAAGCTTTTATGCAAATTGATGCAAAACTGACCGAGATATTTACAATTCTTTGAAAACATTCCAAAACAAGAAAATTTCATCCGCGCCTTCGGTTCCGACATTAGCTGTAATTTCCGATCACAATGTCGGCAAGGATGGGGGATGGATCAAACATAGTACAATACACTGATTGTAATATTATATGACAATAATCACTCATTGAAGGCCTCAGAATAATTTGGTGAATTTACAGCTAATTGCAGTACGTAAGGCGCAGATTAAAAATCTCTGTTTTGGGATGTTTTCAAAGAATTCCTGATATCTCAGTCAGTTCTTCACCGATTCACATGAAAACTATATAGATCTACCCAGCTAATTCATACGCAATTAGTGATATAAAGAAATCTATGAAAATATTATGTATTTGGAATTTTCTGCTTTTGTGCTGTTTTCACACCAAAGGCCGTCTAGCATGCTGAAACATGTTCCAGTGGCCTAATATTTGAGGACGGACAAAAGGTATAACTGGAAGAAATTAGTGATAGAGCCAGAAATAGGGATAAATTACTTTACAGTCCCTGCAGCTCTGTCAGATACATTCACCAGTTTTGGCTGTGAAAGATACTGTAAACATCATATTTACCGAGGAATCTTACATGTTTCTGGCTCTATCACTAATTCCCTCAGCTATACATGTTGTCCTTCCCAATATATCAGACCACTGGGATATGTTCTCGGAATGCTAGACAGCTTTTGGTGTGAAAATAGCCCAAAACCAGAAAATTCCAAATACATAATATTTTCATGGATTTCTTTAGATCACTAATTGCGTATGAATTAGCTGAGTAGATCTATATAGTTTTCATGTGAATCGGTGAAGAACCGACTGAGATTTCAGGAATTCTTTGAAAACCTCCCAAAACAGAGATTTTTAATCTGCGCCTTAGGTACTGCAATTAGCTGTAAGAGTGCGGAAGGGCGAGATCGCGAGCTCACTGTCCCCCCGGCGAGCGGGATTTGATGAGCGGCAACGCAAATTGATCGCGATGCTCTGCCGTCACAATGCCGCTACGACAGTTACCAAATCCGGCAGCGCATCTAAGTTGACCGCTCGAGTCACAGACCACGGACCTGAATGTTGAGAGTTGATCCTGGGAGTTGGAATAAAAAATGATAACAACTGTCATAGGTTTGTTCAGTTATTGCCTCCGCGCTGCTGACCAGTTCGCCAAAACCGGTACTTCCGCTCGAATTGATCGGCGTGCTGCTGTTTGGTGTTTGTTCTCTCCAATAAAATTAAGTTTGAACCGGTTCCCGAGTCGCAGCGGGTCGGCAACGGACCCACTCGGTTGCCGCTGGCAGAAGAATAGGTTCTTTATCATCACACCGGGGGCAAAGGACGACGCACTCGAGAGCCGAGTGCGTTACACGCATGTGGCACACATTTGCGCGTGACACTGAACAAAGCCGTTTGTTAGATTGATCTCATGACATTCCTAAATGTAACCCAAATTGTAGTTAGTTATAGCAGATATAATATACAGTTTTACAATAGTTACGAATGAGATCCAGCTTCCTCTAAGTATTTATGTAGGATATATGAATGTTATGCTTTCGCGAGCCGCGACTCGGCCGCAGATGCCGTCGCGACTCGGCGAACCGATGGCACAGTGGCGTTGCGACCGAGTCGCGCCCATGTGGCGGGTGAGGTCTATGCTTGCCCCTGTGCGCTCACACTGTAGGCGTCGCGCAGCGGCCCGCCGTGCGCCCATCCCGCGCCCATCCCACGCCCATCCCACGCCCCGCTTGGCACCCCCAACTGGGACCCCGTCGCGCTTGATGCGTGATCTGTGTCGGCGTGCAATTGCGTCAGCACATTGCCTTTGTCGGTGAACAGCCTCACCTGCACATCGCCTTTGTCGGCACTGGAGCCCACTCTCACGTCGCCTTTGTCCGCACCGGAGCTCACCCGCACGTCGCCTTTGTCAGTAGTGAACCCCTCCCGAACCCCACCTGCATCTCATCTTAGTCGGGCCAGTGTGTCGCTTTTGTCGGGACCGCATGTGGGTTTGGCTAGCACGGGACGGTGGCTTTGTCCTGGAGGCAGCCCAAGTTGGGTCCCCCTTTGTTTCCCAAATTCGCTGCCGGCGGCCAGCCCCCATCAAGTGTTTATCAACGCCGCCCCCACCAGAGACCACGGTGTTGTGACTCTCAGGACAAAGCACCAAGAAATTTGTAGTAGATACGCAAGCAATATAGTAGTGAGAGATCGTCGACGGAGAGGTAAACTGATTACAGCAAGTGAAGGGACGCGTGAGTAGGAGCAGTAGGTATTTCAAGAACACAAAATCAAATCGTAGATGTCGCGAGTGGAGGGGGGGTCAAACGTGGGTTGCTCGTTCATGGAAGTAACAACTGTCGTCATAATTTCCCGAAGCCGCCGACAGGGAAGAACGCGAGGAACGATGGCAAACTCCGCATATGCAGTCGAGGGCGCGCTCGCCACCGTCGCAGAGTTGTTCGAGTTCGAGGCGTTCTGAAGGTCTTCAGTTTGAGTGTGAGACGGATGAAAAAAATTGAGTACGCACCACAATAGTACCGACGACCAGAGGCCAACGGTGAGGATCTGCGCCTCGGGAACCCAGTTGGCGTAGATCGCGGCGAGGGACTTGCCCTCGGGGACCTGGAGGGAGCCGATGAGCACGCGATCGAGGTAACTAGCGCGCGTACATCAGTCTTTGCTTTTTTTTGGGCGAAAAAAAAAAGATGGGGCATACTTCTCGAAGATTGAGAGCTTGAAGTCGGGGCTGTTGAGTCGAAGATGGTGGCGATAATGTGCGGGCATTTGAGCGCAATCACGGCGCACGTAGAACTATTCAATCTGTGAATTTTCTGCAAAGTCGTATCTGATTTCATACCGAGATAATTTGAGTCGTCGCCGTCGAGGTCTGGCAGCTGGTTCCATCCGAGGGCAACTGGACGCATAGTCGACAGTGCAAGGTATCTGGACGCAAAGTCCAGGTAGTCACCGACGCAAAGTCGGTGAGTGAGAAGAAGACGAGTTAATGGTCACGTGAATTGACTGCTTAATTCGACCACGTCCCACGTCTCTCTCCTTCCACCTCGATCTGTAGCTTTGCGCTGCAGATTCCTCCTGCCGGCTTTGTGCCGGAATCTGGGCCAATCTGTAGCTTTGCGCTGCGTTTCGACTAGCAAATCAAATGAATACGCTATGCCAACGACAGTCTCATTTTAACAACAGTCTCATTTTTTGGGTTGATTGAATTTCACCGGCCTTCGCCACATCTGGCTGTTGGAGCTTTGAATATGAAACACTACCACCGTACCCCTCGCTGCTCACCGCCTGCTGGTACCGTCCTCGTCCCGTCGCCAGCGTCATACGTCCTAGTCTAGCCTCTCCAGACCGCAAGTTCGAGCCTCAAACTCCGGTTCCCACTGCTTGCGAATAGACGCTCACTCCTATGAAATCTTGCCTGCTCAACACACCTCGTCTCCTTGTCTGGTCTAGTCTAGTCTTGCATCCCGACCCGATTGTACCAAACACGTTTGTCTTGTCTTCCTTTCGTCAAATGCGCTCGGGCCAGACGGCGCGCGCCTCCGATTGCATCTTTTCTTTTCTTTTCTTGTGTGGCTCATGGCCAGTTATTGAAAAGGTCACCTACCAGCTTCGCACCTGCTACCTTCTTTTATCAACACTATACTACTTTTGCCTAAACATTCTGTGATCGATCTTGGTTTTGGTTTAGCATGATGATTCTGACTCTAAACGTCTAAGGTCACCCTCCGCTGGCTCCATGGTACTTGGTGTTTCCTCCGCGCCTGGAGAATCTGGTCAGCCTCGGCACTCGCTGCGTTCTTCAGAGAACAACGGTATTGTATAGAACAGAATGTGCGATGACACTGGATATAGTGTCTGGTGAGATGTCAGACAACCGTAGTGGAGTAAAGGATAATTGATACAAGACTCTGAGAGAAGGGGATAATACAAGACAGGAAGGAACGAGACGACTGAAGCATACGATACCAGCGAGACTGAGGGAGGGAGACCGAGGTAAAGAGGAGGAGTAAGGGAGCAACGACAGCACTGAACGACAACGAGAGCGAGCGATCCGAGCGAATTACAAGTAGGGCGAAGGCAGGAGGGCGGCAACCCACGGATCCTCTGCCCACAGATCCTTGGTCTCCGGCCGCGCTGTCCTCAGCGGTCAACCTGATAGCTGCCCGTGATATACGAGCGGCACTCGGCGCCGCCTTCGGAGCGTACTGTGGCAAAGATAAATCGTTAATATGTGGGTTTATTGAGAGGAAGGAGGGAGAGGAGGAGGTTTGTCGTCGTCACCGTCATCCTCAGAATAGAGAACAAAAGGATCGCCCGGCGCCTGCCCGCCTCACGCGTTGAGCAAGCTAAGCGCATCCACCGTAAGTCTTAAGTCATCCCCGTCTCTTTCCTTTGTAGGCAGTGCGCGCCTAGTGAGGTACTACGATTCGTGCGGCCCATGCTTCGAGCGCCAAGCCACCCGCCGGCGTGTGTCGAGCGCATCCACCAACTCGTGCATCGCGCGCAGCTCATGGCATGCTGACCCTACGCGATCAGCAGCGCTCTCTCATCGTTCTCGTCGTGCCTGCGTGCAAGGCAGCCAAAGGGTATGTAGAGGGGGGAGGAGAGAATACAAAACACTCACAATGCCGATTAAACGCGACCATTGTCCCCCAGTGCTTCCTGCACGTCTCGCAGCCAAATTAGTTGTGAATTTGGTCACAATCATTGTGAAGATTGTATGGATTGTCTATATCGTAACCGCTTGTATTCACTCGCAAGCTTATTCCCGATTTGGTGATGCACTCAAAATAAGGACGCAGTGAAGTGAAGTTGATAGCATTCAAGAGCGATCGACGCGTACAGCTTTATTCATAACACTTGTGCTGTCTACGTGGTCAGAGCATCCTGGGCAGAGAACGAATGCAGAACCTAAATGATTGTTTGCGTTAGCGAAGAGCACGAGTTGGGAGTGAGTCTGCTGCGAGCACGTACGATGACAATAGGTTTCGTCTCGCACTCATTCAAAACAGGTGCACGAACTAAGAATTAGACCAAACGCGGGCTGAATTATGTCGCCTCCGCCAGGACCAAGTCTCCGCGGGACGGACGTGTTGACGGGAAAGAAAGCCAAAAAATTTCGTGGTACATCCCCATTTGGAAATAATGGACATGGGGTGAGGGAGACTGTGGGGACGATTGAGGTGGATCGGCGGGGGAACAGGCCGCAATTGGGTCGATGGATGTCGAAGGTGACGAAGAGTATGTTGAGTAAGGTGATTCAAAGCGTCCGCGCTGGTTCTTGCTCGCTGAAGAGGTCGCGTGTAGTAGCGCACTCGACTCGAGGAGGGGAGTCTCGAGTCTCGAGCTCGAGAGGAGCGGGGCGTGGCATGACTTGGGCCTCTGGGCGATATAGATTGTGAGTAAATACGACCAAGAGGATAAAGAAAGGTATCTTACCTTGCTTGCCCTTGGCTCCCCCTCGTTGACCGAGTCGGATTTTGGTGGCGTATTCCCGTGCAAGGGGGCATGTCGAAAGGAGCTCGAGTAGATCTTCATCGTACCCTGCTGCGCCGCCGCATCCAGAGCCAAGGTCAAGATGGTCGCTCGGAAACGGCACCGGCAAGTCGCGACGGTGATATGGGGAGACCTAGCCTTATTCCCCGGGCCAGGCATCACCAACACGAGTACGGGGGAACGCCGAAACAAGACTACCTTCCGGTCTGGGTCGTACTCGACGCTCTTCTCCTGGATCTGTAGCATCGTCGCACACGATCAGCTCGTCGCCGTACACCAGGGCCTCAGTCCAGCACCTCACGGCCGCTCTCGTCCGGGCACAGAAAGCCACGGTCCAAGGCCGTGTCCATGACCCGTCCGCGTCTCGCCCAGGCCCAGGTTCACGGCCAAGTCCACGTCCAAATTTCCTTCAGCACATACGCCGCGCGCAGTGCAGTCGCGGGGAGCGCCGGAGTCAGAGTCGGAATCGGAGTCAGAGTCCAAGTGAGAGACCTAGGCGGGGATGCGACACGGACGTGTGCGGGAGGTAAATGGTAATACGCGTAGGGGCTGCGCTCCGCCGGGTGAAGCAGCAGTGAGAGGCTCAAAACAAAGTAGCGGATGGAGGCTCGGAGAGTTCGATGCTTGGAGTGTCACGGTCGTGGAGACACTTCGGAGGGGCGAGGAGCGAAGCCGTTGCCAAGTTTATTACTGGTGGGATTGCATGGCTGGCCCGGCCCTCACAAGTGATATAGCCGCGCGTCGATAACGGGTAGTCGAGCTCGCCCCGGTTACGATTTGAGGAACTGCGAGATGAGCTAAGTGTTCTTGGGGCCGCGCCGCACTCCGGCGCCGAGGCGTCGATGGGAGCGGAGAAAGAGAACATGAGGACGGATTCGACGCCGAGGTCGTCTTACACGCAGACCGGGGCGTGGACAAGTCAATCCAAGTTGACCAAGATGGAGAAGCTCTTCGATTTTGTTCGGACTTGAAGAGATCATGCGCCACAGGACAGGAAAAGTGTTACGTGGCCTTTTAAAAGACGCGAGTACACAGACCAGAGGAAGATGACGTGGAAACTCAATGAAGAATGCCGGAACTTGACTGAGCAGAATGGCGGGGCAGATTCATAGTCGCCTTCGTCTTCCCCCAGCATAGCTTCAGTCAACGCAGACGGGTGGGTGCGCGCGGGTCTCCCCTCTGGCCTTCATGCTCATCAAATGGCAGTCGCGCGCACACTGCACAACGCGACGCACTCCATCCCTTCGCATCACACGTCTCTCCGCATACCGCTGGTGCGGGCGCGCGCCTCGCGGTGCCTGTTCTTGTTTATGGGTTTGGCGATCCAAGGTACCGGACCCGCGGAATGGCGAAAGAGCGTAGAAAATGATTTGCAGTATTGTTTGATTATTTTATGGGGAATAGACATAGAATCAAGTACTTTGCTTTCCCTTTGATTTCGTGAACGTATAGAATTCCTGGAGGTCGCTGGAGGGAGAAATCTGCAGCGCAAAGCTACAGATTGGCCCAGATTCCGGCACAAAGCCGGCAGGAGGAATCTGCAGCGCAAAGCTACAGATCGAGGTGGAAGGAGAGAGACGTGGGACGTGGTCGAATTAAGCAGTCAATTCACGTGACCATTAACTCGTCTTCTTCTCACTCACCGACTTTGCGTCGGTGACTACCTGGACTTTGCGTCCAGATACCTTGCACTGTCGACTATGCGTCCAGTTGCCCTCGGATGGAACCAGCTGCCAGACCTCGACGGCGACGACTCAAATTATCTCGGTATGAAATCAGATACGACTTTGCAGAAAATTCACAGATTGAATAGTTCTACGTGCGCCGTGATTGCGCTCAAATGCCCGCACATTATCGCCACCATCTTCGACTCAACAGCCCCGACTTCAAGCTCTCAATCTTCGAGAAGTATGCCCCATCTTTTTTTTTTCGCCCAAAAAAAAGCAAAGACTGATGTACGCGCGCTAGTTACCTCGATCGCGTGCTCATCGGCTCCCTCCAGGTCCCCGAGGGCAAGTCCCTCGCCGCGATCTACGCCAACTGGGTTCCCGAGGCGCAGATCCTCACCGTTGGCCTCTGGTCGTCGGTACTATTGTGGTGCGTACTCAATTTTTTTCATCCGTCTCACACTCAAACTGAAGACCTTCAGAACGCCTCGAACTCGAACAACTCTGCGACGGTGGCGAGCGCGCCCTCGACTGCATATGCGGAGTTTGCCATCGTTCCTCGCGTTCTTCCCTGTCGGCGGCTTCGGGAAATTATGACGACAGTTGTTACTTCCATGAACGAGCAACCCACGTTTGACCCCCCCTCCACTCGCGACATCTACGATTTGATTTTGTGTTCTTGAAATACCTACTGCTCCTACTCACGCGTCCCTTCACTTGCTGTAATCAGTTTACCTCTCCGTCGACGATCTCTCACTACTATATTGCTCGCGTATCTACTACAAATTTCTTGGTGCTTTGTCCTGAGAGTCACAACACCGTGGTCTCTGGTGGGGGCGGCGTTGATAAACACTTGATGGGGGCTGGCCGCCGGCAGCGAATTTGGGAAACAAAGGGGGACCCAACTTGGGCTGCCTCCAGGACAAAGCCACCGTCCCGTGCTAGCCAAACCCACATGCGGTCCCGACAAAAGCGACACACTGGCCCGACTAAGATGAGATGCAGGTGGGGTTCGGGAGGGGTTCACTACTGACATAGGCGACGTGCGGGTGAGCTCCGGTGCGGACAAAGGCGACGTGAGAGTGGGCTCCAGTGCCGACAAAGGCGATGTGCAGGTGAGGCTGTTCACCGACAAAGGCAATGTGCTGACGCAATTGCACGCCGACACAGATGTCACGCATCAAGCGCGACGGGGTCCCAGTTGGGGGTGCCAAGCGGGGCGTGGGATGGGCGCGGGATGGGCGCGCGGCGGGCCGCTGCGCGACGCCTACAGTGTGAGCGCACAGGGGCAAGCATAGACCCAACCCATATAGTTTGAGTTTCGCGAAAGATTTCGGGTGCTACCAGAGGCCGCTTTGCGAAGTTCTCTGGCTTCTGCCAGGGGTCACGTGGCGCATCAGGCGCCGCCTCCGGGGAGCTTTCGGCAAGCGTTGGGAGGCATCAGCGATCAGCCCATCATTCTAGACACTGCCGTCGGAAGCCGAAGCCACAAATAGGGGTCAGTTACTATATTGGGCGGGAAAAGACGCGCCAAATGCGCGCCTGCCCGCCGTACGCTACGCTACACTACGTACGCGGCCCGTAGTGTAGTTACATGCTAGCAAGAAACATTTCCTTGGCAGTTCATCCCGCTTCTTCCCTCTCTCTTTCCCCTATCCCCCAAAGCACGGAAAAATCAAAAAATGTATCCCAATATTTGCGCGCGGGCTCCCGCATTCGACAGCAAGCCAGCCTTACAGCATTCCTCCCTGTGCAGCCATAGCGGCGCGCCACGCGCGCCGAGGCGCTGGCGGCCCTTCCTGCTCGGGTTGGGGTTCGGGCTCGGGCTCGAGGGCGGGGGCGGGGGCGGGGGCGGGGGCGGGGGCAGGGGCGGGTTCGGGACATGGCGCGAGCGCTGGGGTGGTGGATGGGGGCCCGTCGTGATGGGCAGGATTTGGGGCGGGTCCAGGATCGTCCACGGGCGCGGCGGAATTCCCGGGCGCGGGCGGGGCGGGATCGCTCGGGCCGGCGTCGGGCGCGCGCGCGGCGGGAGCGCTAGCTTCACGCGCGCTAGGCGTGCTGTTGCCCTGTTAGTTTGCTTTCTCACAGTTTAGACCAAAGAAAGTCTTACCGTCCGACCATTTTCCCGAGCACCCATTCCACATCAGCCACTGCTCCGGCCCACGAGTCCGATGGGGTATCCATAGACAAGAACCACCATTTCAAACACACGACGATGTTGAGGAACCCGTTTTGACCCGGGCACCTCAACACGTCCCAGCTGCCGTTCTCCATCTGGAGCAGCTCCCCGTCGCGTAGGCGCCACCCGGGATTAATCCCTTTCCACCACGCCCACCACTGCTTCCCGAAGCCGTCCGCTGTGATTGCTGGCAAGCCCTTCCGCGCGTTCTTCACCCATTTGCCTACCGCATCTGGGCGGTTCGTGGTTGGATGGGACTTAGTCTAGGTAAGAAATTTGTTAATTCCTTCCACGCATGCATACAAAAGAATATTCACTGACCGACGTGGCAAACTTGAAACTTTCCTCCAGGGCCCACCACAGCGCTACTACTTCGTCCCAGTCACCCCCCATTCTGCCATCTCCACTCAGCATTTTTTTAGCGTTCTCTGCCCACGCCGGCGCTTTCGACGACGTCGATGAGACCGCCCCCATCGCCCCCCCTCCTTTACCCCCTGTCTGGTCCTGACTGGAGTTCTTTCCACCCCGCTTTCGTTCCCGTCTCCTATGTCGCTGTCCTCCTCATCGTCGTCGCTATCGCTATCCTCGCTCGCGCCCCACTCCTCTTCGTCCCCTTCGCCATCTCTTCTCGCCTTTTTACGCCGTCGGCCCCCGTTCCCGCCGGCCTTCCTCTTCGACGTCGTACCAAAGAACTTCACCGCCCCCAACAGCCCCATCTCCAGAGCCGTCCTTTCGTTCCGCGCCATATTCATCTCCCGCTCCTGGTAGAATGGCGTCATACGCCGAAGGCTTGAGAGGTAATTATCCCTCTCGGGCTTCTCCATCGCCAGCACCTTCTCCCGCAGTGCGTCTGCGAGCTCACTCCCCATTTTCGGGATACCCCACGTGGGCTTGGGCTTTGGTCAGGGGGGAGCGGCGGGAGCAGGCGTGACGACGGGAGCGGGAGCAGCAGGCGTGCCGACCGCGACAGCAGGAGCAGGCGCGGCAAGCTGAGGCGCGGCAGGCGCAGCGGGAGCAGCAGGGGCGACGACGGGAGCAGGCCCGGCGGGAGCAGGCGCGGCAGGCTGAGGCACGGCAGGCGCAGCGGGAGCAGCAGGCGCGGCGACGGGAGCAGGCGCGGCGGGAGCAGCAGGGGCCACTGGCAAAACCAGCCCTGACGCCAGCATGTCGTCCACGCCATCGTCGAAGAGTGGGCCGGGCTCCCCCATCACCACGTCCTCGTCCATCCGCAGCATGTTCATGCCTACGAATGCGCCGTCCGGGGACACGGTGGGAGGCGCGACGTGTTGCCCAACCGAAGACGAAGATGCGGAGGGCCCGCCGTTGTCGACGAGGTTGTGTGCTTCTGCGACAGACAGGTCAGCTTCTTTCTCTCTTAATTAGTTAAAACTTACCAAGATATCCCGCGTGCACAAAGCGCAAGTACGCCTTGAGAGTTGTCCCATATCCCTCAGGATCCCAGCGCGCCCAATCTTTTCCGTCCACCGTCCCTGCATTTGCACTTTCCATCCCTCTATATTCAGCCCTACAAATAATCATTGAAATTACACGTACCTCAGCGTCTCGAAGACCTTTGTCTCCTCGTTTATCCGACTGGCGATGATGTTAATTGTCAACCCTGTATACGCGTGTAGGCCCGCGAGGAGGGGTTGGACGATGCTGAGGAAATTGTTCCGACACCTGCGTAAACGGTCAGTCCATTTCCGAAGGATTTATGACTCTCTGTCCACTTACTGTTCTTGCACCTCGGCGTCCGGACTCGGCATGCTCTCGTCCTCGTCGTTGTAGGCCTCCATTTGCTCGGCGTGCTCTTCATCGCACTCGGCCTGCAGCGCTTTCTTCACCTCCGCCGGCTCCTCCTCGTACATCCGCTTCGCTACCGCGCAACGGCGCGCAATTTGTTTGGCTGTCCCAGTCCCCTCGTCTCCGCACTCTTCTTCAAAACGTTCGTTCACCGCGTGCTTGTAGTCCTTGTGTCACATATAAAATTGGTAGTCGGCGGGACGTCGCGGCGCGCTGCTGGAATTTCCGCAACTCAGCTGGGCGAGGTGCACGAAGTAGGGGTTGCCCTGGATCCCCATGGCACCCGGGCGCTGCCGTCCAAACCATCTTTTAATTTTCTGTGTAATGGTCAGTCTCACCGATCAATATTAACACCTTTTCCCACACATACCTGCTTCGTTTCGATCTGAACCTTGCTTTTCGCGTCGGCCTCCTCTTTCGATAAGTTCAATCCAAGAGCTGCGAAAGCCTCGTCTGCGGTTTGGGGCGGAGGCGCCTCTGGCGCGTTGGGATCCAGCTCTTCTTCCAGTGACGGTTTCCACGGAAATTTCTTCCAGTAAGTCTCGAAGAATTGCGCCCAGAAGACGGTCAGTCCCTCTGTCTTTGACTCCTTTGTCCCTCTTTTCTTCGCCGCCGCAATGTATCCCGGGATGTTTTCGGTCATAAATTCCAAGCGGGCACCCTTGAAATGACTTTCTTGGCCGCGTTTTTTGCGTGGGGCCTCTTGAGTCGCATCGGCTGACTTTGTTTTCGATTTATTCTTTCCGTCGTTCTTCGCCATGCTGAGCCGATACAGACGAAAGTGGGTCGTCGAAAAGCAAGACGCGTTCTGTTGATTTGTTTGTATGTGTTACAATCTAACATTCTCGCCATATCTTGCCTGAATCTCGACGCCTTTGTGCCTCAGTTAATTCAAATTTCACAAATTTTCACCCCCAAGACAAACACTGTGATTCAAGACGCTAACACTACATACAGATTCAAACTACAATACAGTAAGCAAACGTAGATAATATGTATATGGGAATATGTATATGGGAATAGGAATATATGTGTGCTACATGTTGGGGGAGTCCAAGACCAAGACTCAACGAAACGTGGGTGATAGATCTGTCCAAGCAGTGGCATAGGTATGACGACAACGGCAACGGGCGACACGACGAGATAATGGCAGCAAAAGCGAACGATAGTCCAAGATAGTCCAACATAAAGAGCCTACGCAGCGTTGGGGGCAGCGGCAGCGACATCCTCGCCCACGAAAGGCTTGCCCAAGATCCACGCCTCCAGCTTCTCGGGTTGGCCGGGGACCGACACCATGATACGAGGGCTGATCAACCCGAGCAAACGCGCCGCCTCCTCCGCCGCCTCGTGCGAAGGATAGAAAATGGGGACGCCACGGATCCCGTACTTGGCGGGGATGGGCTTGGCGGCGGTCGCGTTGGGTGCAGGGGCGGCGCCGGCAAGAGCGGGCTTGGGAGTGAGCTGGACGGAGGGGATCGGGGCGGCGGGGTGGCGTGGAGTCACAGAGGACATGGCGTCAGGGGAGGCCTCGGCAGCCTGGGTCTCGGCACCCCGATTGAGAAGTACGGCGGCACGAGCACACCCGGTTGGAGAGAGCTGGACGCGGGTGTCGAGCGTGACGCGCGGTGGGACCCCGAAGGTTAACGTGGGGGTGTGCGGCTCCTCCTTCTTGACTGAAGCCAGCGACGCCCAGAGTGAGTCGGTGGACGAGCCGGTGGATGAGGCGAGACTGCTGGTCGACGAGAAGCTGCTTGCCACCGAACTGCTCCTGTCGTCGCGCACAGAAGTCGACTGTGTGAATGGCGACCCCGCGGCGGGGAGGGGAACGCGCGACGAAGGACCGGCCACGGCGTACGTGGGAGGGACAGCGGCGCCGACGACAATGGCAGGGGCGGCGGCGGCAGGCGACATCAGAGCCGCCGCAGGAGCCGGCACCACGTGCGAGCAGGGGGCTGAAGAGGGGTGAGTATTCGATGGCGGATCGAGGCTGAAGACCACGGGTTCGAATGGAGGGCAACCGCCTTGATGATGGTCGCGGCACTGGGCCGACCACCACACGAGCAGTTCGGACCATCGTTTGAAGCCCTTTTGCGAGGCGTCCGTCCAGCCATCCGTCTGAGCCCGAGCCAGCCAACTGCGATGACAATTCAGCTCGCATTCAGATCTGAGAAAGAACAAAGAAAGAAAACGTACGAATTAGAGTATACACCACGGACCCTTCCATGCCAGACCGCGTAATACATGCAGCTCGAGTTGTTGTCGTGCTCGACCATGCTCTCGTGGCCGCGGGACGGGTGGTACGGGGGGACGCAGGGCATTGTGCCAATTTGTAGATGACGCGTGAAGTGACGGGAAGGGGACGAGCGCGATGTGGAAGAGAGACGTAGAAATTTAGAGCTGGGAGATGAGAGCGAAAAGAAAGGAAGGATGGACTGCGGGTGGGCGTGCGCTGGCATATGTATTGAGCTGTGGCGTCGATTTAGGTAAAATGGAAGAGTCCGCTCGAAGGGCAAAGGGTTTGGGCCTCGGGCTAGTAGGGTGAGGCCAGACGCGGCGAAGCCTGGCTTGAGGGCGTTGGTCGACAGGCGCTTGCTGCTGTCGACACGAGTCGGGCACCACGTTGACTCGTAAACCAACACCAGAAAGCGAGGCTGGAGGAAGACGACGTCGGTTAGGCATAGAGGTTCGCCATGTTGGAGGCCGGCGTGCGCGTGGAGTTCGGCCATGGCGGTCGAGAAGAAGAAGAGAAAGATAAGTGAAATCGTGCAGAGTCGCGCCATGGCCCGAGAGAGAAGTGAAAATGCACCGCCACCCCCGCCATCACGTGTCACTCAACGCCTGGGGTTTTTTGGAGATTCAGAATCAGAGGTTCAATATTCGGAACTTATGCGGGACGGTACTTATGCGGGACGGTCCACGTCGTCCACCGCGTTGGTATTGAATTTTTACAAGACAGGCTACAGCTTATTTAAAACAAAAATTGTTGCTAAAGAAATTAGGCGCGGATTTACAAAATGTTGCTCAAGAAATTAGGCGTGAAAATGGTCCTCAACAAATGAATACCCTGCGCTTTTTAGGCGAATGCCCGCCATGCTCCACCCACACCGTAGATTTCGTGCAAACACACGCGCACCCGGGGCAGTCAGTGCCTCCACACATCTTGCAGGTAGGGAAAAAATGTCCCTCTCCATCGGGGTGGTCTATCCAAATGGTGGACTCCTCGCACATGCAAGCGCAGCCGATACAATCTTCCATGTGGCAGCCTGAGCAAGAAAGGCGTGCGGGTGGCACGCGTCGCGCAAACACAGGTTCGTCGTCGATGAAACGTCGTGATTCGTCCTCGTCGTGGTCGCTGGCAAGGTTGTCGGCGTCGGGGGCGCAGGCACGGCCCCGTTTCATTGGGTTTTGGCGCAACGGAGGCGCATTTGCCTCCGATGAAGATGCGAGGCCTGAGCAAGAAAGGCGTGCGGGTGGCACGCGTCGCGCAAACACAGGTTTGTCGTCGATGAAACGTCGCGATTCGTCCTCGTCGTGGTCGCTGGCGAGATTGTCAGCGTCGGGGGCGCAGGCACGGCCCCGTTTCGTTGGGTTTTGGCGCAACGGAGGCGCATTTGCCTCCGATGAAGATGCGAGGCCTCGGGCGCTCTTTCGTGGCTTCGTGGGAGGCGGGGCCATTACCGTTGGCTGTGAACTGGTCTTCAAATGTTGGGCGTGCGATGCGCGCAACGCCTCCTGCTCTCGCTTCCTGGGAGCGAACTTTTGGATGAAAGTTCAGAACAAAAAAGAAGGGAACGCACCTGGACCTTTTTTTATCAGCGTCGAGAGCCTGCGTCTGCTTGCGCTCCTCCTCGCGTTTTCTGTAAAAAGCGGGGTAAGGTGGAGAGAGAAGATTGAAGAGAGAATCTACACACCTTTCACGATAGCGTTCCGAGTTCGCTGCAACTCTTTGGCGGTGCTCCCAGTTGGTCCAGAAATCTGACTCGGCAATCGTCGCTCGATGGCTATGAGAAGGCAGGCGTGGGGCCTTGAGGGCGCCGTCTTGAGGGTGCCGTCGATAAACTTACCTGCGCATTCGGAGACGCGCGGCATCGCGCAGCTTTTCTTTGTTTCTGAAGGAGGTATACCTTAGCGTAGCCCGCGGAATAAAATTTGCAGCAGGTACTTGGCCTGGTAACGTTGAAGAGATAGCTGGCGGCGTTCCAGTTTGGTCTGAGGATCCAGAGGTGGCCGTCCCCGAGGCATTTCCCGAGACAAGGGCGGGACGATGTGGTAGTAACAAAGAGAGACCTGCGATCACTATCAAAATCATGACTGGAATCCAAATGTGATATCAGTTCGTGACGGTAAACCAGGACAGAATAATTCATACCTCTCCTTCCACTGGCCGTATATTCCCTAAAATATTATAGAAGCACCGTATCCAACCCAGAATCATAAGATTAAATATCTGGGCTCGGAGCTATAGCGAAAATTTTTTAATGTTCAAGTCTTTGGGACCCAAAACCAAAAGTGGAATATATAGAGTGTAATTACATCTGACAAAATTTGAAGCCCGTGGGTGCAGTGGAAAGAGGTCAATTTGAGGAAGTGACGCCGATAATCAGTTCTCGACTTGATTCCCAAAAAGGCAATAAGTTCTTGACTTTTAATGGATGTCTCGCCAACATGAGAGGCAAACAGGTTTCTTCGGCATATACAAAATAAGGGGTACGTATTTCATTCTCTGTCTACTATTATACATTTTTATTTGTGTACCATTCTGTTAGCGAACTGGATTTTTGGAATAAAACGGGTTCTCGTCATGGTTTAACAGTGGTCAGTGCGGGCCATTTTCCGCAGGTATTTACATGGAAAAACGAGTCACTTGCGAAATATCAGCAATGTCGGCAACTGAGGGAGGAAGTGTGCTGCAGCAGGCGGGCGACACGAGTGAGTGACGGAGCCGGGCCTTCAGTCAGTCGGCGGGCACCGAGGCAATCACAGCAACGGCGTCTGGAGGCTGGGATCAGTTTGAGGGAAACGAGAAAAGTTTACGGACACACCTGGGGAGCACGTTCTTTTCAGAGGCAGGAGATCAGCACAACTCCCGCAGATGCAGCGGCATACGGCGAAACGAACCACCAGCGCCTCCGCCACGACCGCCTTCAGCCCGAGGGATAGCAAGAATGCCCTGATCTGGTGCTCCGGCCATTTGGCTAGGGCCAGCAGCCGCCCATAGTTAAAGATGCCAGCCTGGAGGAAGACCGGCTTGATGTGTTCCAGGTCGGGTGTGAAGGTGCGCAAGAATAATGTGATTTCGATGGCGCCAAGCGGCGTGGGGTGGTGATCCGAGGAGGGCATCTGGGCTGTGGGTGCAAGTCAAGAGTGAGGCCAGAACAGCTGGGCCAGGACGTACACGTTGCGCACGAAGGGGAAAGACGAGAGGAAGGAAGAGACTGCGCAAGATTGATCTGATCAACACGAGAGGCAAAACAGGTTTATTCAACATATACAAATTAAGGCGTGAGTATTTTATTATCTGTCTACTAATTCTGAGAGGGTACTAAACAAATCAAGGCCTTCCTCCCACCGCGACTCCCTCTGCTCCATGACTCGCGAATACGCTGCTGGTTCTTGCCCCGCAAATTCGCGCTGGGTGCGGAAGCCGTTGTCGACGAAGCGGAACAGGCCGCCGGCGGTGAATTGCGTGAAGGAAATTCGCTCCTCCCCTTCTTGGACGGGGACGTTCGAGTGGGCGACGGTGGCCGAAGGGAGGAGAATGAGTGCGCCGGCCGGAAACTCGACGACAAGCTTCAAGTCCCACAGGACGAGATGCCCACCGCGCCGCGAGTCGAAGCGCCCGAGGGACTGAACTGCACACCATCCAAAAGGAAGGTTGCAAACGTCGCGGTGCTTGAACGTCCACACGTTGCCGAAGTTGAAGCTTGCGCAAGAAAACACGGACTTGGGGAAGGGGCGCCCCAGGTGGGAGAAGCGCGAGGCCAGCGAGTTGTTGTAACCGACATAATACCTATACAAATGTGGTGCCCAGAGCGAGAATGCAACTGCGAGGAATATTAAATAAGGCACAAGGGAATAAGCAACTGAAAAAGACTTACAGCTAGCAAAGTGGGCCATACGAGCGACGTGCTCGTTGGCACGGAGTGCATTTTCGAGGGGCGTTGTGAGTTCCTTGTTGTCCAGCCAGCTCGGGAACGTTTGTCCTTTGCCGTATATCAGCCCGACGTTCATGGCGGCGAACAACCCGCGGCGGTGGTGGCGCATGCTGGGGGGAAAGTGAGCGGTCTGCCCTTGATGCTTTATGAAGCAGAACGCGGCGTCGACGGCAGCGCGATAGTCGTCGTCCTGGGGCTGGCCGGCAAGGACGAGGAAAACGCGGCCTTTGCTATCGACAAGAGGACGCGCGTCGCTAGGGACGAATTAAGGCATGCCAAGATGGGAGATGGACGCGCTACTTACAAGCCATTCCAAGGTATGAGCTGAAACCCAAGAGATATCAGGTCGCTGAGCGTGCAGCGTTTCTTGCTGCCATACTTCTCAGGCTTCTGCTCGGTGTTGGCCGCATATGCGCCGTTGGCGACAGGCAAGCTGGCGGTGTCGAAGGAGGGAACCGGGAGGGGCTCAGCTGGCGTCACATGAGCGCGGAAAGTGGAAGCGCGAGGGACATGCCCTTCGGCTTGGATTTGGCGCAGCCGCTTGGCGGCACGACGTCGGTGAGGACCTGAAAGTGGTTTTCCGGTGGCGAGAAGGTCGTCGAAGGACGTGCACCGCGTCGGGGAAGGAGGGGCCGCAGTAGGAGATGACTCGGGGGCGGGCGGTGCCCACTTGTCGTCCACTTCATTGAAGGGGTCTGGTTCAGGTGCGGGTGAATCCTCGTCGACGTCATCCTCAGACTCGTAGTCTTCTTGATCTTCAGACTCCGCGGCCACGGCTTTTGAAAGCAAGGGCGCAAAGTCCAGGGCGCTTGTCCATGCAGCGAAGATCGTGCCACTCCGAGTCTGCGCGGCGACGTTAGTTTCGGATGTGGGGACGGTTCTCGCTCGTACCGTGCGAGAGTAAGGAGTCCAAAACATTTGGAAGCCCTGGAAATAAAATGACGTGTCAATATTGTACTAGGCCAGGTGGCAAATCGAGGTGGTAAATTGATCCGCTTTGTGGTGGCAAGCTTCCAAACGCGCTTTCCACCTGGGCCCAGGTTTGAGCCTTAGGGTGGAAAGCGCGTAGGAGCGTTGCGAAAGCAGAAATAAAGGGAAAAAAACGCGAAATAAACCTACTGAGACCGAGATAACGCGTCGCCTTTCTGCAGAACTCTTATTTCGAGCCACGGCTTTTGGAGGTCTTCTGGAGGGCCTTTCGACGTAATGCGGCGTACAAGGAAGGCTGGGGACCGAGGATGGTGGACGTGGCAAGGTCGTCGTGTGCACAAGGACGACGAGGACGCTGGATGTCGCGCAAAGCAAAGGGCAAGCGCCCTGTCACGGGTGCAGATGTTCATTCCCGTGAAACTCACCCAGCCTCACTTAAGTCTGAGGCGGTCCGACCGACTTTTTGACTCAAGTCGCGCCCCACTTAAGTATTTCCTATGGTTCCCCACGCGCGTGGGTGCACGTCTGACCTGCGACATATATCCCACTTAAGTCGTGGACCCGACTCGAGTTGCACGCCGACTTGAGCTGTAGACCCCACTCAAGTGGCTCACCCCACTCAAGTCGTGTACCATATTTTGTAGTCCATAACATTAATGAAATTATTTGAAATTACTCAAGTCTCTACTTGAGTCCTGTGTCCGCCACTTAAGCCCTCAAGTTTCCGTCCCAACTTAAGTCTGGACGCGACTCAAGTATGTCTTGCAACTTAAGTCAGGGCGCGACTCAAGTCTGTCCCCCCCACTCCAGTCAAGACTTCAGTCACGCCCGGGGTCTTTCAAGTCCGACGCCGCTTTCTTGCCTTCCGCTTCCCTTGCTCCTCCTGCTCCTGCTCCAGTTCCTGCTCCTCCGCCTGCTCCTGCTCCTCCCGGGCGCGCTTCACGCCTCGCTTGCGACCCAGCGGGGCCGCCGCTTTCTTTGGCACCGCCGCCTTCTTTGGCACCGCCGCTTTCTTCGGCACCGCCAACTTCTTTGTCCCCGATTCCTTCTTTGGCGCCGCCTTTTGTGCCGCCTCCACCGCCGTTGCGGCGGCCTTGGTCGTCGTCCTTTTCGCACGTTTCCCTCGCCCCCCCTCAACCGCCTCTTCTGGCTCGACCGCCGCGTCGTTGTCGTTCGCTTCAACGTCTGTGGGCGCAGGCGGCGTGGGGGCGGGAACAACAGGTGAGTTCGGAGGAGGCGGGATGGGGGACTTGGGAACAACGGGCGGCTTGGGCGCTGCCTTGTCGCTAAGCTCTTCGTCGTCACCGTCTCCAGTGGGCGCAGGCGGCTTGGGGGCGGGAGCAACAGGGGACTTGGGAGGAAGCGGGATGGGGGACTTGGGAACGACGGGCGGCTTGGACGCTGCCTTGTCGCTAAGCTCTTCGTCGCCACTGTCTCCGGTGGGCGCAGGCGGCTTGGGGGCGGGAGCGACAGGAGACTCGGGAGGAAGAAGGAAGGGGGACTGAGGAACGACGGGCGACTTGGGCGCCGCCTTGTCGCTAAGTTCCTCGTCGTCGCTGGCTTCTCTGAGCGCAGGCGGCATAGGCGCGGGGTTTACAGGAGCGACGGTTGGTTTGCGAAAAAGGTTTGGCGTGCCTGGGCCAGCGACCGTCGCCAGCTGTGTGCCAAGTTCCAGCCACTCGCTCGGCCGGAACGAATGGGTGGCTCTGAGTGGCGTCTTGACCCTCTCCACGTCGTAGAAGTCGGCAGGCTTGCTTTCAATATTAGCCCAAGAGATGTCTCGGGTCCCGAAAGCGTACTCTGTACCCAAAAGATAAGTTCCTATAATCATCAAGTACAATTCGCGTCACGCACCGTATGAATCTTGCAAGTAATCGGAGATGACTTTGACGAGGTTCTTGTGACCGACCTCCCACACATCATCGGTGGTAACGGGAAAGTTTGGCGCATCTCCGGGAGAAGTCTCCCGGGCTTCTGCCTTCATGTACGCTGTTCATGCCTGCCGTCAAAACCCGTGCCACCAAACCCATGAAAAACAGGTGTAGAGTACGGCCGACGTACCTTTAAGCGGACCTGCCAGCCACCCGTTCATGCGGTCGACCAACGCTTGCACGCAAGTGTTGTTATCCTCCTTGAAGCCGCGGGGTACGATTAAGCCATCAGGAACGGCCTCCACCCTATCGAGTGAGTTAGTGCGAATCTCAGGAATCTCAGCCCCACGCAAGACACGTACCAATTGAATTGGATATTCCCATCGACGTCGATCCAACCCATACACATAGCCGCGGCAAAAGGCCGAAATTGCTTGCTCTGGTTGAGGCCCTGGACCATGCCTTTGAAGCCAACGTCGATAGTTTTTTGGCGACTGAAATGTTATTGTCAGTGAGCTCCGCCGACATCCAGGAGAGGAACAGCACTCACTCGACCCAGTCGACATCCTCGTCGATCTTCGTGGCCGCAGCGTCCCACTCCGCTGGATTCTCCTGCTGCCACAGCAACGCCTCGGCTCTACGATGCTTCGCACCCACGTTAATGTTGTCGGTTAAAGTGGCCGCGAGCTCAGCGATGGCCTCCTGGCGGTCGGCAGCGAACTTTTGGCGGCCACCGACGACCGTAAGGTCGAGTAGCTTGGTGACATCTCGAAGCCCGATCGCCGGCGCCGTCACAGCAGCAGACTTGCTTTTGGCCGATCGTTTGTTTTGAAGGACTTTATCGATTGCCTACACGCGTATTGTCAGCAGTCGGACGCGGTATAACAAACCTCAAACCACTCACCCATCGCCACCCGGCCTTGGGGTATCCTCGCAAAAGTGCCGCGCGGGTGGCATTATCGCTGTCGACTTCGCCGTCGTCGACATGGTCGCTGCGCTGGACACCCTTGAGTCGATCCTTCTCAGCTTGCTTCCTCTTCCAGGTCGCTGCAAACCCTGCTATCACGGATTCTTCTTGGGCGTCGTTCGGTCCGGATTCATGCCGGAAAGCCTTCGACCCAAGTGCTTCGTCGATACGCGCGACTTTGAACTCCTTCCAGGCCGCATTGGCGTAACTGGGAATGTCGACGTCGCGCAGGGAAACATCGTGGATAAAGCTCCGTTGGTGCGTGGAGAGCTTGGGCACGTTAGTCTCCCCAGTCTTCGTCGTGTTCACCCGTAGGAGATCGGGCACCGGCATGCGGGCGGGAACGTCGGCTTCGATATATGGGTCGAACATCTTCGAGGCGTTGGGGTCGGGGTTGGTGTCGCCCTTCTTGCGAGGCATGATTTTTCCAGTGGTAATGGCGGTGGAAAGAAGGAAGAGCGAGACAGAAGCAAGCCAGTCAGAGTGGCACAAGCGTCAAGTTTCAGATGACTCACTGAGAGCGCTTTGACAGACAATAAGGCTTCGCTTATTGAAGTCGCTTGGATTGCCTTAACGAGTAACGCCACTCAAGCGCTAGGTCGCATTGTCGGTATCGGAACAACTTTGAAAGAGGATTTATCGTACCTGAATCCGCAACCACGCCCCCTCCAGTCTCCTGGTCTCTTATTTCCCAAGACACATTACTCTCATTATTTAAAGCAGATTAGTTACAATTCTTAGAGATCGTTTCACAGATTTACGTTATTCACAAAAAATCCATGCTACGTGAGTGACGATGGAACGACTTGTGTGCGTCAAGTAAATACATTAACTTCGTTTGAGATCAAAGTCTATAGTGCTTTATCGCCCGTCGCGTTTGACCCTGAAGTTTCCGTCGAGCGTTAAATGCTCGCATACGAGTTGCCTAATAATCGGGTTAGTATCATTTTCTCAATCACTTTGTGAGTTCGTACAACGCTTTATTGCTGCTCGCATCGTCGCGTTTGACCTTGAAGTTCCCGTCGAGCGTAAAATGCTCGCAAACGAGGGGCCTGATAATTGGGTTAGCATCATGTTGTCAATCAGTTCGCGAGTTCGTACGACGCACCTGGGATACCTCGATCTGTCTAAAACCAAAGGCATGTTCACCCCAATGTACTCCTCCGGGACTCCTTCCGGGAATGGAAGTGACGAATTTTCTTGGACCGTCTGTAAATCCGCCTCCAGTGTCGAAGTCGTTGTTTCAACGAGGGCTTCCGAAGCCTGTTTCATTGCCGTTTGACAGAGAAGTGGGAGGATTTTCGAGTGGCAAATCGAGGTAGGTGGGACGAGGTAGGTGGGAGGAAACGACAATGAGACAGTCACACAAGCGGCAGCTTACCGGAAGCGCTTTGACAGACAATAAGGCTCGCTTATTGAAGTCGATCGGATTGCCTTGACGAGGAGCGCCACTCAAGCGGGCAATTCAAGGCTAGGTCGCTGTATCAGTGTCGGAACAACTTTCAAAGAAAGAGGATTCATCTTACATGAATCCAAAACCAACCCCCGCCCCCCGTCTCTTCCTCTCTTACTGCCCAAGTCCAATTACTCCCATTATTTACACGACATTATGAGAATTGGTAAACACGGTTTTATATACGTATGTTATTTACAAAAAAATACCTGCTATGTGAGTGACGATGGGACGACTTGATGTGCGTAGTAAAGTAACTACATTAACTTGGTTTTTTGTCAAAGTCCGTGGGCGGCAGTGGCGGCAGGCCCGGCTTGGTCGGCGTCTCCCGATTCAGCGCGGAGCACAGGCATTGCAGCTGATACTGCACATGCGCCTGGTAATCGGACCTATCCCCCCTCGGTTCCCAAGCAAAGCGCACTCGGACAATGGTGGTGGAAGACGACTCGGGTATGGTCTCCGCGTATTCTCCAATTCGACTGCGGTCTCCTTCCACGTCGGGACCGATGACTATAACCCTGCATCGCCGGGCACTGATGCAGCACATCTCTCCGTACTGCCCGTCGACAGGAGTTGTCCGCAGCGGACGTAGCGCCACCATGGGCACCAGCGCATCCCTCCCCAATGCGAGAAACTCGAGCGTGCTCGAGTACGCTTTGGCGTCCGCTACCGCACGGTCGAATGGACGCAGATATCCTGTATACCCCGCCACCTTCATCACTTTGACTCCAACCTTATTCCCAACGTTTGGCTTATTCCGAAGAACCACGAGACTCTCCGCACTGACGACTTGCACGTCAATACGCTTGCGAGCGAGATTCTTGTGGGTGAGCCACAGCCCGGACGTTTCGCCTGCGAGATTTGATCAGCTGGGAGTAGCCGGAGAGAGCTTGAAGAATACCGATATCTGGTGCACTGGAGGTAGCCACCGGTATGACTATGTTGACCTCAGCCTGCGTCAAGTCCGCTGTCTCTATCGTGGGCGGTGGTGGTGTCGGCGGTCGCTCGGGTCTCCCCTCATACACATAGAGCTTGCGGTACCTTTGCAGCAAAACCGCCACCAACAGAGGCAGCCCCGAGCTGGTATTTTTCGGTCAGAACATTTTTCATTGTGCGGATAGACAAAATCTCACAAGCGCTCCACCACGTGGTCGATCGACAAGTCCAGGGTTGCCTGCGAGTGCTCCGTGACTACCTGCAAGCGTATGTCCTCAGCGAGTTCTTTACGAGTTGACGTCCTGCGTTGGACCAAGCTTTCTGCCGTCGCGGCCTTGGTGTACCGGTAGCCTGTAACAACGCCAAAATGGGCCTTCTTTGGGCCCTTTTGAATCCGTACGAACATGCCCGTCACGAACCGTCCAGTATTCATGATGTCCCGTTCCCAATCCGCGCGAGCACGATCCCAAGCTGCCCCCTTCTGTTGTTGTGTCTCCCCTCGATCCCAAGCTGCCCCCGTCTCTTGCCGTGTCCGCCCGATTGGGTCTGGGTGATACTGAAAAGGCACAAATACCACATCGTGCGTCCGCAATTTGAGCTACAACGCAGTCAGCATCTGAAATTCACAAGGCACACCTCACGCACCACCTTAACTTCCATTGCATCTACATCTTGGCCCCGCCATTCATCATTCGTGACCTGAAAAACAAAAATGCAGTATTAGTCCCTTTAGGTACTTTAGGGTGGGATATTGCCTAATTAGGACGACTCCGCCTGACCTTTAGCTCGCCTGTCTTGGAATCCACATAGTTATCCATGGCGTTGTCGCACTGATAAAATTGTACGATCAGGTCAAATACAGTGAATATAATGAATAGACTGACTATATACACCTCAATCTCGCCGCCCAAATACAGCGTAATTACAAGTCCGATTTGGCCTTGGTATTCACCCCGCACCGCGCGCACGATGTCGCCGCGTCGGAAATCTCGACGAACATGTCTTAGTGGTATCTCCAGCCCGGCCGACGCCTCAGGTTCCATCGCGTCGAACCGAATTGTTTCCTCGTTGATGAATTCACTAATTCGGCCACTGTATCCGCGGTACAAGGATCCGGCGACGACAACGACACGGTCGCCGACATTGACTCGGTGGCGCGGACTGAGCACATGCAGACGCAATGTCGATACCGGATGTACTTCGGCGCGCTTGGGAACCTCCACGTCTGCTACCATCTCCGTGCGCATCATCCCCAAACCCGCATCGAAAGTGGCGATCCGCGGATCGCGACCCACCACGAGTGGCGGCAGGCATACCGCCATCCGCAAGGACTGATGGGCCTCACGGCGCTCGAAGAAGGCTACAATCTCCCCCGCGTTGTCAATCTGCTCGTGGTTATCTTGTACCACGACTCGATCGCCTTCATGCAGCGCGCAAGTAACGCCCTTGAAGCTTGCAATGATATCTTGACATTTACTAGCAAGAAACAACTCCAGTTCGTCATCTGTGGGATGCACGCCCGCGACGGTGTGGTTCGAAGACATGGGCAGAATTTCGAGCCCGCAATCAGTAGCAAAAAGTCGATCTCCCCAGCTGCATCGTGTACCCCGCCTTTCAAAATGCAATTTCTTCAGGGGGATGTGCTCCCTGAGAGCGTTGCCATCCCAGAGACGGCGCGGTGGCCGCTGCCCAGGCGGTAATGGTGGGCCATCGATGTGGACCCGCGGCACGACCCAGATTCCTTGTTCCCAAGCAGGCCCGACGAAAACCAGGTCGTTCAAGTAGAGCCCGTCGAATATGCTGCTCTTCAAGCGCCCAAAACAGTTATACCGCGTATCGGCACGACCAGCGGACACCTGCGGGAAACCTAGCAGCGCGCGGCATTCGGCGAGAGGGATCTCTTCGGGCCCGCGGAACCAGACGCGCCTCTTGCGGAGCCACTCCTTGACCTCCGTGGCGACCTCTGCGGCTCTGGGAATCCCCCACGTCTCCCGCTCTGCATCTTCCGCGGATGTATCGCGAGTCTCGTAAAACACAAGACGGGAACCCGGCCCCTGTGTCCCAACAAGCACGACGCCTTTCACCGTTGTCATGAAGTCGACGAGTCGAGGCTCCCAATATGGAGCAATGCAGAAACCTTGCAGAGGTAGCGTCGGAAAATGGGGGAAATCCGAAACGGCGTCGCACTGTGCCTCCGCCCTCTCCGCTGCCCGCGCGCGCTCCTCCTCGCGCTCGTCTCGCGCCCGTTGATCATATCGAGCGGCGAGCAATTCCGCATCGAGCGCCCCCGCCTCGGCCCGCGGCAAAAAAAGAGACTGAGACGGAAAGTCGGTGTACTGGTGATTGGGCTCGTCGTCGATAAAATTGGCAGGCCCGTCTTCGTCCTCCTCGTCGTCTTCTTCCGGGGGGTCGTCTTCGTGAGCCTCGATATCAAGCAACCGAAGCACTCGCTTGGGTATTACTGAGGGATCGCGTCGTTGGCGTTTCCGAGGAGGCGGACTAGGAGAGCGAGATGGAGGCGGGGTGCTTGGACGCAAACTGTCCGAGTATATATCTTCGATGGAGACGAGCATGGCGTCCTGGTTGCCTTTCGAAATGAACCTAGTTAGGATCTAGAACAATAGCGTTGTAGTGTCATGGGCTCACCACTGTCCTCGTCAGATGCGCTGCTACCCATTGCTCCGCACCCCGTTTTTCTTTCCTATTCATTATTCAGCGCTTCGTAATGCGTTTGTCTGGAACTCATAGTTACCAACTGTGCTTTGAATTGTACTCTACTACAAGGATGTATGTCTACGATAGGCGCTACAATTTCGGGTGATGGGCGGAAGCAGGCGAGAAATATGTCCGGGAGCAATTGCCCGTCACATGCGCTCCAGCCTCGGGAGACCGATGCCGCCGCGGCATCGGTCTTCCGAGCGTGGAACGCATGTGACAGGCAATTGCTCCCGTGGCGTCTTCCCGACTTGCTCAAGGAAATCTCCATGTCACACTGTTTCCCTACCCCAGAATGTGATGCAAGTCCCATCCACACCTATAGGGCATGCCAACTGCAAAGTTGAATCAAGAAGAACGGTCAATTTGCGCCCAAATGAGGGCAAAAACGAGGAATTTCCTTTTTGGGCCAAAAGCGTAGTGGCCTAAAAAGGAAACACACCAGCTCAAAGGCTCTGAGACACCAAAAAATCCAAAAATAAACTTGAAACCGAAGTTGTAGAGCCAAAAATATCCAATCCAGCTGTCCAATCCGTTTTGCAATCAGTGCCCTGGCTCCTGCACAAAACGCAAAATACTCGGCCAAACCCGGCAATAAATGAATATTTTATTCGATTAAAATATTCATTTAAAGTGATGTGAATCATTGAATCAGGATGATGAGAATCCGAGGCTGGTATGCTTAATCAGGCCATGGTACAGGCAAGACAATAGATTACAGCTATAGATCAAAGATAATACACACCTTTGGGGCAAGGGAATACATTTTAAACCCAGCAGCTACCTGCACCACATCATTTTAACAAAAGACTGGTTGCAGCCTATATATACCCTTGTGATTTGCTCCATATGATAGGTGCTTAGCAGTGACAGCAACAGAGGGTGACTATGGCTTTGTTTTGAGAAAACCACTTTTATTGCAGCTTTATTGTAGCATATGTAGTTGCCGAACTCTAGGTACAATTGTGACTTTATAGTATCTTTAGTGTGACTTTATTGCAGCTACTGACCTCTACAAACTATACGTGAACAGTCACATTTATTGTGACTTTATTGCAGCTACTGCCCTCTACGAACTCCATGTGAACAGTCACATTTATTGTGACTTTATCGCAGCTTTATTGCAACTTTATTGCAGCTCACATCCGATGTGATGTGTCTACATTAGATCATAGATATTGAAGCTTTATTGTGCCTTTATTGTGACTTTGTTGCAGCTAGCATGTCTTAGCTCTCATGTGCTCCCAGACCTTAGAGATATTGTGACTTTCTTGCAGCCTTTATCACAGCTTTTAATGCATCATAGGCAAAACAGCTAAAATGCCTTCTAACTAGTAAGGAGTAACCCCGGGGTTACTCCCTACTAACTGGAGGGGGTTTTGTGGGATCCATAGGTGCTGATGATTGGGAAGACGCGCCGCCCGGAGCTCAGTAAGCGGGGTTCATTTCTTTGCATTTATTTGGGGCTCAACCAGAGGCTGGCAGGTTTCTGTACATTTTCTTTCTGGCCATCGACGCGTGTTTCCGTCTAAAAAGGCGGCTCGTGTCAAGCGAGTCGAAAGATCCCACCCTCGGCTCGGGGTGGTCCTACATGGTGGAAACCACCTCGTATCGCGAATATTTATTGTCTGTGACTGATCAGAACGAGGTACGTGAAGGCGTTCGAGTCGTTTTTTTAACTAACACATTGTTTCTTCAGATGAGCACTTGTAGCGGGCTTGCGGCGCTCAATTATGCAAATTCGAAGTTTTCCCGCGGCTACAGCGCGACCGGCGTGGGCATGGGGGTCTGCGTGCGCCACAAGTTCGTGCAGCCAAACGGGGTGGGAGATCTCCAGAAGGGAGAACGGTGCGTGCCATTTTCTTACCCACGCCGAGAATTGGTATTGATATGTCGACTGTTCCAGCTACGCGAATATGGACTGGATTTTCGGCTGCATTCTCAAACATGTACACCAGCGGCTCAAGAAAATAGTATCGTACGACATTGTGTGTCAGTGGATTGCACGCCTGAAAGAACGGATGCTGGAATTGCCGCCCTCGGCGCGGTACGTCCTGGTGATGAAGATTCTACGTTTTGCCATCCCCAAGATGCACATCAAGGGGCATAGAGGGCCGTGCGGATGGAACTTCTCGCTGAACATCATCCCGGGAAGCGGGCAGACCGACGGCGAGGGGATCGAGCGGCCGTGGGCCCACATTGGTGGCGTGGGGACGAGTACGAGGGAGATGGGACCCGGATCAAGGGAGGACACCCTCAATGCGCACTGGGGCTCGTGGAACTGGCAAAAAGTGGTCGGTCTAGGTAAGTCGTGCGTTATTGGGATTTAGGGCAATGCTAAGCGTGCGTTGGATAGGCGAGCGACTACGGACGAAATTGGACCGCGCCAAAACGGAATACGCCGCCCAGCTGGAGGCGTTCACCGAATTTTCGGGGCGACAAGGGCAACGTGTACCCGGCTGGCACGAGATGGTCCATGAGTTTGAGCAGAATCCGGGCGCGAAAAACCCGTACGAGATGATCTTGAAGAGTACGTTTCTGTCTATTTCCCGCCTTCTGTGTGATGCGAGCTGATGAGATTTGTAGCAATTACTGAGGCGCAAGTGCTGCTTGAATTCGAAAGGGAAGAGGCGCAGTTAGTGCAAGCCGGCGTGCCGCGAATCCACGACGTGAGCCCTTCGTCCTTTGTGTCAGGAGGACTGGCTGTGGAAGACGAACAGTGAGTGGCCTGCTGGAAATTCAAAATAAAATTATCTGACTTGTAACAGGCGCCGAGTTCGCGTTCAGGTCGCTCTGAAGAAAGCTGGGATGACGGCGCAGGAGATTGACGTCGCGGGTCTGCGTCGGGGCCTAAATCGTAGTATTCAACGCCTGCGATCTCTGCAGGCGACATACACGCCGGCGGCGATCTTGGCGCTGGCTCAGCGCCAGAACGTTCCGGTCGATGAGCAACCGGAAAACGTCCCGCTCTTCCTGCCCTCGGCACTGACAACAGCGCAGCGGGCGGTGGAGGGGGTGAGCGTGCTGGCCTCGATGGAGGAAGCGTTGCGGGACGCTCAGTGCGCGACAGCGCTGGAGCGTCTGCGCAATCAGCTACACGTCAAATCGCGATTGTTGACGTACAAGGAATTACAGGCGCGCCATCAAGGAGCCAACACACACACACGCGCGATCGTGACACGGAATGAGTCGAAGATTCGTCTCCACTCGGAAAAATATCAAATGGCGTGGGAAGCGCTGCGACGTCTAAAGGACGGCGACTCGGAGAAGGTGGGGTGGCATGTCCTGCTGAAGGCGGACATCCGCTGCATGGAAGATGCGGAGGAGGTCGCGAGGGAGAACGCAAAGCGCAAGGGTCAGAACGAGCGCCGCAGACGGCGCGATGAGTTTCTGCGCGGCGAGGGAGAGCTGGGCGCTGAGGGTGAGGGGGAGGACGGCGAAACGGGACCCCGAGATGGCGAGAATACACGGGAAGTCTCGTGGATCTGGACGATGGCGGGTACGACGGGAACAGACGCGGATTTAGATGAGGGTGAGTGTCATGGGAAACTTCGCTGCACGAAATAGAGACGCGAGCTGACCAAAGCAAAAATAGCGCTACGGATTGAATGGTGCAAAGCCTACGCTCGCACGAGAAGATGGGACAAAGAGATCAAGTTGGTCCAAGAGGAGGTGCGCCGCGCTGGGGTGACGTTGGAGGCGCGCGCGCGCGAGTGGGAGGATCGGGCGAGGGAGGTGCCCGTGGAAGTGGAGAAGCGTGGGGAGTGGGAGCGCGCCGCTCCGGCTGTCGGCGCGTGGGGAGTGGAGCGCGCCGAGGGTGCAATTGCGTATGCCCTGAAGCAGGCCGCAATGTATCGTGGGATCGCGGCGCGGCTGACAGTGTGCATGACCGAGGAGAGACGGGGACGAGGGAAAAAGAGGCGACTGGTGAATGACGACGAGTGGGTGGAGGTGGATGCCGGCGAGGACGAGGACGACGACGAGGCGGAGCGCATCGAGCGCTTCAAAGCGGATGAAGTCGCGGACGATGACTTCATCCTGGGTGGAGGGGCGGATGAAGACTGATTGAACGGCTTAGGACTCGGGCGTGGTAACGATAGGACACGAGGAAAGAGGCGGGCGCGCTGCAGGCGCGGACGGTACCACATTTGGAGCGTGTGCGCGTGGATGCATTTGCCTGGATTTGGGATGCCAGGGCGTATTTTCGGCGCGTATTGGGCGGCTATGGGCGATTTTGGTCGATTTTGGGCGGTTTTGGGCGGTTTGAGGGCGCGTGTGGAGGGCGCATGGAGGCCCTGGGTATTGCGGAGTGGGATGGTCGGCAAGGGAATGCCCCCCAAGGGCAGCGCGCGGCGGTACGAATATCCATTTTTGTTTCTCGAATAGGAAGTTTTTCCCGAGATGTTGAGGCCCGCGTGGACCGGAAATGATCGCCGCAAAGGCTTGCGTGGCTGAAATGATGGTCAGAGAACATGGACCAGTCGCCGTGATGCCGACCATAAGCCCAGGGCCCAAACACAGCCCGTCCCCTACCCTTTATGGTTACCCGGGGAACTTCGCGAAGCGGCCGTCGGCTATATAGGGAAGGTTTCGCGAAACCGGCACAAACTGGGGTGATAGACCTCACCCGCCACATGGGCGCGACTCGGTCGCAACGCCACTGTGCCGTCGTTTCGCCGAGTCGCGACGGCATCTGCGGCCGAGTCGCGGCTCGCGAAAGCATAACATTCATATATCCTACATAAATACTTAGAGGAAGCTGGATCTCATTCGTAACTATTGTAAAACTGTATATTATATCTGCTATAACTAACTACAATTTGGGTTACATTTAGGAATGTCATGAGATCAATCTAACAAACGGCTTTGTTCAGTGTCACGCGCAAATGTGTGCCACATGCGTGTAACGCACTCGGCTTTCGAGTGCGTCGTCCTTTGCCCCCGGTGTCAGTTCTAGGTCCTTACATTCTGAAAGAATTTTCCGACCATAGGCCGCGCTGATATTCAACAAATCGTCGTCGAAGAACCTCCTGTCACCGCTCGTCACATGAGTCTGGTAAGTATCGGGTTTTGAAGAACTGATCCGTAGCGCGAAGGCAATAACTTGTGTACCCAGAGATCTAATCGGGCGATAAAAAAAAAAGAACACAAGTTATTGCCTCCGCGCTGCCGACCAGTTCCTTACAGCTAATTGCAGTACCTAAGGCGCGGATTAAAAATCTCTGTCTTGGGATGTTTTCAAAGAATTCCCGATACCTCAGTCAGTTCTTCCCCGATTTACATGAAAACTATATAGATCTACTCAGCTAATTCATATGCAATTAGTGATAGAAAGAAATCTATGAAAATATTATGTATTTGGAATTTTCTGGTTTTAGGCTGTTTTCACACCAAAAGCTGTCTAGCATTCCGAGAACATATTCCAGTGGTCTGATATATTGGGAAGGACAACGTGTATAACTGAGAGAATTAGTGATAGAGCCAGAAACATATGACATTCCTCAATAAATACAATGTTTACAGTACCTTTCAAGGCTAAAACTGGTGAATATATCTGACGGAGCTGCAGGGACTGTAAAGTAATTTATCCCTATTTCTGGCTCTATCACTAATTTCTTCTAGTTATAAATATTGTCCTTCCTCAAATATTAGGCCACTGGAACATGTTTTCAGCATGCTAGACAGCTTTTGGTGTGAAAACAGCCCAAAACCAGAAAATTCCAAATACATAATATTTTCATGGATTTTTTTCTATCACTAATTGCGTATGAATTAGCTGAGTAGATCTATATAGTTTTCATGTGAATCAGTGAAGAACTGGCTGAGATACAGGGAATTCTTTGAAAACATCCCAAAACAGAGATTTTTGATCCGCGCCTTAGGTACTGCAATTAGCTGTAAAACCAGTACTTCCGCTCGAATTGATCAGCGTGCTGCTGATTGGCGTTTGTTCTCCAACAAAATTGAGTTTGAACCGGCTCCTGAGTCACAGCGGGTCAGGAACGGACCCTCTCGGTTGCAGCAGGCAGAAGAAACGGTTCTTGGGCATCGGTTGTAGGTCCTTGCATTCTGAGAGAAGTTTCCGACCATAGGTCGTACTGATATCCAACAAATCGTCATCAAAGAACCTCTTATCACAGGTCGTCACAGGTCTGGTAGGTACCGGTTTCGATGAAATTGGTGAGGAAGGGCCGTATTTCATTCAGAAATGGATGTCTCGACATATTGGTCGTGCTTTACAGCTAATTGCAGTACCTAAGGCGCAGATGAAAAATCTCTGTTTTGGGATGTTTTCAAAGAATTCTCGATATCTCAGTCAGTTCTTCACCGATTCACATGAAAACTATACAGATCTACTCAGCTAATTCATACGCAATTAGTGATAGAAAGAAATTCATGAAAATATTATGTATTTGGAATTTTCTGCTTTTGAGCTGTTTTCACACCAAACACTGTCTAGCATTCCAAGAACATGTCCCAGTGGTCTGATATATTGGGAATGACAACATGGATAACTGAGGGAATTAGTGATAGAGCCAGAAACATATGAGATTCCTCAATAAGCACAATGTTTACAGTATCTTTCAAGGCCAAAACTGGTGAATGTATCTGACAGAGCTGCAGGGACTGTAAAGTAATTTATCCCCATTTCTGGCTCTATCACTAATTTATTCCAGTCATACATGTTGTCAATCCTCAAATATTAGGCCACTGGAACATGTTTTCAGCCTGCTAGATGGCTTTTGGTGTGAAAACAGCCCAAAACTAGAAAATTCCAAATACATAATATTTTCATGGATTTCTTTCTATCAATAATTGCGTATGAATTAGCTGAGTAGATCTGTATAGTTTTCATGTGAATCGGTGAAGAACTGACTGAGATATCGGGAATTCTTTGAAAACATCCCAAAACCAAGATTTTTCATCTGCGCCTTAGGTACTGCAATTAGCTGTAACGTCATTCTCAGTGAAATTGGAATATTTTTTCCACCCAAAGAGTCGCACTAAGAGCCTGGAGGAGGTTCGCACAATGCATTGACCTGAAAGATCCATGTCGACCAAAGAATCCGGGCGGATTCATGACTGGGCTCATAGACCAAAACTGTGGGTAGGATCCAATAGGGGTGCTCTATAGAATCAACAATCACAACCCAGAATTTTCATAATTGCCCTCAAATTGAAGATAATTGCCTTCGAACTACTCTATAGACGCAACACTTTTCTTACTGTTTTAGCGCTGTTTCACGGTCCATTTTGCAAGGGAGGCAAAATCAAGAAATCTGAGTTGGAATCATGGTTCTCTGACATCGAAAGTAAGAATGTTCTGCCAATTCGGTTCGGGAGTCTTTCGCATGCAGAAGCTACGGGAGAATATTTCTCGAGCATCATTTTTGGAGAACAAACACTGAGGCACAGCACGTTGATCAAAATCTTGGGACATCGGAGGCAATATAACTGGTGTGTCCCACCCCAAAGGCAATAACTCGTGCGTCCGGCGATCTGATCAGAGATAAAAACACAGAACAGCGTTTTGAGCGTCATGAAAGTCGGAGCCAATATAACTTGTGTGTGCCACACCGGAAGCAATGACTCGTGCGTCCTGAGATTCAATCAGGAGATGAAAAAAACAGAACAGCTTTTTGAGCATCGTTTAAGGACTCGAAGTTAGCCTCACGTCTTCCAGGTACCCTCGGCTCCCACCTTCGACTGAAACCTTTCCAATATGAGCAACACACACCGGGGGCAACAACCGAGGCATGTGGAACACAAGTGCTTTAAATGCATGTGCTCCGCATGTAATCACAGGCCAAATGAAGCCCACGTCACAATTAAACAATTGTTCTTTGCTATACAAAGGACAGACGAAGAATAGACAAAGGACAGGACAAAATTCCCTGCACCTCGGAAACCTCTCCTGCCCTTTCTCTGCCCTTGGTCCCTGCTTTGTCTAGTAAAGAATGATTGTCAAACTGTCACACATCTTTTGTTTAGTAGAACATTACCTGCAAAATACATGCATTTAAAGCATGCCATTTTCGCATGTGTTGTTTCTTGCCCCCGGTGACATTAGCTTCCTCAATTTTATTCGGGGTGCTATCCCTGCTCCCGGATACTCGCTGGATTCTTTTGACTCTCGGCCTGGCTGGGTGGGGCATTCATATTGCCAATGGGCAACATCCAACGAACAAGCTCCGCCGAGTTGAAGACAGGATCAAGTCTGTAAATGAAACCTTGAAGCATGCGAACGAGAACTGCCCGAGGAACTACCCAGAATTGGTGCTTGTAACGGGCCGCTTGTTCGAGTAAGTTTCGGTCACAGTACACGCACCGAACACGACGCATTCTCGCAGGGAAAAATTGTCCGTGTCCAAGATTAAGGACCGAATGCTGGAACCCCCAAGTATTCGCAGTGTTACAACTTACGAAGAATTTGTGCAATATCTCAAGTGCATTCTGGAAATCATGCGGGATGTCATACAGTGCGCCAAGAAGGTGGAGGGAATCCGCACATCGATATTGGTGAGCATTTCGACATGGAATCTGGATGATGGATTATTTGAATACCTTATTTTCAACGCATCATCCAAGCCGAACGCCAACGTGAATTTGCTGCGGGGATCGAGGAATGCCATGAGATCTCTGACGGCGTTACTTCTTCGTTGGCGCGTACATCGGCCTGAATACTCGGCTTTCGACCGTGAATGATAATGTCCTTGGCAGGTCGTACATCCACGAGAAGTCGTATCTCCGAAAGGGGAGTCGCTCGCAGTATATCCTACGCTTCCATGTGAGTGCCTGTGGCCTTCAAAAAATCGAATCGGGACTCACATTGATGAGTAGTGGGTAGGCCAATCGGATTCATGTGTTGTGCGTGTTTGGAGACTGTTATAGTTGCTCTGGCCGTGGCCCGAATATTTTTGCTTTGCTGTCACAAAGAGTGGATGATTGAAAAGCGCAACTTTGTCCGCACATCCCGGACAATTGCCAAATGTCTCACCTTTGGGTTTGGGCCACATCAATCACACTTGTGTGGTTTGTGATCAGGCCTGGAGCACCTGGAATAATTTGTCATTATTTGATCTCAACAACGTCTGGCAGGTCGATCATGTGACCTCGGGGTCTCCTATGTATCATGGGGTCATTGAGAGTGCACACCCCGGACCTTCAAGTCCGGGTTCCGAGGTTCCGTCCTCATCGGGAAAAATCATCCCATCCTGGATCATTCTGATCCAATTCCAGGTCATTCCGACCCAACTCCTTCCAGACTATCTTAAAAAGTGCATATAATCATGTATATAGTCTGCAGCCTCTGACAGGATTAACCTGTCATAGTGGCCTTTTGGCTCAGTTGGTTATCATGCTAGCTGTGGACATGTGACATAAAAAGGAGTTCCGGAATAAGCGAAGGTTAGCTAAGACAATCTGGTGGGATTGGTCTTATTCCGAGGTGGCATAGTTGGGGAATCAGAAACCTTTTGGGGAAAAGGTTACACTATGGGTACCTATGGGGAGGTGGAGGCCAGAGGAATACAACCTGATGGTCAGGGGTGACGGGAAAGGGACAGGAGGCAAAGGGAATAAGAGGAGCAACACAATATCAGTCAGCCAGAGGACTGATGTTTTCAAATACATTGGATGACAAAAGCTGCATGGTCAGAAATCAGGAACTACCTGGGCACTGGCCAATAGCAATATGCTCACAGGCGTCCTTCTGATGGATAAACGGGAAAAGATGGGCAGTCTCAAGTCATTTTACTAATTTCTGTTTGGTTTATGGACTTGCATATGATTTTGGGGTTTGTATTAGTTAGGATATTGTTACAAGTGGGACACAGAATCCCCTTGTACTAGTAGGCATAACACTTGCGATTTGGGCTATTTCTGGGGTTGGCACAGTATGTATTGTCATTGGACTTTAACATTGGGAATCCCTTCTGTTGGAATAAGGAGTTGGTATCAGAAATGTCTTAGGCATGATAGAGGCTATCTCTCTAGAGTCTGGACATCAAAATCATTTTATTGATCGTTCATCATCACTGTCATCACTCATTGGGTTCTCTGGGAAATAAGCTTTCAAGTGTATATCCTTGTGGAAATAGTCTATTGTTTGCCTCTTGGAGGTCTTTTGCATGTCCTCAGACACCACCACCACCACCACACACACTACACTTGCTTGTCTCATGGCTGCAAAGCTCTTAAATATGTTATTTCCATTGCTTGATTATCGCTCAGGCCAATTCCTGGTGATATCTTGTAGTGAAGGTTCATCTTTCTGTGGGAATCTTAAACCGTCCCTTCAACCTATTGTTATGCCCTGTACAGGGACTACCAATCATCTGCATCTGGGCTCTTGCTTCCTCTGATCGGCCTATTTCTAATTCTCGTCTTATTTCTGTGGGCATCCTTGCTTATATTGGAAAAACTTGGGTTATATTTGGGTGATAATTGGATTGTTTGGATTTAGTTCAGAGCACATTGTTCACCATGACTACCCCAATGCCCCATGCCACATTGCCTCCACTCCTTTTGAATCCCTTTTGTTCTGGAAGCATGACACCTGTGTCTGATTCATACATTGGGACACTGTATTCCAAGGGGGGTCGATGGCAGGGGAACACCTCCTCTGGCTCTGCTTTCCACTCCGGCTCCATCCTCTGTCCTGTCAGTGCCCGGAACGTCACCCTCTGTCCCTCTGTGACGACAGATTATAGAGTCGTGCACCATTAGCATGCCCAGAGACCCTGTAAGGATGTAACGGACTGTTTACCTATTTTAGTTACTCTTTAGCTACAAGGCATACTTATTGGGCCTATTACGTATATCATTTTAGTGTTCCAAGATGATGTGGGAATATGATCATCTTCTTATCTACAAACCACCACCTTCGGGTTTCAGTGCTTGTTGAGTCTCTCCAAGTTCATATAGCTAGGCCGTCAAGTCTCTCTGGCTAGCTGCTCTTCCCCATTGAGTCTCTCCAGGTTAGATAATCCTCCCCATTGAGTCTCTCTGGGTTGGCTATCCTTATCTTTGGGCTCTTTTCACTTCACTCTGGCCTAAGTCAATAAGCTAGGATACTACTTGATAAGGTAGCAAGGGTCTACACCACAATCTTCACCTAAGCTCGCCAGCACAACCTCGTCGATAGGACTCCTACATCGTGAGGCTCACCCAGGTCTCACAAAGGAAGGTTATCAATTTACTATGCACTCTATGCCACTATGCACTATATCATACTTTAGCTTAGTCAGCATTCTGCAGAACACAGCTTCATGTATTAAAGAAGCAATTAATCTTTACACCTCACCACCATGATCATCCTCTGACCATAGCTCGAGTCTGACCCATGGACAGTGCATTATAGTTAATCCAGCAACTTGGCTGTCTCGGTAACCCAGCCGTTCCCGTGACAATCCGGACTGCACCGTGATTGATGTCAGAGATTGAAAAAAAGTGCAGAGATTGTCACTAGAACATCTGGGGCATTTTGTATGGCAACCCCACCATTGCGTCACAAATGGCGGGGCCATCACTCGCTTAGCCCGCGATTTGTGATGTTATGGTAGGGGTTGCTATACGAAATGCCCCAGACTTTCCGGTGTGATCTCTGCACTTTCTTTTTCAATCTCCGAATTCAATCACACAGATCACACCGGCACATCTGGGTTACCGAGACAGGCAACTCGGCTGAGCATCCATTTAACTGCTTTCCCTGTCAAGGGTGACATGAGCTTCTGTCCCTCTGGTCACTTGCACTGGCATATGTTATGCAACCACACCCTGCAGATTACTCCAGACATGTACTACCTAGTTTATAAGCTTCACCTAGCACGGGAATCCTTATCCTTTCTTTTCTTTGGATTCCCCTGCTAGGTGCATGTTACTTCCGCCCTGTTATATCCGTGTCCGGAAAGAAAGTGGGAACGACCAGAAGGATGGAAGGCCGGAGGACCAGAGAGCCGGAAAGGCCAGAGGGACGGAAGGCTGGACAAAGTGTCGGAGGGCCGGACGAAGGTCCAGATGTAAAGTGGTACCACAAGAGTATAAGGGTACACCAATTAACTTGGCTCCGAAGATCGGATAAGAGAATAAGGCAGAGGTTGGACGATGAAGCAATGCTGAGGCAAAGCACATTAATAATCAACTAAGATTACATCTGAAGTAAGTGCGTATTTATACTAAGTACAGAGATAGTCCGGATGTGTTCAGAGAAGAAGTAAAGACAATAGGGATAATCAAAGACAATAAAGACAATAAGGAATACATGTGGGGCATAAGTCATATGGTCAAAGAATGGGAAACACTCAGTAATTCCTCATTGCGTAAAAACCCCGAGGGTGTGCATCAATGACCAAGGCCGGACGCAACAGCGAGTGAGAGGGACACGAGCCGGAGTTTGGATGACGCGTCCGGATGGAAGGGGAGTCGGATCCGAGGATCCGGACGGAGGACGGAGCCGGAAGGTGTATGAGTTGCATGGTCGTAACACGCCCTGCATTTAGTACTGCCACTTAATCTTCAGATTCCCCTGCTAGACTCCATGCTTATGCCAAGCCTTGAGGCTGCCCTTACAGCATAGTAACCTTTGGGTTAGTGTGAATTGTGTTTTTTTTGGGTGCAATATCAGGGCATAAATGAATTTACCCTCAGCTCTCATATTCCTTTAATCCGAGGAAATTGATATTCAGGTCTCTTGTGGTGATGCTCTTTAATCAGCGAAATTCCAGATGTATTATAGATCTTTAAAGATAAACCGAAACTAACTAATTCAAAAATCATATCAACCCAACATTAAATTCCCATGTGAATGAAGGGCACCCATCGTTCGTAGGGAACCTTTTTCTTCTTCAACTCTTCAACCGCAAGCCGTAATGCCTCTGCTGTTTCGGTAACTTGAAGCTGCTGGCCTTCACGGAATAAATGAGAATACACAATCTCTGCCACTGTTGGACCGTCTGTGTCGTCCATAGACCACATTGTTCCAATTGCACTTTGAAAACCTGCAGTGATGAATCCACCACCTAAGTGAAAGGATTCGTTCACCAGTTCAGCATCTCCCATAGCAGTCTGGCATGCAGCAAGGAACACAAATTGGGCATTTGGAAGAGGCATGCGAAGGATGGTTTCAAGCTCCAAATTGCCTCCATACAACAGGAGATGGCTCTTTCCCGGGTCAACCAAATCTTGACGTCCATGGCAAGCTAAATGAACCCAGGAACAGTCCTGTATTTGAGACTTCACAGCTTCGACTGTTGCCTGTTCTCCGACAAGAGTTTGGACATGAGATTTTTCAACAGTTGTGGTAATTTTGTAGACTTCTTGTTCCACACCTAGCAGAGAGTTGACTCTACCGGCACCTGTATGAGTTACTCCCACAACACCCAATTTAGATGTAGTGCTTGAAGGTTTAGCATAAGCAGCCAGAAGGGATCCCAGAGTTGCTGTGTAAGAATGAATAAATTTGTCTGTGGGTGCACTCGCATGGAAAGGCAGTCCTGTGAATGATCCTGTTGGCAGCCACCAAAGCCTGCCCTCAGAAGTCCCGTGCTAAAGAATCAAATCAGTTGAGTCAATGCGAAACTATTAAGCCACTGGCTGATTTCAATACTACATAAATGGGACTGACAACATAGAGCCACAGCCAGTTTAATATGTCCGCAAAACGTTCTTCAATTGGTTTATGTGAGCATTGTTCAGGTCGGCCAAAGAGTCTTGAAGATGATGCTTGTCCTCGATTTCTAACATTGCAATGTCCAAGCAAGTCTTTCAGCACTTCTCTCTGGGACTTCAGCAAGCCGATTGTAACAGTTGGAAGTGGGATATGTATTGGTTCCGATGTGGTATTTAACAAGACTAAACCATCACAACCATATTCATGGCTTGTGAGGATAATGACAGGACCTTGTTGAGATGCCTGACAAAGAACCTCGTAGGACTTTGAGAGAAGAAAGTTTTCCCAGCCAGGTTGCTGGCGAATACTTCCAAGCAGTTTGTTTCTATCCTCAGCAAATGATATTGGATCAGCCAATCCTCCATCATGGAGTAGTGAAGAGAGATTTAAGAGGTTTTGTGCCTGGTCAGAAGGAAGGAGGTCAAGATCCGTCTTCAGCTGTAGCATTTGCTGGAATATAGTTGCAAGTCCTTGCTCTAAGAGTTCTACTGCAGCAGTAAGATCAGATAGATGGATGCATGCATATACAGCAGCTGAAGTGGCACCATGGATGTCTAGTCTATGAACAGCATCATGGCGGACAGATATAGGACTGCCCAGCCAGAGAATTGCAGGTAATTGAGCGAAAGCTACTCGGAAAGCAGGTATACAATCAGAGGGCAGATAATCCTTAGCAAAATAGGCGCTTTGAAGAGCTTCTGCCCACGATAGCTGAGGACTTTCAGAGGGTAGTTTGAAAGCTTCACAATAGTTGTAATGAATGGCCTCGAGGTCCTTTGGGGACTGTAGCCTCAGATAACAACTTCTGAGTGTTACATTAAGACCTTGAAATCGTACTGGTCTCCTTGGGTGTCCTACAGGAGTTAGGTCAACGGCCTCTTGATTTTTCTGCACAGCAGCATTAAGATCCGTTAGGTCTTGCAGCCTGTTATATCGATCTCCCAATAATGCAGCAAGGCCGTACAAACACTCCGGCAATTCAGCGTGGTCTGGTGAAGTCAGGACCAATGCCTCTTGGCTTGCTTGCAGCGCAACCTCAAGATCATTGAGGTCTCCTAGTCTCTGATATCGATCTCTGAGACATATAGCAAGGTTTTGCAATTGCTCTGCTCTTCCAGCATGACCAGGAGGAGTCAGGTCCAGTGCCTCGCGTTCTATTTTCAGTGCAGCCTCGAGGTCCTTTAGATCTCCTCGCCTCCGATATTGACTGGTAAGGGATACAGCAAGACTGTGCAGGCGCACGTGTCTAGCAACATGTTTTGGTGGTGTAAGGTTAACTACCTCCTGGTTTTCCTGCAACACAGCCTGAAGGTCCTTCAAGTCCTCCAGTCTCTTGTATCAATGCCAAAGCAATAAAGCATGCTCTTGCAGTCGCTGTGGTCGTTCTGTATGCCCTAGTGGAGTCATATTCAATCCTTCCTGAGTTTTCTGGATTGCAGCCTCAAGGTCCTTCAGATCCCCCAACCTCAGATAGCGACTTCTCAGTACATCAGCAAGGCTGTTCAGCCTCATTGGTATTTCTGCATGTCCTGGTGGAGTTAACTCCACTGCTTCCTGTATTCTTTGCACAGCTGTCTCAAGGTCTTCCAGTTCTCCCTGCCTATGATATCGAGCTACAAGTGATACACCAAGGCCATGCAATTTCCCCGGTCTTTCACCATGACCAGGTGGAGTTAGATCCAAAGCTTTCTGGTGCTCAGAAACGGCAGCCTCAAGGTCTCTCTGCTCTCCTAGCCTCTCATATCGATACATGTATGATATGGCAAGGTTCTGCACTTGTTGTGGTCTTCAAACATGCCCAATTGGGGTCAGGTCCGCAACTTCTTTGTTTGTCTGAATTACAGCTTCGAGGTCCTTCAGCTCCCCAAGTCTCTGATACCGATGTAGGAGAGACTGAGCAAGGTTTTGCAATCGCCCCGGTCTGTCAGGATGACCGAGCGTAGTTAGATCCACAGCCTCTTGGTTTCCTTGTAGTGAGGCATCAAGATCCTTCATGTCCCCCAGTCGCAAATAGCGAAGGCCAAACGTAGCAGCGATGCTCAGCAACTGATCTGGTCTTCCCGCATGTCCCGCTGGAATCAAACACAATGCTTCCTTGTGCATCTGCAGAGCTTCTTCAAGGTCCCCCAAGTTTCCCAACCTCTGAAATCGCTCGGTAAGTGACACTGCAAGGCCTTGCAAGCGCACTGCTCTTTTACCATGTCCAGCGGGAGTTAACTTTACTGCCTCCCGATCTGCCTCCAGTGCAGTTTCAAGGTCTTTCAAGTGATCAAGAGCCTTATATCGACTTGTAAGTGATGCAGCAAATAATTGTAATCCTTCTGGTCTTTCAGGATGCCCAGGCGGAATCAGATGCAAGGCTTCCTTGTGTCTCTCTAACGCGATCTCAATGTCCTGTAGGTTTCCAAGCCTTTGATATTGGTCTGTGAGCAATATGCCAAGGTGTTGCAGTCGTTGTGATCTTTGAACATCTCCAACCGGAGTTAGATCAACTGCTTGCTGCATTCTCTGGACAGCAGCCTCAAGATCTGTCAAATCCCCTAGCCTTCTATACTGCTCTCTGAGTACTATCGAAAGGCTTGACAATAGATCTGGTCTTTTAACATCTCCCAGTGGAGTGAGGTCCAATGCTTCCTGGCATCGTTGTACTGCGCTTTCACAGTCCTGCCGGTGGCCTAGCCTTTGATACCGCTCTATGAGGGATGCAGCCAGGTTTTGCAGCCGCGCCGGTCTGGTAGCATGCCCTCCCGGAGTTAAGTCTACTGCTTCTTGGTTCCTCTGGACGGCAGCTTCCATGTCTTTTAGATCTCCTAGCCTCTGGTATCGATCTATAAGTGATATGCCGACGCCTTCCAATCGGTTGGCTCTTTCAGAATGCCCAGGGCCAGTTAGCTCCAGTGCCTCTTGCCTGTGCTGAAGAGCGGCCTCGAGGTCCTTCAGGTCACCCAGTCTCCGATATCGATCTGTGAGTAAGATGCCTAGGATTTGGAATTGTTCTGATCGTTCAGCATGTCCTGGTGCAGTCAAGGCTAATTCTTCAAGGCTCTTCTCCAGTGCGACCTCGAGAGCCGGCAGGTCGCCGAGCTCTTGGTACCGCCGTCTGGCTGATCGTGCAAGGCTTTGCACTCGTCCTAGTCTGTCAGGATCCTCTCCCGATGTCCTATCAACTGCAGTCTGAAAGTTTCCTACAGCAGCTTGGAGATCTTTTATATCCCCCGACTTCTGAAATTTCTGGTCAAATGCTATTCCCAAGTGGTGCAGAGCATCAGGTCCATAGAAAGATGGCTGTATTTGACGGAACTTCAATTTCCCAGCAAGAAGTCTTTTCGTGGTACTACTCACAGAGGCTTCTGAGTTCTCGGAGCCAACACTCGCTATTGGGGTACTGCTTTCCAAAACCGTACGCGCGGGACAATTTGATTCCTGCTACTGGTCAATAACATCATAGGCTCTTCGTATCGATATACTCGCTGTATTTCCTCCGCAACAGATGTCGACAGACCTTTCTCTCGCTTTAGGACCGAAGGATTCAGTGTTCTGTATCCAGTCAGTCAATCGCGGTCGTTATAGTCGAAGAACGCAACATATTCTCACGGTTTGATTTTCTGACATTTCGGAGCTGAAAAATCAAAAGCAAACACTCAAGGAACCACACCTTTATATATGCCTCGCTCACTCGCGTATCATTGAATCAGCGCCCGCTGACATCCACAGCCTGTCAGCATTAGTATCTTCTTGATGCCCGTTCACGATTAGCGCCAGCATCTTCTCACCCTTGGTTCTGGCGCTGTTGATATCCCACATGCGTTAATTTTGGCGAAACTGTTTGCAAAATTGATGACAGTGGCCGTCGAAATAAAACAAGTCACAACATTTGATGTTCCCTTCTCCAGAGGCCATTTCTCGTCCTCTGGATCGATTTTCGAGATTTTTGAAGATACAATAGTCAATTTATTATTTCATCCATCCGAGTATGCTCTAGCGGCTTGAACGGATCACGCGAACATCGGCCTTTCGACGCATCAGATGGCATCATTCAAAAGGGCCCTCGGGGCATCCCTGGGACTGCTGTGGCGGAGGTCCCCATGCCCTGTCGTATCATGATAATGCACCCAAATAGTCTACGAAGTCATTACGTTTCGGGCCTCTTATGTACTTTTCGTGTCAGAGGCAAAAGACCCTAAGAGGGCGGCCTTCACGACTTCTATTCGTGATGATGGGCTTCTTGCCCCAAATGGATTAGCCACGTGTCTCCCATCGCGCCTCCTCTTCCATCCGAGTCGCTTACCTCTCCTTGCTCGTCTTCGCTCCTCTGGGCTCTGTATCTAGGATGCTCTCAGCGGGGCTTGCTACCTATTGAATCGTGACCGCCGTCTCACGGTACCAAACGTCTCTCACCGTCTCCTCTCCCTTCGTGACAATTAATCTTTTGCTGTATCTCTGCTCTGGGCTTTGGCTCGCGTGCACGATGCTCTACGACATTCTGGTGTAGCTTCCTTTCTGTGCAATCGGCCACTGGGCATCTGCTCTGCTGCCTAGATCTCCTGTCGCACTCTGCGCACTTTGATCCTCTGGGCTCTGTATTGCGCGCCCGGTGCTCCACACGCTCCAGTAAGACGGCAGCCCCTCGTATTCGTATTGCTCCCAAGCGCACCTTGACGCCGTGCACGACGAGCTGTGGCACTCCTTCACGCAGCACAACGACGGTGATGGCACCGCGGGTGGCAGCAGCAGCGACGCCGAATGCGGGCGCTGCTGCACGCAGCCTGACAACGGTGAGAGCACTGCAGGACGTAGCAGCAGTGCCCACCCCAGCGTCAGCAGCTGCACGACTAGGAAGGCAATCTCAACTGATTTGAACAAGTAGGTTCTCGTACATATTCATGTCCTTTTTGATCACATTTTCAACTCGGCCAAGTTGATGCAACCAACGCTGTCCATCGACGAAAAGAATGCGCGTTCGCGTCTATTGAATTCCATGGCGGCTTTCTTGGGTTTCGCTTTGCTTGATCGGGTTCGTTGGATTTTGGATTTCACATCCCGGTGGGCGAGCAACTAGGTGAGAGCCCAGGAAAAGCGGAGTAGGGGGTTAGTTTTTGTGGCGAATGAACATCGACAAGACAAGAAAGAAAATGTAGCATAAAAGAATTCAGACACGCACTATACTTCAGCCCTCCCCCGCCCACGGGCGTCGTCCGTTTCATGTCTTGCATCGGCACCTTGATGTTGCATAGCTTGCAGTGCATGTAGTTCTGCGGTGTTCGAAATGACTTACAGTAGAGCCAGGTTGGAGTACAAGTTCAAAAGAGTGAGTTTAGCATTAAATTTCAAACGCAATGCCGCGAGTTGATGACGAGCTTTATCCTCCCATCCTTCCTCCTCCTTCTTTTCGGTATTACCAGAATTTCAATCAGCATCGGGGAATTGTAATGTTTCTGGGATTATATTCTATTATCCCAAGGCGAAGTCGCCCTCGTTGTGATTCGCCCCCGTCAGCGTGACGTTGCTCATGAGGTCCGTGTTCAGCGGGGGCCCAAACGCCGGGCATTGTATGTGCGAAACGGAAGGGGCGGGGAGGGTTGACAGGGCGTCGGGGAAGGTGAGGGAGGGGTTGAGGGCGTTTTTGGCGAGGTGTGAGTACAACCGCGAGAACAGCGCGCAACGCCAGAGGGAGGTATTTCGTATAGGAGAGATATTGGTTTTGTATAAGATACATAAGATAGGATCGTATCGGATAGGTTTTCATACACCATCTCGTGTGTATGAAAACCAATAAGGCCGAGAGCCTGAGAGGATCAAATAAAAAGGAGGAAAGCGCATGCGAGAGGATAGGATACAGCTGTTTGCATAAGTCTGTGAAAACGCGTTTTTTATTTTAGTCCCTCACGTGCCTGATGTAAGCCGTGGGAACAAGCGGCAACGCGATGCCTCTTGCCCTCGACGACGACCTTGGACTCGCTGCTGGAACTGCCGCTTACCCAAACGACAACTTTTGCTATTTAGTTCACTTGGTCCAATCTGATAGGTGTTTGCATCTGTGCTTTGGCTTGAAATTCTCTGGATAAGTATCGCATTGCCACTTGTTCCCACGGCTTACATCAGGGATGTGAGGGACAAAAATAAAAAACACGTTTTCACAGACTTATGCAAACGGCTGTAAAAAGATCAAAAGGAAAAATAAAAAAAGCAAACCATGCCTCAGCGTCCACGGCACCCGCCCCCCATCGTGTCGAGCCCCGCATACAGCACGCCGCACCACGCGTCCCAGCGCGTGTTGAACGCGGAGCGCACGTTGCGCACGGCCCAGTGGGGAAGGGAAGGCGGCGGTGTAGGGTGTAGAGGGCAAGGGAGAAGGTGCGTCAGCTTTTTCTACATATACTTCAATGTCTTTGGGTGAGAGAGATCGGTTTCTCTCCACCTGTTAATGAATGGGCCGTTCTTTGCGGTTGAGTTCTGCTGTTGGATTGAGCAAGCGGAAGGATTTCGAGATGAACGGAGCCATACAGACGGAGTCGACCTTGAACGTCCTCGGGATCGCCGTGCTCACGAAACGCGCGGCAGAGTACAGCACTGCCTCGGCGGCGAGCATGCCGGTCTGCGAGCGTGTTGGCGTCCTCTTTTCAATATATAAAAAAAGTTAGGTAAAGCGAGCACTGAGCTTGAGCATCAAATAAGTAAGTACATATATATGCAAAAGAGGAATAGAAGCAGAGGAATGGAGGGAAGAAGTGAGTTTGAGTGGAAGGTATGAAGCGGGAGAGATTGCGAGATGAGGTGAGAGGCGGCACACACCCGCATGGCATTGTGCATGCCCTTGATCTAGGCGGTGTTGACGATGCCAGCGGCGCATCCGAAAACCAGCAGCCAAAACCCGAAACATCAGTATCCCGTTTTCATTTTAGCAGTCTGTATACGGCCCCCACAGCGCAGACACTCTCAAGGGTGCTGTATGCGCGCCCAATTATGCGCCACTTAATCACGCGAAACGAAACAAGGTCGAAGACGCGAAGAACGATAAGCATTCGGGCGTACGGTATGCCGAAAAACATTATGCCTGTATCTCGTCTCGCACACCAACAAAAGCCCGTTGAAAAAAAGCACGTACCCAACCAACGCCTTGTCCGGGCTGTTGAGCCTGGGCAACGATTGGAGGCCGCCCTCCGTGAGGGCGCGCGCCGTAGGCGAGGCGTCTGTCGCCAGCGAGGAGGGCGTGGAAGTGTGGGTGGTCTTTGGTGCGCTGCCGAGGTAGGTGAGTTGTCAGCATAAGAAGGGAAGCGAGTACGAGCAAAACGCATCAGCAGGTTGAAATGGAGAGGAAGGGAAGGGGGAACAGTGGGAGGGAAAGCAGAGGATGGGGCGAGAGGGTAGGTGGGAAGGACAGGGAGGGCGGAGAAAAAGAAAGGAACGGATGGGGAGGAAGGTCGGATAAAGTACAGGGAAAGAAGGAGGGCAGATGGAACGAGTGCGAGGGGGGCGGATGCGAATTGGCGTTATCCCAAACAGGGAGCAAAAAGCAGGGATAGGAAGATATGAAGATGAGATGGAGAGTGAACGCAAGGGTGGGGCGGAAGAGCAAAGAGAAAGAGCAAGGCGATAGGAAGAGGTTGGGAAGCCCAAGAGGAGGAAAAGAGGGGAGGAATGACCAAGGGAGGGAAGAAGAAAACGTGAAGAGAAGAGGCGCACCTGAAACTCGCGATATGGCGCTAAATACGGGTTCTTGTAGTCGAGGCCGACGACGAGGCCGATGCTGACGAGGCCACCGGCCATGCGCCGCCGTAGGTGTTGTGCGGAGAGTGGCCAGCCGAGGGAGTGGAGATAAAAGTATAGTGGAAGGAAGGGGAAAAGAAGGAGAGCCACACACACACCAAAAACATGCCTCCTCTCCTCCTTCACCCCAATCCCCCGTGTCTTCGCCTCCATCCCGTTCCTCAAATCAGACATCGCCACCGCCTGCTTTGTCAAGCCCCGTGCGCGCCTTCAGCGAGAAGGGTGGCCCGCGCGCGGAACCCCACGCCCGGCTTGAAGCGCGGGCGCTTCGTGCGCGCGAGTCCAGCGTCGTGCGTCACGCCTCCGCGCACGCTGTGCACCTTCCTCCCTTGCGCGTCTTGCGCGTTCGCTTCTTGGGAGAGGAGACGGCGGGCACTGGCGAAGCCCGGAATAGACCTTCCATTTCTTCTGCGATGCCCCCGGCTCAGGCTCGCAATGTGAATCCGTTATTGTTTATGTGCGGTGGGTGCGGGATCCGGATGGTGTATTTCTGCAAGCGCATTCCTGAGCTCGTCACCAGCTAGGATAGTGGGTAGTCGGGATACGTCGTACGCCAGTCGGGGAGGAGCGCGTCCAGGGCAGAGAGCTCGATGACCGCGCCCGAGCACGACGACGCGCACTTCGTTTCTGGTTTCGAGCTCTAGTTGCTCGCCTGCAGGGCCGCCCCCGACGATGCACGCGTCGACGGCCTCTTCTTCGCGCGGCTCAGAGGTGAGGTCGCAGGGCGTGTAAGAGGCATTGCGGAGGCGTGTAGAGAGCGAGCGGTCTCGGGAGGCGAGGACGGCCAGGATGAAGAGAAGGAATGGCGCGCAATTGACGTGGGCATCGGGCCGATCAAGCCGTCCGCCAATCACGGACTTGGGATTTGAACCTTTTCCTTTTCTTCACGGCCCACAAGCGCTCTCGAAACGATAGAACTTCTAAGTGGCACATTTGCAACCAGCACCGTAACAGGACAATGTAGCCCTCACGAGATTGGCGCCAATATTTCGTTCGTCAGCGATTAGTGAATCTCAGGGCCGGCCTCAAGCCCTAGGCCCGCGAGGCCAGGCCCTGGGCTTAACAGGCCAGGCCAGGCCCAGCGCAGGGCCTGAGCGGGCCCAGGGCTTGGGCCTGAGGAAGTTCAAGCCTCAGGCCCGGGCCTCAAGCCCGGGCTTTCATACCATCTCAATAATGTATTTGTTGTGGTTCTTAGCAGGAGTGCTGGTGTATAAAGTCAGTTTTCTCCTCCTAATAGCTCAGAGACCGAAAAGAATTATGAACCAAGCTCATTTAGGGTTGAAAAGCGGCTGCCGTAAACAGCCGAAAACGGAAATCATTTGCAGTAATGGTTGAAATTGGGTCGAAAGTTGAGCAAACAATGACGGTGCGTATTCCCACACACATTGGAGCACTTTCATACCATTTTTATACCTTCTAACCTTCCATAAGGACGACTTGTCCGCTCTTGGCTCAGGCCCGGGCCTGAGCCGGAGCCTTGGGCTTGAAGCCCTGCTTGCGGGCTTGGGCTTGGGCCTGGAAAATCTCAAGCCCAGGCCCGCTCAGGCCGGGCCCAAGCCGGGGCCTCCAGGCCAGGCCGGGCCCTAAGATTCACTATCAGCGATAAGTTCAATCTAGTTTTACTCTCAAAGTCAGGGCTTATTCTACTGAGACACCTCACTTTCCGAGAAATCCGTTGAAAAGTCTACTAAGAAACTCCTCCGCCGGTGATGGCCGGAGGTTCCGGATCGGCCAAGTTTATCGCGTCGCGCTCTTTACTCCTTCTCTGTCACTCCAACAACCGGCAACTTGGCTTATCAAAGGGAGACTACCAATTGTTCTGGCGACATTCCGGATACCGAACCGTTCTGGATACCGGGATTACTTGAAAGTTGACCCCAGTGCCGCCATTGAGCTCTTTCGAAATGGCAGCTCCATCTTGCGGATGCAGAGCTTGCCGTATTTGAAGTTCAAATTGTAATAGGCTGAGTTTGGGCCATTCTCTAACTCACAGTGATCGTCCTTTCGGGCTGACCAAACTCGTTTATGGAAACCACCGGAAGTGCTGCAATGAAACCTTGATTTCTTCTGCTTATCTCGGATGGGCAGCACCTAAAAGTCAGTTCTCTGAATGCAAAACATCAAGCCAAGGCCGCTTGCAGGCTCTTCGAACTTATAATCCACTCAACTCCTTGGGGCTCTCTCCACACTGTTCTGAAGCTTATTTCTCCAGCCTCACGTTCGAACATCTTGCCCAGCTCACCGCACCAACCTACACGAACCAAATCCATCTCCCGATGGTCATTTACGCGCCAAAGTCTCTTTTCTTCCCCGGCAGTTAACCGCTTCACAATACGCAAGGCCGCCATTCATTAGGTCTCGTTCAATTCGACTTTGAGCACAGCCGAACATCTCCGCCGATAGGAACCCTTGGAATCTGGATTTCCATATGGAATAACGGGGTTTTTCTTGGAGCCAGGGTTTCTCAGTAGAATAATCCATCTTTTGGGATCCCGAAATTTGAACAAGCCCCATTGAGAAGAGGCTGGGGAAATGTGTTTGGGTGGCTAAACAACGGACTGGGCGCTGTCGAACTCCATGGCGTGAATCGATTGTGCGGACAGTAGGTCCAGTTGCGTGGGTGCCCGGAAGGCGTGAGGCTAACTTGGGCTACTTCGACAACTCTGACGCTGTAGAAGTTGTCCGAATAGTCACCACCACAGGACAGGCCGTGCACAAATTCAATAGCACCCAGGCTTCCATACGGAAAAGAAGAGGTCGCCTAACCGTCAATCTGAAACTGAATTGCTAGGGGTAGGGTTTCCTTACCGGGCATATACATGAGACGAAAAAAGGTAGGTCAGCCGCGGCGTATTGGACTGCGCGTTGATTGCGCATTCAATTGAACTTGAACTAGACGGTTCATTATTTTCAGTTCCCCGCATAACGTGGGATTCTTCATTCTTGGCATACGGGTTTCTTAGTCGAGCAAAGCTCCAAGTGCTAAAAAACAAGGGTGCTGGCAACTCCCGGCTCAAGAACGAAAAAGGGCAGGTCAGCCCCGGCGTATTGGACTGCGTGTTAATTTGGGCTTTCAACCGTCAAGAAAAGCTCCAAGTGCCAAAAAACAAGGGCGCTGGCAACTCCCGGCTCAAGAATGAAATTTGGGCTTTCAATTTCCGTACCGCGGTCCGACCAGCACTCCAACTTTAACTTGGTTCTGGTCTGCTTGATTTCTCCATACGTTTCATGCACGCACATTCCTCGAGGTTTCTATACACCTGTTGCAGATCTATTTTCTCCGCCCTCTTTTACACAGCAAGACATTCGGCATTGTACTTTGCACACCCCCCAGCTCCCACCTTCGACTCAAACCTTCCAATATGGGGAACGCATTATCTACCTCCATGTTATTGGGAGCACTATCCCTGCTCCCAGACAATCACTACATTCTTCTAATCCTCAGTCTGATTGGGTGGGGCATGCATATCGCCAATGGGCAACGTCCAACGAACAAGCTCGACCGAGTTGAAGACAGGATCAAATCTGTGAACGAAACCTTGAAGCATGCGAAGGAGAACTGCACGAGGAACTACCCACAGTTGATACTCATAACGGCCCGCTTGCTTGAGTACGTTTCGGTTGTCATACACGCTTCGAATATGGCGCATACATTCTTATACAGCAAATTGGTCTGTGTCTAACATTAAGGACCGAATCCGAGAGCCCCCTAGTGTTCGCAGTATTACAACATACGAAGAATTTGTGCAGTATCGCCAGGACTTCCCGAAAATCATGTGGGATATCATGCAGACCGCCAAGAAGGTGGAGGAGATCCGGAAGGCGATATTGGTGAGCATTTCGACATGGAATCTAGACGATGGGTGATTTGAATACCTTGCTCTCAGCGCATCATCGAAGCTGAACGCCAACGTGAATTTACTGCAGGGATCGAGGAATCTCATGAGATCTTCGACAGGGTTACTTCTTCGTTGACCCGTGCGTCGGCCTGACTACTCGGCTTTCCACCATAAATCACTGCATTCAGGGCCCGGGTAGACCCGGCCTGCCGCCGTTGGCCGCCATTTGGCGAGGTCCGTGATGTGCGGAGACAGAGTCTGCCGACACAAGTGTGCCGCGGTTGGGCGCCATCTGGCACGGTGAGGTCGGCAGGGTCTGCCGACCTCTTCGTCCAACTTCGACAGCACTCGCCGACCTCGGCTACCTACATATTATTGCTCTGGTATGGCCTTCATTTCAACGTGTGCCAACGTGTGCCTTGGCAACGGCAGATGTTTAAATAAAACCTGTTACCTAATGTCACAATGTGATTGCGCCGTCAACCCTGGGCTCTAGCGCTGTCAGACGGAATGCCCTCGTCCTCTCCTTTGTCTTGCAACACACTGCGAGGTCGACGGATCCAATGCAGGATCCACTGCACTGCTATGGTACCCAAGATGCCAGCTCGGAACCTCTGAGAAACAACGCCAGCGAGAGTTGATAGGAGCAAACTAGGGAAAATATCGTGGCATTTGATGTCACACGACGTTCGGGTATTCACGGCAGGTTTTGTTTTCGATAATTGAGCAATAATTGAGTCACGAAAATGGATGTTGAATCAATTCTGGATGTAGGCCCAGGTTGACCAAGCTCCATAGACTCTGCCGAACTCGGGTCTGCCGTGCTCTGGCTACCCGTGGTAGACAGACGTCTGCCTACCAAGCCTCTGAATGCAGTGAATGACCCTGTCCTTGGCAGGTTGTACATCCGCGAGAACTCGTGTCTCCGGATCGGGAGTCACTCGCAATATGTCCTATGAATCTATGTGAGTGTCTTAGACCTTGAATGAACGACGCCCATGCTCACGTCAACGAGTACGGTGTAGGTCCATCGGATTCGTGTGCTCTGTGTTTGTAGACTGTTTTGTACTTGCCCTGCCGTTTAAAATATATTTGCTTTGCTATCAACCCAAGATAAAAGAACCAGACGCACCAGGAACGACCCGTCCCCCATCATCGGGCATGCGTGCTGAAGCAGTCTCGCCGGGCTGGGGTTTCATGTGTCGGTGTTGCTAGAGGAGGAATCTTCAAGCTTCATCAACCTCAGGCGACGAAGCTTTGGTGCTAGTGTTCCCTGAGAAAAAATCAACATGGGTCCGAATTCAAATACAAGGGAGAGAGAACTAATCAAAGGCGGAGGAGTAAGCTGAGAAAAGGCGCACCACCCACCCCTCGTATAACCCTCAAATGCACCGCCTCGCCTTCGGTGTAGTTCGTCCCCATCAGCATAACGCTACTCATTAGGTCTGTGCTCAGCGGAGGCTCGAACACGGGTACTGTAATATTTCGATCAATTCAGCGGTCACGCGTTACGCACCCCCTGTGCCGCGGTGAATTCTGGTCTCGGTCACGCATCACGACGCCCAGTGCCGAATGTAAAATGCGTGACATAGAGGCTAGATCTCCTTTGAAGGTGCACAAAAGGTGGAAATTTCATCTTGAATGCTGAATTTTTGGAGGTGTCACACCAAAATTTGCCGGTTGCCGAAGTGCCGAAATAGTATTTTGGGTCACGGGTCACAACCTGTGCCGAATTGATCGAAATAGTACAGTATTGTATGGGAAAAAAGGAAGAGGCAGGGAGGGTGAGGAGGCCGGGGGATTCATCTGCAATATAATCAAACAAATAAAATAGAATCAGCATCAGAACTCAGATTATATAGTTGAAGGAATTTGGGGGAGCGGGGGGCAATTTTCAAGGATGGGAGACGAGGAGGGAGGGCACGTACCCTGCTCTTCGCATGATGCCTCAACACTCACGGTATCCTCCACCCCAGCATCGTGTCGTACACCGCATACAACATGCCGCCCCACGCGCCCCAGCGCGTGTGTCGAACGCAGGGCGCATGTGCACAGCCCGGAGGTCGATGTGTGCGGGGGAGGAAGAGAAGGCAGTCGTATAGTGGGTGAGTGAGAGGGCACGTCTGCTTTTTCTGCATCTGTATCTGTTTGAGGATTTGTGAAGGTGAAGGCAAGAAAGGCGTGGGCGAGCGGGTTTTGTACCTGTTTGATAAGATTTTCGGCAGTTGAATTCTGCTGTTGAGATGAGCGAGGGGAGGCGGGTGAGTGAGCAAAAGTAAGGAGAAAATGCACCTCTCCACCCCCAGCCTTGAATGTCCCCGGACTCGCGGTGCTCACGTAACTGCGCAGAAGGGTGCAGTTCCGCGAAGGCCGCCTGGCGGCAAGCATGCCTGTCTGTGTACGAAACATCAGTTTCGTAATCACCCTCTCTTTAAAATTATGCTTCTCCGTCCGTCCGAAGCCATTTTAAACTCCGCTGGTCAGTTGACGCACCGCGATCCGAGATTAATCCGTCTGAACCGCTTTCAAACTCTATCAAGTCCGCAATGCCACTTTACTTCCGCAATCTGTGCTTCCTCCTCTCGGCAGCTATGCCGTCCGAAGTCTCCACCAACCTCTCCACGGAGCTTCTCCAGTCAATGTTCGTCTTTGCAATGCCCGACCTTTGGCTCTCGACCCTCCGAACCATAGGTGCAAACCACCCTTGCAGCTCAAAGTTTCGTCGTCATGACTGCGCATAAAACCCACGCTGAACCCTTAAAATGCCGACGCCCGTAAATAAACTGTGTCAGCTGCCAGTGGCGTGGTTCTGCCCATGCTCCGAGATAAACACAAATGAGCTGTTCCTTGCCCTCCATGTTTACAACTTCGGGCAATATACCAAGCAGTCTACTCAGGATCACCTCTGCCTTATTTCTCCCCTCTGGAGTCGACCTCTGGCCAAAAACTCCAAGTTCTTACAAGCAACCCTGTTATGCCGGTGGCGCGTTTGATAAAAATCCTGAATATGACGAGGCCCTTGCATCAGCTGGGCGTGCCGTGATTCTTACCTTCACCTGCCGAAATTGTTCACACGTACCTTTCCTTGCGGCCTTGCGCATTATCTGCATGTGATTCACGCAGTAATACTGACTGGATTACTATTACTACTGCGATAATTGAACTCCTCTTCCAATGGCAACATGATTCACAAGTGAAAATACCTGCAGGCCAACCGCTTTGAACTCGGGCATTTCTGGTGGTGTGTGAATAACTGCAGATTCTGCACTACCATACATCTAACTCACAAATTATCTCTTCAGTTCGCACCCACTTGGTCTGTAGAGACACTTTTGGTTACCACACTGGCTATCTGCATAACCAGCTGAATACCTTTTCGGATCCTCCATATCTGCCGTATACTCCTTCCAGGCTCGAGCACCCTCTGGCTTTATAATCAGTTCTTCTACTGTGCCACCAACAATGGAAGATTCAGATTTAAGCCCCAATCCGGAGGAAACTAACGAGGACCGTCGCTGCCGTTTACAACGCGAGGCTCAAAGAAAGCGCTGCACTCCGGAGGATGAAGAGGATCGCGAAGCGAGGTGCAACCAAAACACTATGGCGCGCAGAACTGCGCGATCACCTTTACCCGATGACAGAGTTGTCCAAATTTGCCGGGACAACAGGGCATCTCGGACTCAGCATGGAGCACTCCTCGATCTCAATCGACGATACAACATTCAACAACATAACCGAACTGCCCATCTCGCTCAGTATCACACATCTCATTTGCCTTCTGGGAACACCCAGTGGTGGGATCGCATTGGGGCCCTGAACACTTCGGAGATTGCAAAACCCTTGGGACTTCGATGGAATCGAAACTGTAAAGTATGTGGTATTAAAGTATGTGTTCCAATACTTCCTTCTCCACTTCTCTCCTTTAGTAAAATTACGCACCTCTGTCCGTCTGAAGCCATTATAAAATCCGCCAGGTCAGCAGACCCAAAACCCCAGTATTTCGCCGCTATTAAGCCAAGTGAGAGCGGCCGGCAGAGCCGGCCGCGAACCGCTTGTAATAATTATATGATATAAAAGAAGGGGAAGGAAGAAAACGAAGGGAGGGATGTAGAGCAAGACAATTGAGTGGATTCAAAGGGGGGGGGACAGCAAAGCACGCACCCGCATGGCATTATACATGCCCTTGATCTTGACAGTGTTGACGACGCCGGCGGCACAGCTGTAGAGGGGTTAGTATGAGTATGGGGTAGGACGGGGAGGAGAAGGCGCAAAGATGCGAACACTCAACACTGGTTGAAAGAGGCTTGCTAGCCGCGATTTAACTCTTGACGCGAAACGATCCGTCGTCTGGAAACGCAGAACGCGTAACGTTGGAGGGAGGGTACTTCATATAGGAGAGATGTTGGTTTTGTGTAGGATAGGATGGAAAGAGGGCGGTTTTCATAACCCACCTTGTGTGGATGAAAACCAATAAGGTCGAGAGAGGATCGGGTAAAAAGGAAGGAAAGTGCACACAAGAGGATAGGATAAAAAGAAAAAATAAGAAATAAAAAAGCAAACCATATGTACACCAAGTGGACAAAAAGAATGACCGATGGGTGTTGGTTCGTAACTCAATGACCATGTAAGATTCCGACCCAAACTAAGATGCCAGTATCAAGAGAGCACGCACCGACATTTCTTGTCTATTGATCGTATCAAAATATCTTGATGCGCCATTAGCAGAGGCAAAATACCGAAAACAGTGATTTTTCAGTAGTTTGCCAAGTTGAATGATGGAAAAATATACAGGCTATAACTTGCTATAAATTTCCTATTATAGAAGGTGTAGTTATAAATAGCTTGTTTGGTCTCTAAATTTGCTTTCCATTTACACTGGGTGTAAATCACATATTTACACTGCATGTAAATGATGGGTATTTTTAGATTAATTGTGGAGATTATCAATTATTTACAGACAGTGCAAATGATGGGTATTTACTGAGAAAACTTGAAGTTTCCCTCCCATTTACATTGAGTTTGCAGGGCCTGTAATTCACAGCTTGCCCCCAGTGTTAAACATGAATCATACATGGGTCTTCTCGTGCACCTTCTTTGCCTGCGCCTCGAGGCTTTTCAAAATATTGGATGTAGTGGTCTCAACCGTCCCCAGATAGACCTTGGCTGCTTCTGCATCAGCAGGGACATTTCCGTGAGCGAGGTCGATCTCAGCTTGAGTAGGGCGCTCATCTTTGCGGGTGTACAGTGCGAGGAAGAGACGAGACATGATGGGGAAGGTACTCTTCAGATGGTTAACTAATTCTATGAATTTCTATCATTATCGTAGGTTAATATCGTCCACACCATGAATAAATTTAAGTAAGAACGTACTGGTAACATTGTATCGCATTCCCTTTGTGATAGTAATGATTTTGCGATTTCCATGGTGGCATTTGTAGTGCTTATCTCCTGGGTCTCCAATGCTGCCGTTCTCGTTCTTTGGAACGGTCTCGTAGAACAGGTAGATCGGGTTTTGAACTGCACAGTATTCAAGGTAATGCTGGTCAAATTAGTTGAGAAATAACATACACTAGTGACATTGAAGATTGTCTTCATCCTCAACCTCTTCGACTGTAGTGCGAAGGGATTTCGATTGATTCTGTGCCTCGGAGATATTCAGCCTAAGATGAATCGAAATGGAGCGGAGAAAATAACGCACCTTTGCAGGTCTCTCGAGATCTGCTTCATTCTCGACCTCCTCAACAGTGGCGCGGCGGCGCTTGGGGGCAATCGGCTTGACACGAGTTTGGGACTGTCTTGGCGGCCAGAAGATTGGCAATCTGAAAAGAATTGTATTGGAATGAACACCCAGAGCGGAGTTAAGGATACGACAAACCTCGTCGTGATCTATTCCAAAATCTTCGCTGTCTGACTCGCCTTCATCCGAAGAGTGCAAGACATCCTCCAGCGCAGGAAGATCATCGAAATCCTCGTCCTCTTCGTCACTTGGAGACTCGGGAATGTGCTTGATGCGAGGACGAGGAGTACTCGCATTGGAACGACGCTGAATGGGAGTGTTTCTGTCATCCTCTGCCTTTTGCGCGGCAAGACTCTTGGTGAATCTGTTGGTGTTGCGGGTTCGGGCACTGCAGCGAGAAGGAACGACTGTAACACAGGAAAATGAATGAATGCGCAGCAAAAAATCAGCCATGGATGGACATACTTCCAGAGACTGAAGGAAGAGGCTTTTCATCGGATTCTGATTCATAGAAGGTAATATCGGTGGCATCCTTGAGAATGCCGTTGCTGTCGCGAGCGCACCGATCAGATATTTGCCAGAAAAGAGATGAGGCAACCGCAGCAGTGGCCACTGTTATAACTTCCAGCCACGGAACTTATACCGGGAAGATTGTAATACAAATGAGCCACGCTAAGCATGCAATTGCGCGTCCCGAGCGCATCCAACTCTCATAAGAATTTGGGAGCATGCGGGCAACCAGAGATTGCAGCTCTGGATCCAGTGGAAATGGCCATAAAGCTGACAGAGTATTGACCAGAAAGGAAAGCTTTACATCCATGTAAAAAATTGAGTGCAAGGACGCGGGCAGAGGGCACAGATGATAGCATAAGAGTGGCTCCAGTCCATGTAAAATGGTCATGACACTGACAGTGTGTTGACTGGAAAGGCAAGAGATTGATCCATGTGAATAAACGAGCACAATTACTGGGTAGAGGGCAAAAAATGCCAGCAGGCCACATTGATTGAAGGTTCATAGAAGTTGAGCAAGTCAAAATCCAGTGCTTTGTAGCCATGAGGTGCCTTAGCCATGTAGAGGAATATACTTTCTCAACTACTATTGAAGGGCTGAAAATGTGCGATATCACATTTGCTGGGTACATTTGTCCTCCAGTACGGTCGGGTCACAGGGAAATTCCCAGAAAGATGATCAACAATCTGATCTCATGACTCAAGAAAGAGATTTCAAAGCAATACGGGAAATCTGAGGGGACCATTGTGTGCGCATTCCAAATGTGCAATTAAGGAGCCTTTTCATAAGGAAAAAGAGGAAGAACTGACGACAGAAGACCTGTTCTAGTAGGAAATTCGCAGAAAAGTCAGTGAAAATCTGATTTCAGGACCCAAGAAGCACATTTACGTGCAAAACAAAGAATCTGAGGAGACGGTCGTGTGCGCATTCCAAATGCGCAATTAAGGAGCGTTTCCACAGGGAAAAAGACGAAGAACTGAGGACAGAACACCTGTTCTAGTGGGAAATTCGCAAAAAAGTCATTGAAAATCTGATTTCAGGACCCAAGAAGCACATTTACGTGCAAAACAAAGAATCTGAGGAGACGGTCGTGTGCGCATTCCAAATGCGCAATTAACGAGCGTTTCCACAGGGAAAAAGACGAAGAACTGAGGACAGAACACCTGTTCTAGTGGGAAATTCGCAAAAAAGTCACTGAAAATCTGATTTCAGGACCCAAGAAGCACATTTACGTGCAAAACAAAGAATCTGAGGAGGCGGTCGTGTGCGCATTCCAAATGCGCAATTAAGGAGCATTTCCACAAGGAAAAATATGAAGAACTGAGGGCAGAACACCTGTTCTAGTGGGAAATTCGCAGAAAAGTCCCTGAAAATCTGATTTTAGGTCCCAAGAAGTACATTTACATGCAAAACAGAGAATCTGAGGAGGTGGTCGCGTGCGTATTCCAAATGCGCTTCGAATGAGCCTATATGGAAGGCAAACAGACGAGAACTGAGGCCGCCGCAAGTGTCCTAGTCGCGGGGACTACAAAATGCCCAAAAAGGAAACAAAAACCAGGCCGCGCCTGTTGTACCGCAAAGAGCTGTAAGCAATAAGCATAAGTCGAAGGATAGGCAACAATTTTGAGTGACAGTCCAGTAACCAATCATGTCGGTTGAGCTCCGAGGCGGAATAGAGCTGGAAATATAATCGTTCATTTCTTCCTCAACACTCCACTGCCCGCTGGAGGTTCGACCAGCCACTGCTGAGAAATCTAATGACGTTGAGGTGGTCCGATATCGGTCCAGAGTTCGAACAATAGTATTCGCCGCAATTGGAGCTGGTGTTGCAGTTGATCGTGCACGGGATGGCTGACGGGACGGCTGACGTGATGCCTGGTGAGATCCGGATGAGTTGCGGGAACCAGAACGAGCTGGGCCATTTCTGGTGGATGCATCGTCCTCTTCTTGATATTCTCGAAGCTGGAATCTTGTATTCAATACAGGTCCCGACAAAAGAACGAAGGCGTGCCTTATCAAGAACCATTTGTCGTGCCTTGGTCTGCAATTCGGGGTCCCAATTTTTCCGAATCCACTCGAACCGAACAGAGGGGTTGATAACTGAGAGCCAAAATCAAATCGGTAAATCAAAGGGTAAGGAGACGGCGTACACATCGAAATGACATATGCATCTGTTTCCCCCAGCTTGCTGTAGTATTTGTTGGCAAGCTCGAGTCCGGGTTTGATAAGAGTAACAATCTTTGCATTGACTAAATCCTGATCATCCTGCATAGCCTTCCATGACGAGACAAAAAGTTCGAAGGGAGGAATAGTAGCTGCAAGCATCGGTGTATTTTCAACTGCCATAGCAGTTTGCACGACATGTGGTTGCTAGTGGTGAAAGTGAACTCGTGCATACACCAACAAGGACGAGAAAAACAAACCTGCAAAATCAACTCCAACAATTCCAACCGATCCCAGTGCTGTGATTGAAGTTGATGGCGGAAATTCCGTCCATCCCGATCCATGATCATGAATTGTGTCAATGGCTGAGCTGTTAGCATCAGTGTATGTGATTGGATGGATGTTCCCACATACCTCTCTCATGTAGCGCAGCCTACGGAGCATATAAAATAGTGAATCCCACCGTGTCTTGACGTCCGGAAGAAGTATGACTGGCTTCAAAACAATAACCACCTTCTCAATCCTATCCCCAACCACCCTCTGTTCCATCCACAATTGCTTTACATTGCCGTCCGCAACGATTTCCATCAGAAGATCACGGCGTAGACCTGATTTTCGAATAAAACCCACAGTTTTTCTGGCTTGATGGATAGGACCAGATTTCCGTTTTGTTCGGACGGGTCGAAGGAAGTCGAGTTGCCCATCGTCAGAATAATCAGTAGGTGTGGCTGGTTCGGTCTCTGTGTCCGAGTAATCCTCTGCTGTGTCGGCCTTCTCCATCTTCTTGATAACAGCTTGAGCGCACAAATTGATTAGACAGCTTGTGCAAAGCCGCACAGAGCCGTATGCGGCTTTTGTGCATTGTGCAAAGCCGCATGATGAACCGAGGGTTTTATGACTGTATCTATATTCATTTTGATGAAATACTAGTATACCGGGATTACTTGAAAGTTGACTCCAGTGCCGCCATTGAGCTCTTTCGAAATGGGAGCTCCATTTTGCGGATGTAGAGCTTGCCGTATTTGAATTTCATATTGCGATAGGCTCAGTTTGGGCCATTCTCCATTCTCCAGCTTACAGTGATCGTCCTTTCGGGCTGACCAAACTCGTTTATGGAAATCACCGGAATTGCTGCAATGAAAACTTGATTCTTCTGATTATAATTATCTCGGATGGGCAACAACTAAAGGTCAGTTCTCTGAATGCAAAACATCAAACCAGGCCGCTTGCAGGCTCCTCGAATTTACAATTCGCCCAACTTCTTGGGGCCCTCTCAACGCTGTTCTGGAGCTTATTTATCCAGCCTCACTTTCGAACATCTTGCCCAGCTCGTATATCTCACCGCACCAACTTCCACAAACCAAAACCATCTCCCGATGGTCATTTACGCGCCAAATTCTCTTTTATTCCCCAGCAGTTAACCGCTTCACCATCCGCAAAGCCGCCATTCATTTTGTCTCGTTCAACTCGACTTTGAGCACTCCCGAACATCTCCGCCGATGGGAACCCTTGGAATCTGGATTTCCACGTAGAGTAATGGGGTTTTTCTTGGAATCAGGGTTTCTCAGTAGAATAATCCATCTTTTGGGATCCCGAAATTTGAACAAGCCTCATTGAGAAGAGGCTGGGGAAATGTGTTTGGGTGGCTAAACAACGGAGTGGGCGCCGTCGAACTCCATGGCGTGAATCGATTGCAAGGACAGTAGGTCCAGTTGCGTGGGTGCCTAGAAGGCGTGAGGCTAACTTGGGCTACTTTGACAACTCTGAAGCTGTCAGAAGTTGTCCGAATGAATCGCCACCACAGGCCGTGCGCAAATTCAATAGCACCCGCTTCCATGCGGAAAATAAGAGGTCGCCTAACCGTCAATCTGAAACTGAATTGCTAGGGGTAGGGTTTCCTTACCGGGCATATACACGAGACGAAAAAAGGTAGGTCAGCCGCGGCGTATTGGACTGCGCGTTGATTGCGCATTCAATTGAACTTGAACTAGACGGTCCATTGTTCCCCGCATAACGTGGGATTCTTTATCCTTGGCATACGGGTTCCTTAGTCGAGCAAAGCTCCAAGTGCCAAAAAACAATGGTGCGGATCGAGCACATGGAGATGTTCAATGGCTTTGGTTCTCCCACCTTCGAAAAATGGGTGGTGTCATTTCGGGCGATTAAACTTAAATTTAGGCAAGTTGATTCGCATTTAATGGTTTGAGTCTTGGTAACACGCGCGCGATGATCGCCAACGTCGACTATTGCTACTTTTTGCCACTTGAAACGCAGAGACAGTCCCGCCGTGTGTGTGTGGAGGTGGAATGACGTGATCTTCAACTTCGAAACCTGACATTATTTCGAAGGTGAATGTCGCATGCTCGAGGTGAGGTTTTGAGGGATCTTTAGCAGCAGAGGATTTCCTCAGAATAGAGAGTTTGCAGAAAAGCCATTGGACCTATCAGATGGGTTTGATGGCCTCACAAAATTAGCCCCGGACCATCCAGACCGGTTTACACATTCATAGCCACACACGGTTCCCGCATTCGCATCACACATATTTTTTAATCCAAGCTAGCCACGAAGCACATTCTGTTGTAAATAAGCGAACTTCCGCTTTTTGGGATTCCTTTCGTGCACCTCGAGTCGTACACACCTATGTCACTGCGTTACTTCGCTTAAGAATGCGAAAATTCGTCAGTTTGATCGGAAACCGTGAAAGATCGTCAGGTGGAAAGAATTCTGGGAAAGCTCGCCACTTCCATCGAATTCCCGCGAATACTCGTCACTTGGATTGTTTGATCATGTGCTGGGTTCACGGAACGGAGGCGCGGGAATCCCCTTAACGACCGTCCGCACACCGCCGGGATTCGAATTCTGTATTTTTTGGGGGGGGCGCCGGGGAGGCCTGAAAAAATCTTTTAGTGCATATTATCCAGGGCTTCACTGCATTCAGAGGCTTGGTAGGCAGACGTCTGTCTACCACGGGTAGCCAGAGCACGGCAGACCCGAGTTCGGCAGAGTCTATGGAGCTTGGTCAACCTGGGCCTACATCCAGAATTGATTCAACATCCATTTTCGTGACTCAATTATTGCTCAATTATCGAAAACAAAACCTGCCGTGAATACCCGAACGTCGTGTGACATCAAATGCCACGATATTTTCCCTAGTTTGCTCCTATCAACTCTCGCTGGCGTTGTTTCTCAGAGGTTCCGAGCTGGCATCTTGGGTACCATAGCAGTGCAGTGGATCCTGCATTGGATCCGTCGACCTCGCAGTGTGTTGCAAGACAAAGGAGAGGACGAGGGCATTCCGTCTGACAGCGCTAGAGCCCAGGGTTGACGGCGCAATCACATTGTGACATTAGGTAACAGGTTTTATTTAAACATCTGCCGTTGCCAAGGCACACGTTGGCACACGTTGAAATGAAGGCCATACCAGAGCAATAATATGTAGGTAGCCGAGGTCGGCGAGTGCTGTCGAAGTTGGACGAAGAGGTCGGCAGACCCTGCCGACCTCACCGTGCCAGATGGCGCCCAACCGCGGCACACTTGTGTCGGCAGACTCTGTCTCCGCACATCACGGACCTCGCCAAATGGCGGCCAACGGCGGCAGGCCGGGTCTACCCGGGCCCTGAATGCAGTGCTTCAGATGGCTAATAGAGTGTCCTATGGGTGCTATGAGGTTGTGAGAGACTCGCCCAAGCCTCTAGGAAGAGTATCAGAATTATTTAGGCTCTGTATCCGAGAGTTCTCTGCTCCAAGCCTAGTTTGTACCAAGTGTGCCTGGTTTGCAGGCTAGAAATCTTTTCAATGGGAGGAGTTCTGATGAGTTGGTTCAGAACTAAGACCCAGTGGAAAGTACTGCCGAGCATGAATAACATTGAGGAATATGGTAGAAAGTAAGTTAGAAAGCGGGGGCTCGCCGCGGAGGGCCGGGCCGCCTCTTGGGGTGCATGAATAACATTGAGGAATATGGCAGAAAGTAAGTTAGAAAGCGGCGGCTCGCTGCGGAGGGCCGGGCCGCCTCTAGGGGTGGGAAACTCATTCCCTATTAGAAAGGAGGGGGGGAGGGGCGGTCAACTTGAGGTCGAAAAAAACTTTTCGACCCTATATCTATTTTACGAATCCTGATTTCCCCTTGATCACCAGAGCTCTTGTTGAGGGAAAGCTATATAGCAAAGAAGCCCCACATGCGTGTGGAGTTGGTGAAATTTGCAATTCAGTGTGCACTAGAATAGAGGTACTTGTCACCTTTGTTGGCTTCGTGTACTGTACTATTTCGACCAAGTGTTCATGTGACATGTCACACGGGCCGCTGAACTGAACACTTTTGGTGTTGGTGACGGTCACATCCTAGTTTCGTCGCTCAAATAGGCAAGAAAACATCAAAATTTTCGCTCCGGCATTTGCCGGATTACCCTATAGGAATTTGATCGTGATTGTCGAGAAACGAACATTTTGGAAAATGAACACCTTAGGTGACACGTCACAAGGCTTGAACACTTGGTCAAAATAGTACAGTATATCCTGTTGCAATAAGAACATGTTGATGCCCGGCACATCACTCAGCTGGAACACATATTGTTGCTCCCATCGTTCTAGCGTATTAGCAGTCACCTACCGTCTCAACCCCAGCTTGAAACGAGAAAGACGGGGTCTGTGGAATTATTGCAGTTGAACTCACTCAGCTTGCGCATCCTCAAAGATAAGGAGTTGAAATTATCAGAAATGTATTGTGGAAACTTTCTGAATAGTAGGTAAAAACCCCTTGATGCCGCAGCCATTGAATGAACGGTTGAACTAGGTGGTGCATCAACTTGCGTGCATACTTCACCCCTCAGAAGACCTTCTGGACATGGAAAAAAATATCAAAAGGCTGCCTGAATGGTTGAACTGAACGGTTGAACATGACAATAGCATTTTTCAACACATTAATCCGCAAGTGTGAACAAACATAGTTCCTGTTTCAGAAATTTCAACGCTTCCACAGCAAGCGGTTATAATCCTCGACAATGTTCAAATAGCGAACCCTCGGGGTTCTTCCGACACGGTTCAGAATGGGATGGTCGGCCCGCAGCTCTCTCAGCTGCTGCTTTGAACTGAAATTTCACAAGCTACATATATACTGCTGACTATTCTTCCAGTACACTTCACTTTAAATTGAACCACTCAGCATTGACCCCTACCCAAGTCCAAACTTATCTGTGCTGCCGGCAACTTCCAGAGTCGAGCATGCTCAAAAGAACGAGAACGATCATACGCTGCCAAAAGATGATAGTGTGCACTACGCGTGCGATTGACCGTGCACTATCCATGCGTCTGGTCCGAGTCGCGGTCATGTGATTATCATCACTGGGTTCAAGCCACAAGCTTTCACTGTATGCACAGGAAGTGACGAAGTTCACCTGCATTCAGTTGAACTCACAAACTTTCGCGGAACGCGATCAAACACACGAACTTCCACAACGCTAAACGAAGTAACTAAGTGACGAAGATGGCGCGGACTCTGTCTTGTGTGATCATGGCAGCGAAAGGGGAAAGCAGTTGGATGGGGGGGACGATGCTAGTTATCAATTTGCGGGTGCGTCTCAGAGGCCTTCTCTTTTTGCGTTTTGACCTCCTCGCTGAGTCGCCAACTCGAACATGGTAGAACTGCATCCACTACAACTTATGCGAAATCAAGCTGCCGATGCAGGATATTACGTGGACGACGCCCGAGGGCAGGGGTGGACCAAAATATAGTGCGTGTCGTTCCTCTGTTTCGATCGTTTATGGTTTATCCGGGGCGTCCCTCTGCTCACTGTCTTTCCCAGCTCTCACCTGAGTAATTAATATTCCTCCCACACCGGCCGCGAAATTCAACAAGCCCCGCCGCCCAAAAAGAAGCGAAAATAAAAAAAAGCGGCGGGATTCAACAGGCGTGCCGACAATCACCGAAGGTAGAGGGGAGGGGGATACCATACACATACAACCAATACGTACGGACTCGTGGCATTGCACCTTAATCAATGTACGCATACATGAATTTCAGATTGTTTCAGCTTGGGTCCCAGACAAAAAGAAGAAGAAAAAGGATGACGATTCTATGTATGGCCTCTCCAGTTGCTTGCTGACGGATATGTTGGCTGATTTCGGGCTTTAACTTGGCTTTAACTGCGTTTTTCCGTCGATGAGATGAATAGTGCGCCAGCGGTGAGAATATGAAATCACTTCTTTGAGTTTCCTGGGTGTGTTTCGCAGGTAAAGTGAAAGTGCCGCCATTGCCGCCCCTTTGCCGCCCTTGGCATCAGTGGCGGCAGTGGGGGCGGCAATGACGAATTTGGCAGGTGAGGTTCTCACGTAGTATCAGTTCTAGTGTAGTATGATGAATTGTACCCTATGAATTACGCATTTACTGCCTAATTCAAAGCCCTCGCAAGCTCAAAATCTGGGGTTGAAGTTGAATTTTTGGCACCAAAGGGCGGCAATGGCGCCATTTGGGGGCGGCAAAGTGACTTTGGGGGGCGGGCAGTGGCGCTACAGAAGGCGAAAATTCGAGTGGGGGGGGCGGTACGAGGGGCGGCAGTAGAGCCGCACCTAAGGGAACTTCTTTAAGACTTGCTGCAACCCCTCTTAGGTAGGTTAGCTTGTGGTAACGGAACCGACCTAAGAGGGGGGTAGCGGATATGGAACCTAACCCTCTATTTTAGTCAATATTCCCTTCTGGGCGTGCTGCGCCTCCGCGTCACCTCATCCCTCAAGCCAGGGTCCACGGCATATTCCGGGGTATTCTCACAGGTTGTAGCTTGTGAATGCGCCGCCTCCGCAAGCTCACCTACCTCCTTACCATTAGTCTGATACCGATTCTGTATAACGTAGATCATTATTTCAATGTACATGTATTTTTGTGACCTCAACAAGCACCAGGAAGGTGTGTTTGGTCCACCTCTGCCGCCTCCGCCTCCGCATCCGCATCCGCATCCGCTTTTTTTTTGGTGGTACGTGAGGAGAGGGGACAACCAACAAAGTTGGCCTCCCCAAACTGAGGTAAGTATGGAGGGCCATTGGACCTCCAAGAAAGGGACTGAGTGTTTCCACCCCTGAGGAAATGCTTTACGCACCAGGCCTAAGCCGAGTGTGGGACTCGTTCCTGCCTACTATCTATTCCGGCTGCGTCGCCCAACGGGCGGGGACGGTGGTCTACGTGACCTATCAGGAGCTATACCCACTAAAACCTCAGGTCCTCTCAGCCAATCATCTGGCAAAAGATCTTCATCTTTGAGGACACCCCTCCAGGTCTCAAGTACCACTGAGGGTGCAATAGAATATTGCTTGCCGTATTTCAACATGTTTGTAAGGTTATGGTCAACCTCAGTGCGTTAATTAATCTGGAACACCCATCGGTTACGGACCTCACGGTCTGACGCAGGGTCGGTGCCCTCTCGACCAACCACAAACTCGCAGCAGAGTTTCCAGATGAGGTGGGTAGACTCGGTCATGATGATTTTATGGAGTCTGCTGTCTGTCGGCGAGTTGCGTCCATCTACAGTGAAGGATGCAAGGCCACAACCAAGGATGGCCCCGAGAGTGGGGGCCTGCCACACATGACCTTTCTTGGTCCAGACCTCTTTTGCATGGTCCCATATTATAGCTTGACCCAGGCGGGTGCAGTGGAGTAGAATATGTTCCAGGTCATCTGGGACCTGGCACGTAGGACACATTTCGCGCTCCTCAAAGCCTGGAATGTGTCTCCAGTATTTGCCTATGCGAAGAAATCCATGCATGCATCTCCATAGGAAGCTCCGAATTTGCCTTGTAATATCCTTATGTTTGATGGACTTCCAGATTCTACTTGCTGTTGGTGAACACCCATATAACTGAGTGACTGCTGTCTGTACCATCTGAACATGTTCGTTTGTGGCTTTCCTTTCGACTGCCACTCGTAGTGACTTAATCATCTTGTAGGCGGTGGCTTGAGTGAGACTTGAGAGTTTCATCCCTCTGAGCACGGTCTCAGGTCGGGGTGCAGTGTTGAAAGCCACGTTTCCTAGAAGGGAGAGGCTGATATCTGCTAGGTCATGTGCAGTCACGCAAATAGCTTTATCGAGGGTGGTCTTGACCGATGAACTGTCTGGAATTGAACTATACCTAAACACCGCACTTTTTGCGCGTTTCGGGATAGTCTGTGTGATAGGTTGTAGATAATATTCCTATATTCTGTGTATTTACTATAGTGTGACCTCGTGTTTGTAGTAGTTAGCCGCTAGAGCGGCTGACTAATCTAATCTACTTTTACCGCACACCATGACAAGCTGACACCCTCGAGGGCCAGAGTGTCCGTGCGACATCAAGATCCCCTCTATGGCTGGGCATCCATATCTGCCTACCTCCTCTAGGTGACAAGAGGCCCAGTCTTGGGTTACAGGACCCCTCAGCAAGGGTTACAGGCTCGAGTCCCGCGCCAGCGCGGATTCGCCTTATTCGCCTCCATTCCGACGTCGAGGACACGAGCGTCCTCCGTCCGGTCTTCTACTCGCGAGAAGCTACCCACCGAAACGCCAGGGTTTCACAGTGGTGGACGCACAGGGGTCTTCACTCAAGCGAGTACGAAGACTTTAACTTACCTTCATTCTACACTCGGTTTCACGGAAGCTACCTATTACTTAACACCATTCGCTCTCGCGCTCAAGCTCGAGCTCTCTTACGCTCGCCTTCTTGAATGGCTGAAACTTATCCGCCTCACGCGCGTGCTAGCGTCGATCACTATTGGAAATTCAATTCGCTAGGAACCGCCGGCCTCCGTGAATCGATGTTCGTCTACCCTACGAGCGGGCCGCGCGTCTGCACGACGTCTAAGCGACTCTCGAAGGAACGGCGCCCCGCTACTTTCCCCACCTCCTAGCCGTTACGCCTTGTCCTCTACCAACACCCGTTTTCTTGCTATCACTCGCGCATCAGTCGCGCTATCGATCAAGGGGAACACATGGGATTGCAGCGTCGATCGCGCGGCCATGCGCACGCCCGGGAATACCCCGCAACGGTATAAAACGCGGGTGGGACTTTGATTGATCCATCTTTAAGTCCACGATGAGCAACTCCCATAAACCGCCACAACAACCACGAAAAACCGTTGTCATCGGGGGTCCTGGTGCCCCGCGCACCAACCCTCGTCTACCATCTGGCCCGCCCCTCGTTACTCGGCAAGCCAGCAACAAAGGCACTTCTACTTCCGCTCCGTCCCGTGCGGCGAGCCCTGGAGGAGGCACGGATGGAGGGACGATGGAGACCCCCCTCCCTACTGGGGGAGAGGGCGAGTCTCTCGTCGACGAAGGTGCCGACAGCGGAGACTCAATACCGACTCTTCAAGCAGTGTCGGATTCCTCCATCTCCGGAACGACCGAGTCCAGAGATGTTGAGGGAGGTCCCGCTACTGTCGCTTTGCCTTTGGGGTATAACTGACTTCTGCGCCGTCAAGATCACATTCGACGACATCATTCCGTACAAGTTTCCAGAGGGCGCCGTAGTCTACACGCTCAGCCCTGACGTCCTCGAGCGAGTGGCTCAATTAGTGCTCGCTCTTCATCAAGTCTTAGGGGGGCTGCAGTCTTACCAGAACCCAGGACGAAAACATTGCTTTGCGCTGGATCCTCAATGGCAACTCCTTCGCCAACTAGAGGAGAATTTCAGCTGACGTCAGCTCATCGCTGCGTTCAATATGTTACAGTTTTGATCGCGTCAGGCCGTCAAGCACGTGAAGACTACCTTGAACGCTATTAAAATGGTCCATCGCCTCGACAATTTAGACGGAGTAAGCACGTTGAATTCTACAGTGAGTTCCGTGCGAGAAGCCTTCGGAAAGGAACTCCCCGTCATCGAGCTCGGCAAGTTGGCAACGCGCCCTGACTACGGAGCCTTGATTAACCCCGGCCTACGCGAGCACCTCATCGACGGGACTGCTTACGACGGGCGTACTCGGTTCTACCAAGTGAGGCCTGCAGTCGCGGGAAAGGTCTTCCCAGTGCCTGCGAATCCCGAGATCTTGGCCGAGAACGCTAGCGTTGGGGGGTCCGGAATGAGCAAAGGACACCCCTTCCTCAATCCTCGTCCCGATGTTCCCCCCTCCTTGTCGGCAGCAGGACAAGGAGCGATTCGCGTGTTACCCGGAGTAGGCTCTCTGCCTATGGGATGGACGGCAGCCACATCAACGTCTCATGCTGGAGGGCTACTACCCGTTCGCCCTGTTCCCATCCCTGAAAGCACCACTTTACGCCAAGCGGAATCTACGCATCAGGCGGGTTCGGCACCCGATGTTACTCAGACACCCGACGTCCCCGCTCCTCACCCTGATTTGTTCGCTGCGCCCGGCGCCTCGGGGAATCCTGCCATAAGTGTCGCTGCCCGCGCAGTTCCTAGCCTTACTACGCATTGGACTTCATACAACTTCAGGAACACGCCCGGTGCCCGCGCTCATTCAACCACCACCACGATGAATGCCGGCGCTTCGACTACGTTCACTACTACTCCTGCAAACCCCATTTCTGGTTCCGGAGCGGGTGGCCTGAATCCCGCTGCTAATCCTGGGGGCGCGCCGTTTGGCCAAGGAGGAGTAGGGGGGTCGGGAAGCGGAGGACCGTCTGGAGGAGGAGGAAGTGGTGCACCCAGAGGTAACGGGGGTGGAGGTGGGCCTGGTGGAGGCGGACCTCCCCTCGCGAATCAGGGCGGTAGCGGAGGTGGAGGACCCCCCGGTGGTGGAGGAGGACCTCCCTTCGGTGGCGGCAGTGGTGGCGGCCCACAGCAATACGGCGGATTCGATTGGCAAATTAATCGCAAACTTAATCTTTCCATGGTTCCCGAATGGAACAGACGCGGAAAAACGGCAATAACTTACATTTGCCAGATTTCCGAGTTGCTTCGCCTTTCTCCCCAACTGTCCGTTGACTTAGGCGCTGCTGCGCCGCTCAAGTTCACTGAGCGTGCGCAAACTTGGTGGATGACTCAGACGCCCGCCGTCCGTCAATACCTGAGCCGCGACTGGACTCTTTTACTCCAGGGCATACAAGCCCACTTCCTCAACGCGCACTGGCTGCAGAAGCGCCGCTACGAATGGGACGAGATGCGTTTCCGTCAATGCGAGCACGAGAACGAGTGGCCCCTCGATTTCCTTCAACGTTGCCTCATGTACCATGCTTTCCTTTTCCCGAACAAAGAGGACGGGGTGACCACTGTCGACAACGTCTTGCACACCGCTCCCGACGTCTGGGCTGAGGACATGAATTCGGAGAAGTACCCCGACGTCTTCTCGCTCATGGCCGCGGTCCGTCGCTACCGTTCTACCCTAATGGGCAATTGGATGATGGCTCAGAAGCTCGGCAATCTTAACGGGCACTACCCACGTCGCCATAATCGCAACACCAACGCTACCGACTTGTTCGAAGCTGAGTCGGGCTCTCCTGGAACCCAAGAGAAACCGGAGAGCGAGGATGGAGAGAAGTCGGCACACACTGCGAACAATTTTCGTGGCCGATTCCGTCCGGGCGCAGACTCCAAAGCCAAAGGCAAGGCGACCGGAACGAACTTTCGTAACGGAACCTCCCGTCCTCCCTGGCCAGAAGGGAAGACGGTGAAGGGCTACGAGTTCGTGAGGCGAGACGACGTGCATAGCGACCGTGCCCCGACTAATGGCGCCTGCTATATCTGTGTTAGCCCGAACCACTTCGCTCAAGACTGCCCGCACTACGGCAGGTGGTTATCGCTGAGGGACACCAATCTGATAGAAGTGGAAGTCCCGTACGAAGTAGAGCAAGCAGATTACGACGAATTTGTAGCCATGATGGCAGACTCCCCTGCTCAAAATGAAGCCTCTTCTTCCGCTTACTCGAGTGACGCATCAGAAAGCTCGACGACGTTTTCGTTAGAATCCCGGAACGTGCACGTCATCGACGCGCGCTTAACTGCGGCTCTTGCCGCTCATTTACCCAAGGTTCCCATAAAGGACAATCATAATACCAGGAGGCGGCTTGCGGACGAGCTTAGAAAGCGACCAAAGTCAGAAGGGAAAAAGCGCGAAGTGGTAGAGCAGGAAGTCAGGCTGCCTAGGAGAGTAGTTCGGTTCAAGGATCGGCAAGCGTCGACTCGGCCTACACTCCGCTCCGCCCGGCCTGAGGTCGAGACTCCTTCCCCGAAATCCGGAGCGGTAACGGAGGAACTCCCTCTAAATCGTGCCGCCGACTCAGAGTTCCGAGTCGAGAGAGCGGTCCGAGCAAAAAACCTACCTCCAGGCTTCGGTTCGTTGGGAGTACGGGCGCTACATATCAAGGTGTCGGTGGGCTCCCCCGACGCTCTGCCCATTAAAGGCCGCTTGGATTCCGGAGCGGATATCACGCTCATGTCAGAAGATTATTACAACTCTATTCCGGGCCTCCCGAAACCACGCGAAGGATTACGAATGAAGCTCTATGCTCTCACGAGTGAAGCCAAAGTTCTAGGCTACATTCGGTTTCCCATTTATTCTATGTCAACAGACAGCGTCCTGATCAGTTTTGAAGTCGAAGCTTACGTCGTACGGAACATGCGTGTCGAGTTACTACTAGGGGAAGACTTCCAAGTGGCGTACGAGCTCGGGATTACCCGCTACTCTAGTGGCCATTGCGACGTACAAGTGGGTCGATCGAATAGAGTCCTTCCTGGATCGTCAGCTCAGGCCGTAAATTTGGGATTCGACATGCGCAGAGTTATGGCAGTCAAAACTCAGCCCTTTCTGCGCCGCTCCGCTGCCCGAAGGGAGCGTACGAGAGTGGCGTGGCTGAGCGACAAGCGATTACCCGAGGTCCTCGCCAGCGAGGACGTACTTATTGCTGCAGAATCAGTACATAATGTGCGAATAGAGGCGCCATTCGCGGGCCGAGAAGATTGGCTGGTAGAAAAGGTGGTCATAGCAGCGGAGGATGAAAGTGTCCTCGTAGTGCCCACTACGTGGGTCAACTCGCACACCCCCGTTTTGGCCGTCGCGAATCCTAGCACGAGACCCCGATACATTAGGAAGGGAGAAGTGGTAGGCCACTTGCTCGACCCAGACTCTTTCGCAGACAAACCTAAAGATGCGGACGATCTGGCGAGACTGACTGCGGCTGCCGACGCCATTCGTACTACGGTCGGGACGCTTCGTCAACAAGATTTGGCTAACGCAGGAGAGAAACCCGAGATGCGCGACGATGACAAACTGGACGGTGATGAGGCCTTCGGACCCAAGACCACTGCGGTTCCCGAAGAGCCTCTCCCGGATGGAGATGTCTCCGCGCTAGTAAACTGGGGCCTGGACATTCCTGAGGAGCATAAGCCCGGGTTAGAGGACGTCCTCCGCCGGAATGCAGCAGCTTTCGGCGTAGGAGGACGACTGGGACACATAGACACACTGGGGACAAGGTGTAATATAAGGCACCTTTATATTACAAGTATATCAGAGGTATATTTTGAATATACTGTGAATATACTGAAGATATACAACGGTGATATATAGCCAGTCTATATGATATATGCCCCCAAAATACCGAGCATATTCAGGGTCAGTACATCCTCAGTATATTGCCTAATATACTGAGTATATACTTGTAATATACCGAGGTCTGATGGCTACCATATATGGAACTCAGTATATTGCAAGTATATTGCAACCAAACAATCCAAAAAAGGAAGAAAAACACTTTCTAATATGGGCAATAGTTGAATAGCCCAGAACAGAACAATATTCTCACATTTCTCATCAAAAACACATCATTGGTCAGCTGCCTTTCGTTTCAACCCTCATCTCACACTATGGAGGATGTGTATGCTATAATTGGTGGTCATAATCCTCGGGTCGTTAGTAAACCGTGAGCACTCAACTTTCATAGTCAGACTTATTCAGATTTTCCACGCAGACCATTTTTGAGTGGTGGACGGAACACCCCTATTATGCCAGTTATTATCAAATGCACAAGCACAGAGGAAGCCCAAAATGCTTTGGCCCTGCATGAAATCTTGGACCAAGTAGGCTACAATGTAGAGACCAACCAAGAGATGTTTGCCAAAGCACTTGCAACATCTCTTCAGGCTCCAGATTCATTCTCAGTCAAGGGACCTTTCTTTGCGGTTTACCGTGGAAAAACTCAGAGGGCAATCTACATCCGGAACTAGTGAGTATAGTTTCGGTGTTTGAAGAGTTGTTTGACAATGTAGCAACAAAATAGTTCTCCAGATGTGGAGACCGAGGTTCATGGCTATCAGTATGCCAAATTCCAACGGTTTGAGACAATGAAGGATGCTTTAGTGTATATGGTACTCAAAGGTGATACTATAAAAATGAAGGACTGGGGGTTGTATCCTATTCAGCCAAATTCTGGTGGGTTTTTCTATCTATGGAGAAAACAATTGTAATTGTTTTGTTTAAAGGTGCAAACACAAGTGCAGTGCCTACACGTGAATTTCAACCACTGGTGTACTCCCATATCAGGGACTTAACTGGCATCATTGACTCAATCTATGGAACCACATTTACCCCTCCTTCCTTTGAAGCCCATGAAATTGGCCGCCATGCAAGCTATTATCTGCAGGCTCATGGATACACACACCACACAATCAATCATATTGCACAAACATGGGTGAAGAGCCTAAATGTTGAAAGGTTTGTAGAGGATCTCAATCATTTGGGGATGCCAGCAACAGAAGCAAGATGGCTCTGGGATCTCATACAGCATGATGATGACTGTGTTGGCTGATCCATAGTTGAAACCTTCTTTAGACGATTATGTTTTTTATCCAGCACTGCTATCCATTCACTACGATAATGGAACATTGCACCAAATCAGCTTCCTCACAAACATTGTATTCCTGCCTCTCAGGAGACAAGCAAAGGAATGAGCTTTCAGATCTGCAGCTTTGAATGAAAGCACTGATTTGACTTGAACCTGCTGCCCCACACAAATTCCCCCATCACGGTCATGAGTTCAGTGTGTCATATCCTTCAGATCTGACTGAAGTGCTGAGGGGCAGCACCCTGCCCCTTGTGTTATTCCAGGATAGAAACATAGCCACCATATCTATAACAGAAACCTCATGTTATTCCAAGTTCTCTGTTATGTTTCAATCATTGTCCAACAGGTGTTGATCGCAAGCCTTGACCGTGATGAAGTGCCAGCCTATTGCCAAATTTGTTAACTGAAGGTAAGGCCAATAACAATTTGACATACTGGACAATATTTGGCTCAAGATTGAAGTCATAAGCCTGCGGAGATGCGTAAAGGAGCTGTTGAGTCAATTGTTCCTGTCCCATCCAGGCCGAATCATAAACATTTAGAGGAAGGCCTGCTATAAATTTCTTGCTGGTGCTTTTCTTGTTAGTCAGGATTCTGCGATGAGGGAATGACCCTCGTAAAGCCTGAGGATCTCCAGCTCTTCGAAGGATATTGTGAACAGTGTCGAAGATTCGGAGCCAAGGAGCAACCTCTGGTGCTCTCCACAATGGCATAAGAATCTTATATCCATGCCTGTCATCTTCCTCCCCAGACTCATCACTTGACATTCCATCAACTCCTAGCTGCTCTAGCATGGCACTGTGCTGCTGCAGTGGTGGGAAAACATATGAAATGTACCGCCGCCTGTGGAAAAGCTGAAACTTGAGTTATCCCAGGATAACTCTATATGAAAGGTGAAGTGAAGCCAGACCTGATACTTCCGTCCATACTTGGAGAGCCTGGAGCGTGACTGAGCCTGTGCTGTGTCAGATTTCAGAGAGGTTTTGTATCGCCGGATGATGCGATCCATGTAGGTTTCGAAGGCCTTCACAATGGCAGTGAACATTTGGAGATTGTCTGGAAGAACCAATTGGTGAATTGCAAGGCGTGCAAAAACACGAGCTGCAGATTTATTCCAGGTAGATCTAGGGGTTCCTAGAATGTCAAATCGAAAATTCTGCTCAGAAGTTGCTTCAAGCTGAATATTATGCTGGAGTAGTATCTGGGCTTCATAAAGTGCACGCTCTTCGGGTCCAACAAGAGGAACAATTTGGGCCCTCTTTGGAATCAAACTTTCTAAATGAGTATGAATCATCCTCTGATGTTCATTAATTAGTACATTTAAAAACCATAGCAACTAGATAGCACCTCTAGTTGGAGAGCAACAGCTGTACGGCGCTTTGGATTCCCAGTGAATTTCTTTGGAAACACAGGAAAGGGCATTGATGGAGAAGGGATAGGATTCACTCTCAACTGAGACTGCCCATGCCTTGTGAATTCACCTCTAAGCTCCTGGGCAAGATCTCGGAGATCATTGTGAGAAGCAAACTATATTGCATGCTCAATTATCTCCCTCTTCTGAGAATCAAGAAAACAGTACCTGCTCATTGTGATTCTGTGCATGTGAACCCATTTGACCAGCCTGGACATTTACTGGTGAAGGAGCCAAACCATGAGGCTGGGGTTGTGACCCAGAATGAGTACCAGCTCCAGGTGGCGGGCCAGATTCCGGCAAGGCTGCACTGGTATTGGTACGGGCCCAGGCTGAAGTTCTCTGAGAAGCTTCCCATTGAGATCGAAAATATGAAAGCCGTCCTGATCCATTTAATGGAACTGCATCAATAGGACCCTGGCTATCACTTGGACCTGCCCTTGCAATAGGGCTTCTATGCTCTGGTGGGTGTGTTTCAAAATGACCTGATGCACTGGCAGCACAATTATGATTGGGATGATCATGACTGTGTACCTGATCATATTATTCGGTCTGACAACCTTCAGCAATTATGGGAATTTTTACTCTGTTATTGACCTCATCTTCAATGTCAGCATCGGAGCCATCCTCTTCTGAAGCTCTTTGTGATGAAGCTTTGCCTTTTCCTTTTTGCTGACTAGTGATCCTTTGAGGTTCTCTGGCGGTAGATCTCCTCCCAGATGATGGTGTTCCCCCAAAAGCTGATATCAAGTCACTATAGGGTTCTCTGATATATGGATCTGAAACTGCAAGGTGAGAAATTTGTTGCATATAGACACATTTCATACTATTTCGATGTACTCTGGTTGAGGTAGATTGCACGGTACCTGGAGAAACTGGATATCAACATTGCAAGAAATGTGACAGTATATACTACTTGCGTGAAGTAGTGGATATTGGAGCTGATGGGCTGGTGGCTGGTGGCCGGTGAGAGCTGCTGTGGCTGCCGGAATGACTATAAAAGCTTGCCATGATTGTAGGAAACAAGAATAAGAAGCAAATCAACTTCACGTCTAGATTTAAATCAAACAATGATAAAGAACAGACCAAATATGGCAAGAATTTGATTGAGAAGAGCAAATTGCAGTTTTTTCTCTTAGCCTAGTACTTATCCTCCATTGATTCCCAAACACTTGACATTCTAAAACACCACATAGAGCTGCAGCTTTGAGAACATTTGATACCCCTTAAGTAGATTTGCAAAAGATTCATGGAGTCCACATATTTCAATTTTAAGCTGCAGATATTTCTAAGTGTATTTGGAAGGATACAAAGTGAGATCAGTACACCCAGGAAAACCTTTACCGGAGCTCAGCAACTGAGGTCCACTGTCCACCTAAACTCCAATGATCTCTGGAGGCCTCGTAGTTTTCATGTCCACTACTGAATGAAAAATCCAAACCATTTTTACCGAGGAGCTTGAATTCCTGAATGATTTGAAGGCCAGGACCACCTCTCCCGGAATCCACACATTCAGCAAGTTTGAGAGTGCAGCTCCCGCTTTTTCTCCGGGACTGAATCATTGCTAGGTAGAGAGCATAATTGATTCTGTCCCGATGAGCAGATCCGAGGGAGATGGAGCGCAGGTGTGGTGCAACCATAGCATCAGATGCAATGGTGAGAGTTGCAATTATGTCATTCAACTCGTTCTTCCTCACTTCATTGGTGTTCATGAACAACCCGAGTCCCACAATAGTGGGAATCTTTCTCAAAATCTGAGTTGTCAGATCTGCAGTGGGTTCCCCAACCAGCACTAGTTGTTGTGGATGAAAGTGGTGTGAAAAGGATTCAGTCCACTGCTGAAGCCCGGGGATTTCATCGTAGCCAAGTTCAATGATAATGAGGTTGGCATTTGGGGTTATGATATAGTTCAGAACCCGGGAGTGTGATATGAAGAGACAGTTGATCGAAGGCAAATTGAGAACCTCGAGATCAGCAGCTTCCTCCCAAGTTACTGAGTCTTCTGGATATGTGACAATAATGTAGGCTTCTTTGAGATTCAAAGCCTCCTTTAAAATATCCCAATGCATCGGCCATGGGGCATCAAGCCGATAATGAGTGAGCTGAATTGTGGGAAGGAAAATTGGTATGGGGATGATGTAATTGTGGGCTATATTGACTTGAGCCAGCAGTGGGGCCATTTCGAAAGCATGTATGGCCTCAAAGCCATACTGGTCCTCTGGATCCTGCCACTGGAGACATAACCTGCGCAGCTGTGGAATACAGCCCTGCAAACTGACCACAAACGGCATGAGAGCAGAAGTTAACAGGATGTCAAGTTCCTCCCAACACGATGAGCAGGCTACAAGGCATTTGAATACCTCAATTTGAGGTCCTTGGTCGGAATATCGATACCCATAAAAGTGCACCTTTAACTTCTGGGCTCGGGAAACCTGGGTTTCTACCATGGGTAGAGGATATGCGGATGAGGGATTCTGTCCATAATCATAGTTTATCGCAATGATTGACCATAATCCAGGTGTATTGATTGCAAGGGCTCTCCACTTTTGACAGATATGTGTCAAGATCCAAGGGGAGTCTTGCATCTGGATTTCTTTGCTATACTTGGAGTCCTGTACTGATGGCAGTGACCAGAAGAAGATCTCCTGGAGCAGTTCATTAGGCATCCTGCGAAGGGGGGAAATGGCTCTGTAATGCTGGTGATAAAAGCTTAACAGCTCAGCATAGTCTTGCTTCACCAATTCTTGGTGAAGTTGGAGAGGCAGAATTTCCTTGTGGAAAATTGCCAACCGTGCTGCTGCAGCTGAGACCAAGGACTGGATATATGGGACTTCTGACTCGAGTGGTGGCTCATTGGTCCTCAACAGTGTGTTATAATGCCCCAGATCTTCAGCCTGAACTCCATACAGGACTTCAGTTGCAATGGAGAAACTCCAGTTGGCTGGAATGGATATTCACAATAGCTCCTTTTTGTAAAGGACTTCAGGCCTACCTGCAATATTGCTCCTCATTTTCTTGACTAGTTGAAGTGTGATAGAGAGGTAGAGGAAGAGCTTGGATGATGGTAGAAAGAGAAGAGACAAAATACTGATCTGATACATGTGGAAATTTAAATATAAACAGAGATTTTGAGTGCTTCTATATATAGATTGTTGGAATAGAGGCAGTTCGCATTGGCTGGTGATATAATGTAGGATTATACTCCACAGTCAAATATGTGGCTTTTGGATAACCCAAGGAAAATCTGAAACATGATCTAGATCTGTTGTGTTAGTAAAATTGGCAAGCAGCTGCAAACCAATCACCCAATAAGATGTCCAATTGATGAAGAGATACGTTTCATTGAGCCATTGACCATGTTTTTGTTTCAAGCAATGTATCGAGCAAGCATGTCCATCAAAATGACAGGCCGAGTTCAGCAGGGCAGCAATCAGTTACCGGTGAGGATTTGGCTAAAGCTAAACGTAAAATCTGCTCAAATGGAACAGGATTATTCCCTGAAAGGGCCTGTGAAATATATATTTGAGGAAGCCGATTGTAATAACAGGCTGAAGCATATCAAGAAAGGGCCGATTGGATTTGACACTGAATTTTATGGCACCCCCACTCGCACTCCAATATATGTTCCAGGAAAATACAATTTGGAGCATGGCAAACTCTGTGTGATTCAGGTGGCAGTGGAAGGTCAGGTGTATGTTATTCACATTAAACGGATGAGAGGTGAGCAAGGATAGTGGTAGTTGCCAATTTGCACCTTCTCATTGCTAACCACCAATCAGCAATCCCAGCAGAACTCATTCGGATTCTCAAGTCTGTGGATATAGTGAAGGTTGGCGTGGATTTTGCAAATGATGGAAAGGTTCTGTATGAGCTTTTTGGCATACCTATGAACAACTTCAAGGATGTCGGCTTGATGGTCAAGTACGCCAATGCCCACAAATATCCTGACAAGGATCAAGGACCTCTGAGCATGGAACAATGTGTGCAAGACATCCTTCATGCACATCTAGACAAAGCTTTGCAGACCAGTGATTGGAGAGCTCACGAATTATCAAATGAGCAAATCAAGTGTAAGTGGAACATGCAGTTCAAACACATCAGTTCAAATATGTTCATTGCAGATGCAGCTTTGGATGCTCAAGCAGCTCTTGAGGTATTCAAGATAGCACAGCATTCACTTCAAAGGAGAGGGCATATTTTGAAGATCAACATACCATCTTTCTGGTACAGTCACGATATCAGAGCGGGTTTTAGAACCATGCGTCAAAAGTCAGTGAGGGGAGCTTATTTATCTTGGTCTCCAAGATTCTGTCCCTGGTATCAAGAGGGGAAATTTCAGGCATACTATACATAGCAAATTTGTTGCTCATGTATGCAACCAGGCTACCACATTTGAATCAAATTGCAACTTGGACAAAGCAGTTGCTCGAAAAATTGACACAGGTGGCCAGTAAGAAATTGTGAAACTCCATGCAATATTGGTTCAAGAAATAGCCTGACAGAGTGCATGCTGTGTGATATAAGGTAACCTAATTACTCCATTCTTTCATATATTTTAAAACACTACATTGCTCCCATTCTTCATCCCAGTACTTCCGTTCCAATGTCGCCCAGGCCTTGTTTCTACCTTCACAAGCTGTGATAGTGTAAATGAGTGGTATGGAACCAGCAACCTCCCATCCTAAGTATTTGAATGCAGATGGGAGATCAACAGAATTGTTACACAAAGCCATGACAAGGCCTTCATCTGGACTGGATGACAGATACCGTCTCATTTTTTTCTGGCTATACTGGTTTCCTAGATCATATTTGCTGCCCACACGGAGGGCACGAAGGCGTGGGTTAGCAGGCAAGGCAGGAAGTAGGACATTGGTCTGTTGAAATTATCAAAACTGAATAATGGTTTTATTCAAAACTGATATTACCAGTAGATTTTGCAGTCTCCTCCTTCCTGGGGTATTTGTATGTGCACCCTGGATAACTGCGTATTCTTCAAGACTATGAGCCGCTTGATAGAGAGAAATGAGGGTTGTGTTGTAATGTTCACTCAAATGAGTGTCCAGATAGTGAATTTCCAGCTCAAGGCAACGGAGGGTGGCTGCCACAGAGCAGACAACACCAAGTACTCCTGCATAGTTGCTAGTAATATTTGGGACAACAAGGCGAAGATGTGTGATGGGCCCTGTCAGCAAATTTTGACTCAATGTCAAAGCAGGTCCATAAAGTGAGACACTGTGCAGCACAGTGGTTGGTGCTGGTATGTCAAATGGTAGATCAGTTGCCAAGGAGAGGACAAGCAATCTGGGGTGCCGGTTAATAAATGATGTCAAGGCTGTGGCCAGGGACCCGTCTGGAATTCTATAGTGATTTTCGATAGAAAGATGTGTGAGCTTTGGATGAGTTGACCCAAGGGCCATTACACCAGTGCCCATGGTGGTTCCATAAATGAAACACAACTTCTCGAGGTTTGGAGTGCTACTGAGCAAGGCTTCGATAGATCCAATAGAGTCTGTGGCTCTGGCAGCCTCATCAAACCTGATACAAACAGATTTGAGATTGATAAGAGGTGCCCATGAATTGGGCTATTCCAGGATTAATATTGTTCTTTAGAAAATAATAATTGGACCTACCCATATTGGTGTACTATTTCCGAAAATTTGTAGATCTAAGGACTCCAACGAATCCAACACAGAGTGTATACCACTCCAAACACTGGCCGAATAGCCCCTCCATTGGCAGCCATGTCGGTGTCTTGAATACCACTTCAGTATAGCAAGCTGTTTGTGTTTGGAAAAAGCACCTAAGATTAAGACAAGGTTATTCTCAAGTGCAAGATCTCTGGTGTATGTGGACTCTGGTGGCACAATATATCCAACATGGTGCAATGTGAATGATCTACAGTATTTGCTGTAGTCATTGCTGGCAAAGGCAAGGGCAAGGGAGCATAGTTGTCGATGGGAAAGGGTGATGTTGCGATAGAGGTATCTGGCGAGGTGAGTGCTGTGGAGCCTTGATGTCTGGCCAAAGTGGGCAAGATCTGTTAGAGTAGGCAAGAAGGATGCTATTTCACCGATCAAATCTGGAATTTGAAGAGGGTGGAATCTGGAGGCATTTGAGAGAAGAGCCATAGAGTTGTGAGTGCACAACTGGCGACCTTTAAATCTGTTGGTGAAGGTAAAGCCTTATAAGAGAAGTGATTGTAAATAAGAAGAGCACACAGCCATTGATTGAATCTCATGTTGGATCCCAAATTTTGCCCCATATATAATTTGAGTCCAGTGCTGTCTGATATGTAGATCTAGAAGGGAATCACTTTTGACAGTGGTTCATGTATCTAATTCCTGTTTGCAAATCAGTTTTAAAATACTTGGGGCAAAAAGACCGGTTTTTAGTTATTTGATGCAGGGTCCAGGAGGCTCGCAGGAGGGGAAAAATCCGTCTGACGGGACATATTTTGGCTATATTGCTAGTGTGAGTCACAGTGTATCAGCTTGCCCAGTAGGCATGAAGAAAACTCAAGCCAAAATCGGGCTGGCCACCAAAAATATCAATAGTATCCCAAGAACATATGCATCATGATTGATCTTCAAGGGTGGTGATACCTTCCCAACTATTTCGAACTGGATTATTATGAAGCCAATCAGTGTTTGGGTGCCACGAAAACAATTTGAGTTACTGCACTTCCTGTAAATAATGGCAAATACGATTTTTCTTTGGGCGCGATTCCCAAAAAGGAAATTCTCGTCTATCGCTCTCCTTCTGCATATTCTCTCACTACAAGAGCCTCTCAAATGGATTCTAAGTTTGTAAACAGATTCTCAAGTGATCTTACGACAATTCCGTGCATTTTCTACACAAAAATATTGACAAAGCGCTGTCAGAAATAAGGCGGCGCAAGGGCCTTGTACAGTAGACCTGTACATTTCTCGGAATCCACTGTGACACGGATTCAGAGACTCGGTGGGCGCTGTGCACATAGCGGCAGTCCCTGGGGATTTTCATGTACGGCGCCTGTAGTGTCGCCCAACATCCCCACCAGCATCTGAGTTGTGCGTTTTGGTGTCCAGCGTGACAAGTGGGTCGAATCAACTCCCGCAAATGCGCCATAGGGGCCGAGGTAAGTGTTAAACAGGAGGGGCTGCAGTAAAAGCACGGGAGAGCAGACTCCAATGCCTCCGACTTTTGCGGTGCCTCGGGCTCTGAGCTGGCAGGCCCGGCTGCCTATCGACCCCAGACGACCTCGCGCAGCCCCAGACCGAGTACATTGCGCCCGCGACCGCGAGCGCCTACACCAGCTTCAGCTGCGGAAGCACGAAGAGTAACCATAAGAGGCCGAGCGCAGGTGTGCATGTACCTGCCGTTGACATGAATGAGCAGCATCAACAGCGGAGATATCGATGAATTAGAACACGAATTACATCTACTTTGGAGTGCACGAACACAGGAACAGGCGACAGACCTTGGCCCATTGAGTTTGCTCGACCCCATTGTGAACATTCCTTCGTTGTATTTGATCAACAGACAAGTGAACGGCTGCTACATCGTCGCCGCAATGCATCATCTCGTAGGCAGACCGGCTCGTGGCTGGCGTGGGGTGGAGAAATCGGTGTGGTTGCTCAACCGCCACTGACCAGATAATTCCGGGAAAGGCCGGATTCCACGGTGACTGCGAGGTGAAAAGGGCCTTAACCGGACGATAATTGACCTCCTGCATTACCCGAGAGTTCAGTAGACTGAATACAATGCAGTTGCGGCGAGAGAAAAGACGGAAGGAGAGCAGTCGACAGGAATTTCCTTTTTGGGAATCGCGCCCAAAAAAAAATCGTATTTGCCATTATTTACAGGAAGTGCAGTAAGTGGGTGAGTTTATTTCCTACAAGAGTGCAGTGGGCCGCTTTGTGGCCCCCACTTCGATTAAGGAAGTAGCAGACTTGTAAGCACTAGGAGGCAGGGGGGTGCTGAGGTGCCGATACCGGATCTTAAAAAGCTTCGGACAAAAGGACAGACACTGAAAATAAATTTTATCTGTTGGTTTGTAAACTGGTGTATAAACACCCTGTTTACAATGTGGTGTTCAAAACATCCTTCATGCACGTCTAGACAAATCTTTGCAGACAAGTGATTGGAGAGCACATGAATTAATATTATCAAATGAGCAACTCAAGTGTAAGTTGAACATGCAGATCAAGCACATCAGTTTAAAGATTTTCGTTGCAGATGCAGCTTTGGATGCTCAAGCAGCTCTTGAGGTATTCAAGATAGCACAATGTTCACTTCAAAGGCGGGGTATATTTTAAGGAGCAACATACCATCCTTCTGGTACTGCCACGATATCAGAGCGGGTTTTAGAACCATGCGTCAAAAGTCAGCGAGGGGAGCTTATTTATCTTGGTCTCCAAAATTCTATCCCTGGTATCGAGAAGGGAAATGTCAGGCATACTATACATAGCAAATTTGTTACTCATATGACTACAGCATTTGTTGCATTCCGGTGTCGCACATACCTTGTTTCTGAGGAAGGTATCATCTGCATTAGATGACAGACAACTTCTCTTGTTTCTCTGGTCAATGTTTGTACGTCAAATGGTGGATCAGTGGCCAAGGAAAGCACTAGCAATATTAATGTGGGGTCCCATTATGAAATTATGTGGTGATTTTCTATAGAAAGGTGTGTAAGTTTGGGATGAGTTCATCTCATGATCAGGGCCATCACACCAGTGCTCATCATCGTTCAAAATCAGTCAGCTGCACAGCAGTTCGTATAAAAACATGTTACATCCAAAAACCAACACAAAAGTAGACTGCTCTCCATTTATTCTGTCCGCTACTATTACCCCAAAATCAGCATTCTGTTTCCCTGTTCAAGTGTTCCGCCATTGAATACTGTGAGTACATTCTGCCAAGTTAGAAGGGAGAAATTGGCCAAATGAGGGGGGATCTGTTTCCAAAATCCCTGCAGAGTACTTGGCAACCAGTGAGGCATTGACTGCAGGATCTCTGCTGTAGTCATTCAACCCCTGGATGAGCATGGATTGGAAGGCTGCAGAAGTCCACAGGTGTGCTTTCACAGGGACTCCATGGTCTGCTCTTTTGTAGAAGGTCAGAACTACAGCTGTATGAATTATGGATTCCTGTGAATAAAGTTAAAGCCAAGGAAGATGAATTAAACCACCAAATACATAGAATACAGCCTTGACTGTGTCCAAAAGACTCCCCTCTGATGTTCGTACTTCAAACATTGTAATGAACCACTCCCGGAAAGCTTCAAAATTCATTCTGGCCAGATGACTCTGGGATTGGAAGAGAACACGCCTTTCTTTCTCGTGGGTAATGTGGTCCCGGGTGAGCCCATCCTTTGAAGGATAATCCAAGTCCAAGTAATTTTGATATTTGAGTGCGTCCAAAAAAACAAATAAGTTGCCAAGGCAGATCATTTGCATCAGTCCAGTCCAGCTCAAAATATCGGGAAGATGGACTTTGGTATATGTACTTGGAGGTGTTCCTGTGCAATATTGGCTAGGATTCTGAAGGTAAGAAACAGATAAACTTACCATTATTGGACTCCCGGAGGGTAGAGAACCAGTATTCAAAAATTTGGGGGTAGATTGTGGATGCATTCTCATGGGTGGCATTTGTAAGTGCATCATCCAGAATGGCAACATGATAATAGGACCAAATGCTTGGCAAAATTGTAGACCGTGCAATGAAGTGTCGGCCAATCATGATTGAATACTTAAGACATAAGACCCAGTGTAGAGTGTTGGGTTGCTGAATGCTATTTTGGAAGATGATCTATCAGCTATGGTTTGAAGTAAGAAAATACAAAGACATACAGGGCATCACCCGGTTCAAGTAGCACACTTTCCATACATCGATGCGAGGTAGGAGAAGAAAGTGAACTCCAGTCCTCAAAGGCATGCAGTGTATCCATACGCCCTAGTGCTGAGGAGCCTGCCACACTGGTGCCTTCATCGCCAACACACCAGTACTTACTCCCACACATTACTATAGCTAGTGTTCCAAAAGCATCTATATGACCTGGGGTATTTGCATCCTGGGTTGTGGCTGTTCCCCAAATTGTGTGCTCCTGGAAAGAGTCTGTTCCCAGCCACTGCAGCCCAGTCTTTTGATTGCTATGCAAAAAGGCTGTTGTACTTGTATCAAGGGCTCTATATAGATTTCAATGAGTCAGATTGAGAGGGAAGATAACAATATACACACTCAAACCCGGCCAGTTCAGGTAGCCCAGGAACACCAGACAAAGGCATGTCCAAGCAGGACAATACCATCCCGTCAGGCTTGTCAGTTTCTTCAAGAAACTGGCGGGCATCTCCGATTCTCAGGGCTGAAGATGGATCCTGTGGGGTTCTGAAAGCAAGATCTGGGCGAGTTCCATTAGCCAAATATATTGAGTTAAAATCTGAAACTAACCTGCCATCTCCAGTGGGCGATCAAGAGGGATTCCCATTCTGTAAAATGGATCTTCCATGAAGTCTTTGAGCACAGCTTCAGGCAAAGCACCACGAATCACAAGATGCCTGCGTGAATACACAGCCTGTCGTTGCTCCCGTGGCATGTTAAGCCATCCCTCATAATTAGTGATGAAAAATGCAGAGCATCCTGGTGTCCAGTCAGGATTTCTGGCACTATCAAGGTAATATTGTGGTCCTTTGATATGGGGTGGAGCAGGCGGATCCAGAAAAATCCCAGAAAGCTCCACAAAAGATGTGGTAAATGAAGTTTGGATTGCATCAATAACCCTGTAATCGTTTGCTGCAGTGGTTTCAACTTCATCACCATCTGTGTTAGGATGTTTCGACTACCAAGGACATTAGTTTGGACACAGAATTTACCACAAGGATAAAACAGTAATACCTGAAGGAGCCAGCCAAAGTATTGATATTTAATGGCAGGTTCTTGCCGATCAATCTTGTAGATAGTGATGGCCTTCCCCACTGCACATCTTGAGGGTCGAGCAGCAGTATCCTGACCAAGGTCTTTGACCATCATGTCCTGGTCATCTTAAATATGGTTCCTTGATTGGCAGAAATGAAAAGACATACATCTCTTCCTTTCAGCAGTAAAAACTGGGACATTGAATCCCGGGGCTTCCTTGATTTCTTTGGTGCTTTACGACCACTAGAGACTGCTGGAATGATGATTGAGGGTCTCCAAGTGTCCCGCTGAGATCGTCGCAACGAGGAATGCTGGCTGGCTGCCATTACTGAGACATGCTCAACAATGTCTGACAGTTGGCTGGGAGCTGCCGAGCGCCCAGGATGTTCCACGATAGAAGTGATGGGTCCAGATCGGAAAACATTTTTTCTAACTTCATCGTCAGTATAGTAGCCTCCAGAAAATATTGGTGGCAGGTCTGGATCCAGGAGAGACTCTGGAACTACAAATGGAAATTCATTTTCCAACACACTGTCTGTGGAGCCCCAAGGGTTGGAGGGATTTTGTGATGCATCTACGGCATCATAGAAGAAATCGAGCATGTCCCGATCACTATCTGCGATTGTCTGTTCAGTGGAATCCGAGCTAGAGATATCTAGGTTGTTGGAATCCAAACTGAAGATATTTAGTTTAGTGGGACTAGTGCAGAGATATTATCATACCTTGGAGAATCAGACACAATATATTCATTGAAGTTGAATGCACCTTCATCACCATTGATAGCTTCCCCACTGGGCCTGCACCAAATCTGATCAAATGTGGAATAATGCAAGGAAATATTGTACCGTGCTGCCTCTAGCTGGGCTTCTGAAAAATCTGAGAGAGACTGATCATGATTGATATCCACCACTGGCGCTGCCAACCCTCCAGCAATTGGCATAGTATCTGCATCATGCAGGTTCGAACTAGACATAATGAGTCTATGAAGAGCACCATTTGCAGTGGAATAATACCTAGTTGATATTTGCAGCACAGGTGACTCTTTCTCGCTATTTGAAAGTGCTGGACTCAAACTTGTACCACAATTAAGCCAACTCATTGATCAAGAGGTGACAATGAACGTACAGAGGATCTGGCAGAGACTCAAAGGAACCAGAGAGCAATTTCCCAAGTTCGGAAAGACTTTGATCAAGATCCACATATGATCTGAGGTATTGTAAGAATGGTTAAGATGCTAGGGATGGGATTTGTACTCCATAAAATTGGATTGGAGATCAACACCAAAGTCATCCATGTCAGTGTCGAAATCATACATGTCAATGCCAAGGTTGCCCTGGGGAATGCCAAAACTGGCCCAATCTTGCTGTAATGTCACTGGCTGGGTTTCTGGAGTGTCTGAAGGAGAGGGAGAGGGATCATGATCCATGTCCTCTGCTGACTCTCTAGCAATCAGCATGGTATCTGCATCATGCAGGTTCGAACTAGACATAATGAGTCTATGAAGAGCACCATTTGCACCAGAATAATACCTGGTCGATATTTCCAATGCAGATAAGTCTTGCTCGCTATTTGAAATTAATGGACCCAAACTTAGACCACAATTAAGCCTTCTCATTAATCAAGAAGTGACAATAAACTTACAGAGGATCTGGCAGGGACTCAGAGGAACTAGAGGAGCAATTTCTCAAGTTCGGAAAGACTTTGATCAAGATCCATCATTGATCTAAGGCATTGTAAGAGTCGTTAAAATCCTGAGGGCGGGATTTGTACTCAGGATAATTGAATTGGGGGACAACACCAAAGTCATCCATGTCAGTGTCGAAATTGTCCATGTCAAAATTGCCCTGGACAACGCCAAAACTGGCCCAATCACAGAGTCCGCTATTTTCAGCCACAGATAGCTCGATGATTGCACTATCCAGATTGGAATCCCTACTTGAAGAACTGTCTATATCCACATCATCGAAGAAACCAGAGCTTTCCAGTTCAAGTCCCAGATTTTCCGCAGATGTGGCAGTAGGCAGAGATTTAAGACCAGCAGCAGCTGCTTCTCGCAAAAGGTTGCTCCAAGTTAGAGCTACAGATTCACTGCTCGAAGAAGATTTATTGATTGCAGCCTGCAAGCAAATAGGCAAGTCAGAGTTGGAGCTAGAACTCAAAGCGCTGCCATGTCCCAGATTTTCTGTAGTTCCAGCCCCAAAAGCAGGGGATATCTGAGTGTGATGTGAGGTGTTTGCCTCAGCACTGTCAAGACAGTGCGGAGTAGGCATGCTAGATCCAGGAGCAGAGCCTATTGGATATCGTGGTGGTTCATTATATTCTGAAAATTGTTTGCTTGGCATTCACATTTATGGGAAAGGAAAATTCATACTAAAGAGGTCAAGCATAACCGAGTGACTTGTGTCAATCATTGAAATTAATCTGGAAGCCTCCTTGAGTTCTGTTTCAGGAGAGCGAGATCCGGCTGCGATTTTGAAAACACAAGTGCGAGCTTGTGCATTAATCTGGACCCAAGCATCACTCCCAGACAGATTTGCGACACAGCGCTGAACCTGAAATTGATTAACCACTGCAATAAAAACACTTGCAAAGCTTACATGGACCATTTCTGGTGTATTGTACGAGTGACTCATGAAATCGGTGGGGATAAAGAGGACCGCAAAGCCGAGTGAAACTGCTAGCCGAAGCGGCTTCAGGAGGTCTGATGGAGAATAGTTTTGCGCTTTGAAAGTCGAAGTGATGTCCTCACGGTCCAGTGCAATTTCCTTTGAAAAGCCACAACTGTGCTAGCGATTTGAAACAACATAATACAGGGAAAGCCCAACTCACCCTTCAAAATGCGCGAGCAATCCTGGTAAATCTTTTGGCAGTTTAAACTCTCCCTGGGAAGAACTGTAAATCAAGCGTAGGCCATGTTATATGTCACATACAGTAGAGTGCCATCCAACAGCAAAAGCTGCGAGCTGAAAGTTGACGAGGATGGCCTGGAACTTTGTGCGCCGGAAGCAGGTACTGAAATTGTTATATAGTGGCAACAGCCGCAGAGATGCTGCAGAGTCAAGTGAAGGCACCAAAGTGGATAGTTCCGCATTTGAAATGATATGTATGCCTCTGGCAATGACTGCGGGCCAGTCAGCCATGACACTAATAACCTTGAATTCTGATGATTAGTTCTTGTCCAATATGATAGAAGCATAGTTACATGATCTCTGAACTTTCCACTTGTTGCAGGAAGTTGGTATTTCCGGTGTATTTCAACTGTTGGTATGCCGATGCTAGATCCAAGCAAGTCCAAAACCTGTAGCCCATAAACCCAGAGGCCAATGTTTGTCCAGTGCCTCCCATGTTTCGAATTTTGTACAGCAGATGCTAGAGAATCAGGGTCGTCTTTCCCAAAGGATTGCACAGCAAGATCCAAAGCAGAATTTCCGGTCGCTACTACATCGGTAAATGCCGCAATAGTTCTGACAAGTTTCTATATATGCAACCTATCAGAATAGGTTTGGAAGCAATTATACGAAATTATTGCCTGGAACTCAATATGGTCAGGTACAACGACGGATTCGGGCAGCATATCTTTCCACATCCTCCATTTCTCGTTATTCAGGTCTGAGAGACAGAAAGGCAGAGACTTGACCAGAGGTGATTCAGTAAACCGGACGAAGGGCATGGTGAGTCTTTGATCGCGAGAGAGAAAATTGCGTCGCTGGTATATATATCAGTGACAGACTACCCGGGACTTGTTTGCCAAATTGGAGCGGCTTCTTAGGTGCCACGAGAGGCCACGAGGCTGCCACCAGCACTGGGTGCGAGTTGGATTCCGACCGAGTAGCTTCAAAGTGTGCCTTTCGTTGCACATCACAAGCATATAATAATAAAGCCCCAGGAGTTTCGCTTAATCAATCCCGGTTGAGACACTAATCCTGGATTAAATCAGTGATGAATTAATCCGCTGGAGGGATTAAACAGAGATTAATCGTGGTTCACCCAACAAAAAGGACGCAACTTGCAGGGATCGAACACAGAGCCACTGGAACATTCGACAAGAACACAGGCCGTGTTACCAACTGCACCAAGGAGCCATAACTTGAGATACATTGTGGTATGACATGTGTACACCTGTGTCTCTATCTTCTGTTTGTTATTATTCACCACCCCATCAATTTCAACTTAGTTCTACCTTTTATTATTCATGTTGGGCCGATTAAACATTAATCTTTTCATCCGTGATTCATCATTGTTGTGTAGTCAATGACTTTACTGATCTCCTATCCTAGTCTGTTAATCTTTCTCCAAGTTCAGGTAGACATTTAATCTGAGGTGTTATTAATCTTCAAGGATTCATCTGATCATTAATCCAACTTTATTGGTTCAGGTTATTCAACTGGTTTAAAGCAGTTTAAACACTTCATATCTTTGTCAATTCAACTCATCTGAATTTACAAGAGGAAGATTGCAATATAATTTCTGAAATCTAGCATGCCCTCCTACCACTATGATTATGATGTATAGTTATGACTTGGATGGCAGAGTGGTAGTCATGCCTGGATCTTCCCTGGCTGATGTGAGTTCGATTCCCAGTGTAGTTCTTTTTTCTCTCCACTTGCACTGGGGTTCAGATCACTGATTAATTAATCTCTGATTAAATCCGGGATTAGTGTCTCAACAGGGATTGATTAAGCGAAACTCCTAGGGTTACTGTATAATATTCAGATTATGCTCACCACGCCCGCGCACAATTGTAATACATGAGAATCCACATCAGTCGAATTAATTTTAACACCACATGGTGATGGCATGGACACGAGTTTTCGCTCGGGCTGAACACATGCTCCGCCGGGCAGATGAGTCGCCCCAGCGCAACGATCACAAACGTCGTGCACGCGCACATGAACCAGATCAGGATGTTGACCGTGAGCTTCTCGCGCCACGCCTTCCGGACGTCGCTGCGCTTCATGCGCCCGCAGTGCGTTAGCAGAATGTTGGGCATCCACCACGTGAGCAGGCGGCACAGGAACGTCCGCCGCCGCCGCGGGGACGACTCCTTGTACACCTCCGTCACCTCCCCCTCCTGGATCTCCCCCACCAACGCGTCCTTGGCGAGTCGAACGCCGTCGAGCATCGGGCTCCAGCTGGCGCTGCACGGCGCGTGGATGTCCGCGCTCGCGAGACCCTCCGCGCCGCGGCTGCGCTGTGCCTTGATCTCGTACGGCTCACGCACGCAGAGCGGGTCCTCGAAGCAGTGGAACACGCGCTGGGAGACGTACACGCGTGCGACGCCCGCGACAACGTCCTTGTCGTCGAGCCCGAGCGCCGTGCGCGCCTGCTCGACGCGCTCGCGGTCGTTGCCCTCGATGACGCCCTTTTCTTCGAGTGGCTCGTAAATCGAAGCAAGGCTCGAGGGCGAGGAAAGGAAGGGGAGAGAGGGAGGGAAGGCAAGAAGGAAAGAGACGAAAAGAGAAAGAGACGCACGCTCATTAAGGTATGTAGCCTACCCAGCCCTCCCTCAATCATGGTCCCATGCCCGTAGACTTCGACAGTTCCCAGTTAAAGTGCGTGTCTACAAGCCGTGAGCTTCTTCCTCCCTTCGGCAGATAGGAAGTATAAGCGCAGACGCACCGGTATTCCTGCTCGTTATCCCGGCGCCACCCCAATCTCCTTCTTCTCCTCCTCTTTGCCCCTGCGCGTCTCCCGAAACACTGTCCATATCGTCCCCGCCAACAACGCATACGGCCGCGCGCCCTCCCCGCTCGCCGTAATCGGCGCCGGCTCAAGCGTCTGCGGCGTGCTGAGCTCGAGCGTCCCAAAGTCGGCTGCGGCGTCGAGAGCGGAGGTGAAGAGCTCACCGTATGCGATGACGGAGAAATTGAAGCGCGGGGTGAGGGGGAGCAGCAGGTTGGCGTTGCGCGTGATGGTCGCGTTCACGGAGCTCCGCACCGCGATGCGATGGTTCACGACCATCTGAGTGGATATTCATCAATCATTGTTGTGTAAAATGCGACGGGGAACCAGCCGAGCCCGGCGCTGTGCGAGAGTGAGTAAGGAAGGGAGGGATCCGGATAAGGCGGGCAGTGCGCAGGAGAGAAGGACGCACGTGAGTCAAGGACATGTCCTTGACTCACATGATAACTCGAGTCCCTAGGTTCGGATCAAGCCGCCTTCTCAGCTCACATGACCAGCACCTGCTCCGCAGCGCCTCCCAGATCTGATCATGAGAAGGGGCTTGTCTCAAACTCAGGAAAAGGGGGGGTTTGTTCGGCACATTATCCTGGAACAGAAAACGCGTCAAACCCTTGGGTCCCTAGATATTATATCTTCGTAATGGCAATCTGAATAGAATGGCCTCTTCAGAATTTTCTTTACCCGCCTGAGAGCTCTTGTACTCGCGCTTTGATGAAGGCATCTGAAAAATGGATTGCAAGGTACAGGCTCAAGATCGGGAATCGGAATTGAACTCAAAGGTGCTGCGAAAGTACAACAAGAATATTCTCCGGCATGTTTTACGGCTTCGGTCACGGTTTGCCAAGAATAAAAAAAATTCAATTGCAGACAGGGCATGGCAGACTAAGCAAATCCGAGTATACACAGTGGTTTCTAAAGTTACTAGGGACCTCTAGGACCCTCTAGACCTTGCCTGACAGTAGAAAAACTGATTCGTATTCAGCCTCTACTTTGTTTGCACATGTTGTTTATGCGCACAAAAATGAACAGAAAAATTAGTTTCAGACAGGGCATGGCAGACTAAGGAAATCTGAGGATACAGACTTGTTTATTAATGCACTAGGGACCTCTAGGACACTCCAGACCTTGCCAGACACTTGGAAACAAAATTGCATTCCAGCATTATCAAAGAAGACGGTCCAGCACAAAGAACTACTAGTTTCCAGAAGCTAATGACAGTGCAAGTTGTTTATCTGCACTCAACCGTGTCTTCTTCACCCTTTTTGGCTGTTCATCAGGTTGCACATTCTCCGGGTCCTCCTCCGGGGCCCGCTTCCGAGTGTGGCTGTTGGCAAATTCACCCATTTGGGATTCCAGTTCCTTTGTTGCTCCGGCTGTAAGGCTTGGCCGGCGCTCACCACGAACTGCATTTGGCATAAGGCGATTCTTCAGGTCACGCTCAGCGTAGAATTCGGGTAGTGAAGGATCTCCATAGCACGGCACCACACTACAATCAAGTAATCAGTCTTCAGAACCATTCCAAAGCCGTAGAGAGAAAAAAAATTACATTGTGGATCGGCCCATGGTGATGCGGTGGGCGTTACCACAATATTCCAAAGGGCCGATCGCAACCTTCTGAGTGTTCTGGACGATATACGAGAACAGCATGCGCTTCCGCTCCATGCCCTCAATGCGCTGGGGTTTGGCGCTATCCCTAACGACAAAAGAAGTCAGCACAGGCTTGCAAGTGGGAACGCAATGTGTACTCTTTAGCTCTCACGCCTTGAGAGTTTTGTGGGAGCGGAGTGATTGACCAAATTTGCTTATCGTTGTGATAGGTATAGACCGTTCGATGCGGTAGAGATTGGGCGCAGAAATCGTGGTGATCGAGAAAAAGGGGTGAATAATGAGCTGGCCGCAGAAAGGTCGGTCCACCAAGCAGTCCTGGAAATTCATTTAATAATCTAGCTGGTACTACAGCCCGAAGACGGACCTTGTTGCGCAAAGTAGGAAATCACCGGATCCGGACATTCGGAGAGAGTGCCTCCAAGTTCAGTCCATTGGTGCGTTCCAAAGACCAGATGGCCGAGATTATGATCAAGCGAGAGGAACATTGAAAGAAGTGTGGGCTCAAATACGTCATAAAACGAGTCCGTGTCGTACCGCGTCCACCTTTCTGACAGTGTAGATTGTTGCTTTATAATTACCTGAGCCTATCCACAAGATTCCACATCAATTATTTGGAATAAAGTCAAATAAACGTACCACATAGTCGTCAACGAGTTTTGCCATGCAATAAGGAATTTTGCAGCGGTCCTTAACATAAACGTGGAGCCAGTCTATGTATCCAAGCCGGTGTTGCGTGGTTGGGGCAAGGTACCCATCCTTCATCGCTGGGCGAAGAAGTTTCCTGCTCAAGTCATCAAAGACAAGGTTTGAGCGGTGAGAAGAAGCAGTTCTTACCATAGGCTGGTGTGAGACTTGTGTAGAAATTCAAAGTACCCTCCGCAAAGCCGCGCGACGCGGGATGGATTATTGAATAATTCGGCTTCGGTCAGAAATGGTGATAGACCTAGGATGAATAAAAAATCGTTGAGACATTTGTTTGAAACAGATTTTGCACAAATGTCTTACCCGCAAGGAAAAATATTTCGATCACTGTATAAACACCGATACCAAGGAATACATCATTCGTGGTGCGAATGACTTCGCATGCTAAACCATTGCACTCCATCCCGACCCTCCCCAGCATCCATTCGCTGAGAGCTGGCAGAAAATCCCATTCACGGCTATAGAAGTCGGAAGGGCTTGAGGGGAGTTCGTCGCGAGACAATGCCCATGTGGGCTGAGACATAAGTATAGGTGAACAGGAGATGGAAAAGAACTAATACTTACCTGAAAGACAAGATCGGAACTCAGGAAGCCAATGACATAGTCCGTAAAGACGAGAGCCATACCAACCCGAAATTTCCGAACCTGACATGGTAAGTTCTTGACTGAGACCCTTGCAGGGACAATGTACCTTTTTATTGACAATTTTGACGGTAGATTCATAGTCGGAACGAGGATAGAGTTGTACCCAGGTGTGGGTAAGCCATTGAATCTGGGAGGACTGAGACGCGGAGAGGCAGCAAGAAAGAGCCAGAATACCATCAGGAATAGCGATCCCAGATCTAAAATGAGTGCACGATTGGTATAAGAGATACCATGCAATATGAGGTCGGTGAGACAACCCTTCGATCCTTGCTTTTGCTTTCCGGTGGTTCTCCATATTTCAGGATAGACGAAACCCTGAGATTTATTTGTACCCCTTTTAACAGCACAGGAAGAGTCAATTCGGTAAGGCAGGCCGCTTTGTGCCGGATGGCCCTTTGGGAATCGTTTGGCCTCCTTGTCAGTCGCATCGATCTCGATCCCTTCTAGTGGCAGGAACCCGTCTGTTTTGATAACTGTGGACAGAGAGTCATCGAGAATCATGTGGGATGCTGTGGCCTCGCGAGATTCGGGCATGGTGAGAGCAGAGCAGCGGCGCGCGTAAGTCTTCAAGTAACGGTAAGGTCAAGAACAACCAACGTCACCTGATTGATCCCCGCCGTCAAACAGGTGGCGATGCCGGTCCGAGTTCCGTTCCTACGAGTTGGCAGTTGCACCTGAGAAGATGCCGCAAATTCAAGTTGCACCAATAAAAAATTGTAACCATACCAGTACCGCGAACCGGTCCTGATATGCCAAATGCAGTTCACAGTGAGCGCCGGCCAAGCCTTACAGCCGGAGCAACAAAGGAACTGGAATCCCAAATGGGTGAATTTGCCAACAGCCGCACTCGGAAGTGGGCCCTGGAGGAGGACCCGGAGAATGTGCAACCTGATGAACAGCCAAAAAGGGTGAAGAAGACACGGTTGAGTGCAGATAAACGACTTGCACTGTCGTTAGCTTCTGAAACTAGTAGTTCTTTGTGCTGGACCGTCTTCTTTGATAATGCTGGAATGCAATTTTGTTTCCAGGTGTCTGGCAAGGTCTGGAGTGTCCTAGAGGTCCCTAGTGCATTAATAAACAAGTCTGTATCCTCAGATTCTCTTAGTCTGCCATGCCCTGTCTGAAACTGATTTTTCTGTTCATTTTTGTGCGCATAAACAACATGTGCAAACGAAGTAGAGGCTGAATACGAATCAGTCTTTCTACTGTCAGGCAAGGTCTAGAGGGTCCTAGAGGTCCCTAGTACATTTAGAAACCACTGTGTATACTCGGATTTGCTTAGTCTGCCATGCCCTGTCTGCAATTGAATTTTTTTATTCTTGGCAAACCGTGACCGAAGCCGTGAAACATGCCGGAGAATATTCTTGTTGAACTTTCGCAGTACCTTTGAGTTCAATTCCGATTCCCGATCTTGAGCCTGGCTCCGATGTGTGTTCCTCTTGTTTGAATTGGTTGGTACATTGAACTGATCACACCTTCGCAGTTATGGAAAGACCGACCGTGGGCGCACTTTCATGGCGGTCCCGATTCAATCGGGAAACTGAGGCTGCCTTAGCCTTTCTCCACGACTGGAAAGCCCGGGCACTGTCGAAAAAGATCATGACTTCGATAATTGATGCCCTCCTCGACGTCGAGGGTCCTGGGTCAGGCATGGGACAGCATCTGGTGAACGATTTCTTGTTCTCTATTGCATGCCATTCAGACACCCCCAGTCTTGTTATCTGCGAAGATGACCAGCTCTTCTCTCGCCTCCATGATTCTCTGGTTACCTTCATGTCCCAATGGGTCTCCTCTGGCTATCTTAAACGCTGCGCCGGACGCCCAAACTCGAACAACCCTTTCTTTTCTCTTCAACGACATGTCCAATACAATCTTTCTCCAGGAATTTGTTCGTGTCTATCGCAAAGCGGAAGTCCGAATTGAGGCGAAACTGTATGATTTATATCAGTCTCTTGGACTATTTGACGCCACACATACAATAGGTATTCATCCTTTTCTTTGGTCTTGGTAAGGAGCTGAATTGGGTTCCAGGAACGCCTTATCATGGCGAATGGACCCCAACGGATAAGAAGTACAAGGTCATCAAGGTTCAGATGTTTGAATCAAGCAATGGAAAATGTTACCGCGTCATTCGTGCGATGCCACCGGCCGAGTGGAATGCATGTACCGAAGTGTGTCCTGAACTCCAGCTCAAGTGCCAACTAATTCACCTGATGGTATAGCCGTCCGACTTCACTGACATCACAAAGGCTGGATTTTTGACTACCCTTGGACCTGCATCCTTCTACGAGTCCATGCTGAACAAGTTGGATGTTGACCAGCTGAAGAAACTTCCAAAGAAGTGCGGCCATCCACCCTTGGTAACTTTGATCCCATTGTTCTATCTCTCATCGTGTCCATGGTTTCATCTGGTTGCAGGTTCGAACTGGCAAATCTGGTCGCCCCCGTGGTCCACTGGTGAAAAAGGCAATCGACCTAATTGCAGCAATCCCCCCAGACCAAATCCCGCACTAAGGCGGTCAAAGTGGAGAGTGCAGACAAGGAGAATGTGGTGTGCGCAGAGAAAGAGGGTCCAGAAGATCATAATGTTGTCGTCCGTTATCGTACACGCACACGTAGTCAAGCGCAGATCTAGTCTGGCTCTTGTGACAGCAATTTACGCAATACTGGGGGAGATGTGCAGAATATGAGAAAGCTGTTATTTTTCCTGAAATCTCCTCCAAAACCTGAGCCTAATGGACTATAACATCAGAGAGATTGATAGGATGGTTGGTGAGATCCATAAACGTCGGACAGGAATTGGATAGTGGCCGGACCAGAAAGTTTTGCCAAACAGACCGCAATTTCATATTCCTGGGACATGAAATGGATGGGAGTCAGACAGTAATAACCCAAACATCTGCAGGTGCTGTTGTTCTGGAGAGTTTGTGCGACAGAAACTGCAATTTCCGCTGTACGCTATGACATCATTCCCTCTTCCCAATTTTCAATTGAAGATAAGTGGACATAGTACAAGGGCCTATGGTTCTCCAGACCATTCTGCAGGATTGGGTTATTATATAATCTAAACATTTTGCAGTGGCCCATTGTTTAGCCGAGGTTGTGTGATGGAAACTGCAATTTTCGTTGTACACTATGAAGCCATCCCCTCCTTCCAATTTTGCTTTGGAGATAAATAGACATAGTACGAGGCAAAATGGTCTTCCACAGCATTATGCAAGGTTTGGGTACTATATAATCCATTGGGCATCAATTTCGAAATTTTGGGATAAATGTAGCAGGCCTTGCAAATCTTGAGAAATAGATAGTGTAGCATATTCTAATATTGCTTGACAATAGTGACTGAGTGTTCCAAGCATGCCTGGAAGTCGGACAAATTCCCTTTTTTGGAACGACGGAGGAGCATTCCCTAAATGGAAATCGTCAGGCGTCTCGGACAGACCTGGAACCACAACCACTCGCAACCTTTGAGACCAGTCTGTAGATTGGATCTTTTGAAACAAATCTCATTCCCCCAGGCAGAACCTCTACTTTGTCTAGGCAAAATTGGTGAACCACTGGGTCAAAGGCGGGAAATTGCGCAATACAGGCACAAATGTGTAGAATATGGGAAAGCTGTTATTTTTCCCGAAATCTCCTTCAAAAACTGTGCCTAATGGACTATAACATCAGCGGGATTGATAGGATGGTTGGTGAGATCCATAAACGTCGGACAGGAATTGGATGGTGGCCGGACCGGAAAGATTTGCCGAGTGGACCGGAATTTGATATGGCCGGGACATCAAAGTGATGGGAACTGGACAAGAACGCTTCGGCAAGCGGACAGTAATGTATGTCTTGCCGGACGGAATACTTATGGTAGGTGGACCAAATAGGTTGAATAAGTGGACCACATTGCGATAGCATTGCGACACAATATAAATATCTAGTAGACGGAAGGTCCCGAGAGGCGGGACAGAAAGCCTGAAATGGTTGGACAACAAATGCTGAATGGACATACCAAACAATGGTGATCAGCGAACATGATATGTTGCTTGTTACGACATAAATCTTTGATCTGTTCGACACAATTCTAATCGTCAGGACAGAAATACAATATCGGAGGACATTTATAGGACACGCTACTACATTGTTTCCTGGCCTCTTAAAGAAATTCTGAAGAGACAGAATTGTCGGGAGGTTGGTTGCTATGGTCTCAGAACCTTGTACTGTATGAATCAGTGCAGGAGTCAATTTTCTAGAGCTGGACGAAAGACATCAGTTTTGAGCGTGATTTGTCAGCACCGCACCATGTCGACCGGAACTCCAGGCACCCCGCAACTACCGCGCACACCACCTAGACCACTTCCACCACGCTGCACTCCCTTTTCACCCATTGCGCCGTGCCGGCCCCACTCACCTACAACACCTGGACGTCGTCACAAACCGGGCACGTGCGCCACGGCTTCAGGGCATAAAGGAGTGGAAATTTTCATTTGAAGAGACCAGAGCACAGATTATTGACAAGCTCAAGCTGCTGTATGTTCCCGAAGACTGGCAAGTCCACCTTGTCACCCAGATTCTTCTCGGCTTCGACTCCATATTTCTGGCTGGTACGGGGTATGGGAAAAGCTTGATTTTCGAGGCCGTTGCTGTTCTTGGAGGGAAAAAGAACATAACCTTAGTGGTTTGTCCACTTAAAGCCTTGGAAGCCGACCAGGTGTGCATTATTTTGAGCCATTGAAAAGCGGGTCAATTAACCATCCAATTATGTCTGTAGGACCTTATTGAACCGAAGGAAATAACCAACTCACCTGTGAATATATTATTTCCACATGCAGCGACAGCTCAAAGCCATCATCCACTCTGCCATCAACTGAACTTCAAACCCGCGGTGCTGCCACCGCTGGACAGAAAACTCTGAAAAAAATCACAGACACTCTGCCCATGTCCCTGGATGCCATTAAACATTTGGATCTCGACCATTGCTTCTGACCTTCCACTATTTCGAAAAGGACATTTGGGGTGGTCAAAAAAAAGGGTGTTGAGTAAATCCTACAACGACATTACAAAGTGACCACTCCTGCGTAGAAAGTATTAAAGCAATGCTGTATAGGTCCGAGGGAAGGAAGCGGCCAGGCTTGCCGAAACGATTTACAAACCAAGACCTTTCCAAAGCGCTCTGCAATTTATCGTGAGCTCGTATCTCCAGCGCACCAAAACCTCTGCGCACTCGCAGGCATAATTATGCTGGCCAACACTGCGGAAGGCCAAGCCCCAATATTTGAGAATGCGAATGAGTTGGCCGGCATCTGCAAAGCTGACCGCTTTCTCAAATAGCATGAAAAATAGTGAATCCCGGATGAAATAAACGTCGGAACATCCTCTATTCACGGAAGTTTTGGTGAAAGATTTTGTCCGACAGGTCCTCCCGCTCCATCGAGCCCATAAAACCTGCGGAAATTCATGACAACATTTTTTATTTGCTGTGAATTTCTGCGAAATGGCCCTTCCCCAAACCCCCGATTGGCAAGCATCTGTGGACTCCAGTAGCTAAACTGAATCGGCAGATCGAAATGAATCAATCAAATAAACATTTTCGCTCTTGACACCAAAGGATTCTGCTCAGAATTGGTAGAGATAATCGACCTGCAACACATCCCCTGTTTTCACGAGTTTGCGGCAAACCTCTCTCCGGCGCGCCAGACCGGAGACAGGTTTGCTCCGAACCTAATAACTCCCACACTTTTGTCATATTGTTCTTGGGTCATGTGAATCAAGGACATGTCCTTGGCTCACATGACATATCCCACACTTTACCATATAATACATGAACCATCAATTGTTCAACCCTTCCCCCCATTTCGATCCAAATGGCATCCTATGTTCACCTCTTTCTCCAGAACATGACTTCCTCCCAGAGCAGAGAATTGCAGGCTATGAAGGATGCAGTCAACAAGAAGATTTTCCACCTTCAAACTGCCAAAATGCGCCTTGACTGGCTCTATAATTTCACTGTCCCCCGTTTCTGTGCTTGCTTCATGATACGTATGACTCGGTCGATTTCCAAGGTATGCCAAATAACTGAGACAGGACATATAATTCTAACTGTACAATTCCACAGCACATATGCGAATACTTTCTGTTGTCTGCGAGGAAGACAATCAAGTCCAGCCGCAGATTAGGATACTATGGTTTCCTCTGGAAGAATGGGAACCCTGAAATGTGCCATAATGGGTGTGTAACTCTCTTGGTCTCATTTCCACTGACTTAGAAATCCTAGCACACTATATATTCTCACTGTAAACTTTCGTGGGGATATGTCCATTGTAGCCAAAGATTCAACCAGGAATCCATCGCTCACTTACCCCGAGGATGTCCGGTGAGTGTGTCCCTGTTTTAGATGTTTGGCACACTGACCTTTTGTGCAAAAGTTCAATCCCGAGAGGATTTTATCTGCAGATGCCAAACCTTCAGGTTGTTAATGGCTGATTATGAGCATGCAATATTGTGTAGACTCTGTACAAATACACCCGAGTACTTTCTCCCTTTGCCCATGTGTGATGCAACTGACCATGAACATGAAATCTTTCTTGTTGTTGTTGTTTTTGACTCACACAATCATAATGACTCTCACATCTTGCTATCATCCCAGGGAAGAGCAGGCAAAGTGTGGGAAATATCATGTGAGTCAAGGACATGCTTTGCCTGCTCTTCTCTGGGTCATGTGAGTCAAGGACATGTCCTTGACTCACATGATATTTCCCACACTTTGCCTGCTCGTCTCTGGGTCATGTGAGTCAAGGATGTTATACACTAGTACTGTCGAAGTCAATCAACTGGCCATCTTGCATTTTGATCCTCTTGTAATTATTTTTACATGCCTATAAGTCAAGTAGTCAATTTGATATATAGCAAAATTTGAATAGCAGCTCTTAATTATAAATCAATTTCTGAATTCGAGAGCTATTACAAATAATCCCAAATACTATAAAACATAGTCGATCTTCATCACAATTCCAACACTGGACTTCTATTTTGTTGTCTTTTCCTCAATTGCAGCATGCCTTGGATGCCTACTAGCCAAGATTTGCCTGTCGAGTTCTTTGCATATCATCTACAATCTGGGAATATTGAATATGTGCTTGCACAAGCAATGATATATCTTGGGGCCTGTAGTGGGTATGTTGGCATTTGTCAAATTGGCACTCGCTAATGTACATGCATAGAGCTGGCTATGATGATTATGCTATTTCCATAGCTGATGGATATATCCAGTGCTTTGAAGAACCGGACTGGGCAGCACATCAAGCCTACAACTACCAAATAAGGTTGAATTGCTTGGCATGGAACACTGCCTGGGCAGCACAACAACAGAGAGAGATGGAGGCAGCTGATCTGCACTTGTAGAGTGTATACATGTCATTTAACATTTAACAAGTGGCTTAATGTCCCCCGAGCCACCATCCTCTTCATTGTTTCTCTGGTGGCATATTGTGCATGCAAATATTGTTCTGAATCTACATCCCTATGTGATGTGTGCATGAGAAATAAAATACGACAGTACATGTCAGTCAGTTATAATTATGAGACTGCACTTGTCCACATTTGGATGCCTCATGGCCATGATCAGTCTTGATTATGATAAGATCACACTAGTCTAGTGCTTCCGATTGCAAGTACTTGCAACTACCATCTCTATCCGAATTCAAATTATCTTAATGGCATTCCTTCGGGCTCAGCCTTCAGGCAGAACCAAGGTATGTCTGAAAGCTCTCTTTCTGTTCATTGACTCTGATACTGATGGGGTTTTCAGTCCTCATTCACCAAGGGAAAAGCTTACCTTTACACCAGGCACCGGCCAACCTGCATAAAAATCCGCACCGAAACCCCGACAGCCACATTGCGTGACATTCCAGCCTCTAACATTGGATTGGCCCATATTTCAGGCAGAATCAGCAAGCTTCCCTATCTTGCAGTGGAAAACAATTTCACCATTGCTTCCTCGGTCATTTCAGACTGTGTTGTTGCAGATGGTGACCACCAGTTTCTCATCTCTTCCCACTACCACCCCGAGGCTCCTATTAATGGTGCTTTGAAACAACTGGCACCAGGCTTTGATTGGAGAGGGGAGATAATTGTTGTAGCATTGGGACAGAAGAAGCCCTATATTTCTCAGATGAACAGTGGGCTAGTTATTTGCATTCTGAACAAGTATGTGTTATTCTACCGTGTTCAACCGTTTCTCAATCATGATCAACCTAAAGGTTCATGGCATCATATCTCTGCCATATTCATCAGAACAAGCCAGTACCAATGTCGATGCTGTAATACCACTCATATTACTACATCTGCATGTGCAAGACCTTGAGCTTCAGTGCACATGTTGACTTTATCTGGAGACTAGCATCGCTCACAAACAAGGACAACAACCTTGCCCATATACATGCGTACAGTGATGTCATATATATATAAATCTAAATATTGCACTTCTCCTTTTTGCGTAGACTGGTGACTGGTCTGTCGCATATCTGAGCTTTGATAGACAGACCAGTTGATCTGAGTTTGAATTTGGATTATGCGGCATACCATAACATGTACAGGTGATTGTGTTTATTGGATGCCATATGTAATGCAGTTTCAAAATCAGATTGACTGGCCGTGACTTGTCCAATATAGCAGCTGGCAACATTCTCGCATAGCTTTTTTCTGGGTGGTTCATGTATTGATCTATTTTAAAATGTTTGTGATTGGTCACACTACTGTTGTCTTACCCTGACTACACCACTGTAGTGCAAGACCAATCAAAAGATATAGGTAGGTATGCTACCCATGCCAGTAGGACAGATATTCTGATTCTAGTGGGCATCACATCTAGCATGATACCTACTGAGCGCTACAGAACACTCTTGGAGACAAACATCCCACCCCTAGAGGCAGAGCTGCCAGTCTTTTGCTCCATGATCTCAGCAGCAGCAGCACATATGGCAGGTTGGCACAAAGAAGGAGACCACAGGATAAACCTCACAAATGCAGGGTTTGAGGCCTTTAACAGAGCAATGACAGCTCTCCTGCCATCGTGGAACCCAGTCTTCCGAGAGGCAGACATCCTATCCCTCTTTCATGCTCACTGCAGCGTGGTGTCAACTATCCGCCGGATACCCCCCGAAATCTTGATAGAAATATTTTGTTGGAGTCTGCCAACCTTAACAGACCGATTGGTTAACCTACCAATCGAAGACTCCCCCTGGATCTTAACCCATGTATCTCACCAGTGGAGAGAAATTGCTATTGGAACATCAGCTTTGTGGTCATTCATCGCGATAGACTACGACGTTGGAGATGATCCTCTACCTGCATTCCCTCTATCCATGGTCGAAACCCAGATTTCCCGTGCCAGGAGATTGAAGATTCACTTCCAAGGGTCTGAGAATCATGACCCAGAACCACAGATCAAATTATTCAAATATCTTGCCAGTTACTCCTCACGTTGGGAGGAGCTTACCATCCTATTAACCACACCACTTCTCCCTTCGGTGGGCTGTTTACAAAATCATGTCCCAAGCCTCCGACGTCTCTGTGTCCTCCGCCGTGCAACGGATAGCCCAGAGCCAATTCTGGGCTTTCACACGGCTCCCTCACTTGTTGAGGTTGACCTCTTCATCTACAATACACCCACAATCTTTCCTGCCAACCACCTCACACACTACCGCATGTGTACAACATGGAACATCCATGGCACTGTTTTGAAGGAAGCATCAGCTCTCCAATCGGCATGGATCATGGTACCCTTGATGGAGGGGCCTGGACCATGGGCAGAGGATGATGACTTTGGACCTATCGCACTGCCTGCTCTCAAGCATATTCTTGTGTCGCATTCACGGCTTCTTGAATATGTCATAACACCCAAAATCGAGAGTCTGGTTGTCCATGTCATTGAAGAGACTAGTCCTTGGCTAAATAATGCACTGGAATCATTCTCCAGCCGCTGTTGTCCCAAACGCTTTGTCCTCTATGGAGATATCACAGGAATCATGGCTTCCATGGTTGTGCACCAGATGCCAAACATCACAGAGTTTGGGTTTGTTCTGCAAGCCATGAACCCATATGATGACCAGGAACCAGATTTTGAACAAGAAGAAGAAGGGGAAATAACTCTGGTAGAGCCTCTGGAGTATCAGACCATGGAAACCCCGGATGAGAAAGAGGAGTCCATCAGTGGGGTGGAGGACGAAGAAGATTCAACCAGTGAAGCAACGATCACAATTGGAGCACTTGAGCACCTTGTTCAGGGTGTTGAAGTCACTGCAGAGTCAGTGCCTCAGTTGCATACCATCTTCCTTGGTGCTGCTGGATCCTGCATTGACTACACTCGCCTCCTGAATTTCCTTCAGGCCCAGTGGAAACCCGAGTCTTCTCCTCTGAAACAGATCTGCATTGCAAATCTTGGTACCCATCCGAGTATTGCAGGCTTTGATGTCCTCCGTGATAAGGGATTGGACATCACCTTCAGCACAAGGTTGGAACAACCTTGCATTGTGATTGATAATTGGATCCTAGGTGACCGATGGGCCACAGTCGGTTATTGATAAATCTTAGGTGCTATATTTGTCAGTGAATAGTAGTTCTTTTTAGCCTCTTGCTCAACCAAGAGCTTTACCCAATTATTCCTGAATGTACCTGATCTCAAAAAATACACTCATGAACAGCATGATTTTATATTAAAATTGGTCTTCCTTGTATATATAACAAGAAGAAAGTGTTTAGTTTCAGTTTTGTTATCAATAACTATTGATAATTTGAATCACACCACAGATCACCAAATTTCGGCCAGGCATAAATTAGTTTCAATATGTGAAGTATCCAGTCAAGTTTCTGACACCAGGGGCAAACAACGATGCACTCAGAAGCCGAGTGCGTTACACGTACTCAGCCCGTAGTGTGTCGGTTGATGTGACAAAGGTTTGAAAGACCTTTGTGGCATCTTTGTTTTTGCTTTGACTCACCCCCAAAAACAAAGATGCCACAAAGGTCTTTCAAACCTTTGTCTCATTGACTGATGCAATACAGGTCGAGTGCGTGCAATGCACTCAACTTCCAAGTGCATTGTTGTTTACCCCCGGTGTGATCCAGATATTTTGCGATTCTGTTGGCCATGGCTTGAAATCCATCGGGCTTGCCATATATGGTAACCCCGAAAACTCGGGCTTGCTATATATGGTACCCCCGAGGCATTTCAATGTACTGAAACACAAAGTTTCAAACCAATCTGATATGTAACCTAATACTTTCCGTTTCAAAACTAATTTATGCCTGAAATTGAACTCAAGTTCACTGTGTCACACCTGTGACCATATCACCCAAACATCTGGAACCGAGATTAGAGAATTCGAAACAGGAGCACATGTACATAGGCAGAAGCCCACATGATATTTTGATTTATTTGGGTTTGATTAGCAGCATTGTTCTCTTACCACCACTACACCACTCTAGATCTTGTTGCAGAACCAACCAAGTTATATTTTCCCAGTATGTATGCTACAAATGTCAGGATTGTTCTAATGATGGAGATTCTAATTCTAGTGAGCATTACACCCAGCCTGATATCTACTGAGCGCTACAGAGTGCTCTTGGGGACCAACCTCTCGCCCCTCGAAGCAGAGCTGCCAGTCTTTCATGCTATTATCTCAGCAGCAGCAACATATATGGCATGTTGGGACAAAGATGGAGATCTCAGGATAAACCTGGCAATTGCAGAGTTCGAGGCCTTTAACAGGGCAATGATCATTCTACAGCCATCATGGAACCCAGTGTTCCAACATGCAGATCTCTTATCCGTCTATCACAACCACAGAAGTGTTGTGTCAACTATCCGGCGGATCCCTCCTGAAATCTTGGTGGAAATCTTTTGTTGGACTCTGCCAACCTCACATCATGTTCCAGTCAATCCATCGATGGAAAGCCTCCCCTGGGTCTTGACCCATGTGTCTCAAAAGTGGCGGGAAATTGCCAGTACAACCCCAGGGCTGTGGTCATTCATCACTATAGACTACATCATTATCAAAGATGGTCTTTTACCCTCATTTCCCCAACCTATGGTCGAAACTCAAGTTTCTCGGGCCCGGAGGTTAAACATTCACTTCCAAGGGTCTGAGAATCTTGACCCAGAACCACACATCACTCTATTCAGAAATCTAGCCAATCACTCATCACTTTGGGAGGAGCTCACAATAGCCCTAACAACTCCACTCCTTCCTTCAGTGGACAGATTACAAGGTGATCTACCACACCTCCACAGGCTATGTCTCCTTCGGCATGCAACAAATAACCCAGAGCCCATCGTGGGTTTTGACACAGCTCCCTCACTGGTTGAGGTTGACCTCTTCGTTTACAATACACCCACAATCATTCCCACCAACAATCTCACCTATTATCGCATGTGTACACCATGGAACATGCACTGGGCTGTCTTGAAGGAAGCTCCTACCCTCCAGGCCGCATGGATCATAGTACCCTCGATGGAGGGACCTGGACCTTGGGCAGACGACGAGAACCTTGTACGCATCACACTGCCGGCCCTCACACACTTGATTGTGTCGCATTCTCAGCTTCTGCCCTATTTTATAACACCCAAAATCGAGACCCTGGTGGTTCAGGTTCTTGAACAAACCAGTCCTTGGTCTGACAACTGCCTTGAATCTTTCTCCAGTCATTGTCATCTCAAACGCTTTGTTGTCTATGGGGATGCTACAGACACCATAGCTTCCATGGCCTTGAACCAACTGCCAACTCTCACAGAGTTCGGGTTCATGCCTAGCAATATATACACAGATGATGACCCAACCATGGAGGACCAACCCACGGAGGACATACTAGTGGTGCAGACTGCTGAAGACCTTGCAGAGGAAACAAGAGATGAAGAAGATCACACCAGTGAGGTGGATTTGCATGAAGATTTGGATGAGGTATCAGAGGTCACGCTTGAGGCACTTGCATGCCTTTGTGGAAGCCTTGACCACCAGATCCAGCGCACATTTTTCGGAGCTGCTGGATACTCCATTGACTATACTTCCCTTCTCGATTACATCATGGTTCAGCGCTGCCAAGCCAAAGGTGAAGCTTGCAACAAATTTGTGTCGGACATCTTGCCACCCTGCCCACCATTGCAGTATTGCAGGGTTTGGTTGATGGCCTTGCTGAAGTTGGTGATCGAGATCCATCACAGTTCACTTTCAGCACAGGGTCTGAAGAATGCTGTGTTTTAATTGATGATTGGAAAGGGAAATTGAAGGTTAGTTTCAGCACTGAAGCTGGACAATTCCCTGTCAACATTTTTGAATAGGTGGTGGCACTACTTGATCTCTTGTTCAACCAAGGGCTTTACCTCATTATGTTTCGGTGTCTGTCATGTACCAATATCAAGTTTATAGTGTATCCACTCAACACAAATTGTGTCAGAGCAACATCCCAGGGTTTCCAGTGTTGAAACAACTTCGCCCTCTGGAAAATCTGTTGTGGCCGGCTCCCAGAAATAGATTTGAAAGGTTAAGATTTCTTGTAAGCATGAAACCTATTTCAAACATTAAAACCTTCTCGTTTAGAAAATTTGGATTTCAGGCCCTTCAGAACTGTTGCAAAGGTACTCAAATGTTTTAAGTTTTTTTTTCTGGAATGTTGCTCCTAGCCCGGAAAATGTTGTTATCTCACACCACAAGTCTCAGAAGCAATTCAGGGGAAGTCAGAATATTTGGGTTATTTTCAATAAGAGTCCTGATTATATCACTTCCAAATCCAGTTCAAGAACTCAAGGTTTTACGCCTCGGATCCTTATATTTCCCTGAGCCTTTCCTCTATCAGTATAGTCATGTATTCTAGAAGACCAAGTACAGCCTTAGTAGAAATGGTCTCAAGTCACACTGGTTGAAGTATTCAAGTTTTTACCTCAGGTGAAAAACTAACAAACTTTTTCAGCAGTTTTTCAATCATAAATTACATGAAAAATCCATGATTTTTTCAGCAGTTTCCGAGCAATGTGGTAAAAATTTGAAAGATGTGAAAAACTAATGGAAAAGTTAAAATTTCTCACCAAACTTTTGATTAAAAATACAGGTGAAAAACTCATAAATTATCACCCATATTGTCCCTGAAAAACTTGAAATATTCAACCAGTGTCAGGTTTATATATGCACGTGTAAATTTAAAATTACTGGTACAGTTTTTCACGGATCAATGAGACAGACGGGTCAATGAGACAAACAGCTTGCATCACCTCAAATTGAATGCAATGAGTCTGTAATTTTTTCTGGGGATACATTAACTATATGTAAAGCTTTCATATTGTTCCAGGGGCAAGAATCAAGGTTGCACACACTGTGGATTTTCTTCATTGTTCTGTGCCCACAATTCCCAATTTTGGATGGCTTCTCGTGGCATTTACCCTTCCTCAAATTTTGATTTTGAAGCTCAGATGGTTTCATATTGTATCCATACACATGATTATACACTTGTAACTCGAGGTTATGCTGCTACTTCATGTTAAAAGACGATTCAGCAATTCCAAGTGATTCGGCGATCAATCTAAGGTGTCACACTGATTGACATCCAAAACGGGTCGTGATATATGGGAGTCAAAAGACGCGGATTCTGAGGTATTTGGCTGAATTAAAGGCTGTTCAACCTTAATGGTAGGCTCCGGAGGCACGTGTCGCGTCAAGGACATGGCGGGAGTGCTGGACGCCTCAATGTGATGTGATTCCGGTTGATCGGAGCGTGATGTCTCATTGACCCGTCAACGGTGATTTCAGAGTTTTTCTGTGATGAGGTCTCTTGGGCGTAGCTCTAAAAATCTGGTTAAATGGGACATTCAAACTAGCAATTATTGGAATGTTTCTGTCTCTTCAGATCTACTGAAAACTTATGAGGAGATATATAAATCGGCACCACAATTTGTTTGTCTCATTGACCCGTGAAAAACTGTATATATCAGGATCGGATCATAAAAAGCATTTGGTGATCAGTGTCTTGGCTACTCTTGGGATTCACTACAGTTGTGACCCAAGCTATTCCAGTCAAATACCTCTTCAAGTGACGAGAATCCAGCCAGACATCACAAGTAAGGACTTGATACTGTGTACATCCCATCTGCTGAATGAACTTCAGTGGACAAAGCACCTGCTACTGTGTTCAGCAACCTCTGGGCCTTGGAAGGCACAGAACGTTACCACACACTTTTGACAACCAATGAGCCACCACTGGAGTCGGAAATTCCTTTTATCCATTGTCAGCTCTCAATGGTAGCAGCCCAAATGGTGCTCCTTGAGGAAGGCATTTCACCTCTCCAATTCCACCTCCACCTCCAACGGAATGCTGAGCTGCTGAGCCTTCATAAAAGCCATTCCAGTATCATTTCCCCACTCCGCAGGATGCCAAACGAAATGCTTCAGGAGATCTTTTTCTGGTCATTGCCTTCAGTGCAGGACTCGAAATATTGCACCCGTTTCCGGATCAAGGACTCTCCTTGGATCCTCACCCAAATCTGTCACCGGTGGAGGGTGCTTGCAATTAGCACTCCCGCATTATGGTCCATTGTGGCCATAAATTACCTGGATTATGAACAGGAGAATTCAGTGTTATATCCTCTGGCCATGGTCAAAACCCAAATCACTCGTGCTCAGAAGTTGAAAGTTCACTTCCATGGGTCCGAATATTCAAACAAGGACCCTCAAATTGAGGTATTCAAGTGCCTTGCGACCCATGCATCATCCTGGGAGGAACTCGACGTCTCATTAACTTCAGCACTCATTCCTTTTCTGGCTGGCCTGCAGGATCAGATCCCCCATCTCCGCAGATTGTCACTTCAGTGGGAGGATCCAGATACAATCCATGCCAATGTCGAGGCTATTCATGCCTTTCAGGCTGCACCACTCTTAAACTGGGTCAATATAGCCTACAGCTGGGATGCTAGAATGCGCATCCCCATTTTTCTCCCAACTACTCAACTCACTTCCTATCGACTTGATGGTCCATGGAAAATGCATTGGAACATATTAACAGAAGCCCTGAACCTCAGGGAAGCATATATCATCATTCCCTTTCCACAGGAGTGGCAGGATGTAGATGATCATGTGATCATCTATTTGCATGCGATGCAACTTCTCTTCATATCATATCCACAGGTTCTCAACTACATCCGCATTCCGAATATCGAAATTGTCAGCATCCAGATTGGTTATGATGAAATCTCAGGATTTGAGCAGTGGATTAGATCCTTTGGTTACCACTTCCATCCCCGACGCATGGTCCTTATTGGAGAGCCAACTGCACATCTTGCCACCTGGATCCTAGGCAAGAATCCATCAGTGGTTGAGTTTGGCTTCTTTATTCAGACTCTGGATGCAGAAAAAAGGAGCGAGTTGAATCATCTTCTCGCTGCTCTCACTATCACCTCCACCACTACCCCAGTTGCAGCTCATTTGAGCTCTATATACATGGGATCTGCTCATACTCATAACATGAGTCATATCCTGTGTCTGGCCATGATTTCATCGCAGCACACTACAAAGGGTTGTGGACTCAAACGTGCTGAATTTGCCAATCCAGGCACTAATCCTGGGCCATCCATCATTCAAGGTTTTGACCTTCTCAATAAGAGTGGGGAAAACTTTTCTTTGGCTACCAAATACTTGGATTATGAAGAGCTCAGAGATCGGTTCAGTATTTGTACACAGTAGAATTACCTTTCACATCATAGGAAACAACTGAATTGGAAAATGATTACATGTGCTAACTAGTGCCTAATCAATGAGTATAGGATTTTGCGAAGTTCCCGGGAGGTAACTGTCAATAGGCACCGGATTTAAAACCCATTCTTTGTGGATCGCTTTGGTATGCAACCGGCATGTAGGGCCTGTTAAAAATCCCTCAATAGAGGGCACTTGAGATAATGTTTGGACTGACATGAAAGACAACCCTTGGTATTCCACCATCGTTCAAGACAACTCTAATGATCCCAGCTTTTGTGCATTGTACAAATTCCAGAAGTTGAGACATTACCTTGTGGTATATTTGTTTCCGACATTGACAATTCAAAAGCATAGATGGTACTGCAGAACCTTTGATTAAGCATATCTGTAGACCTTTGTTAATATCAGAATCTGAAATTGGGAAAATTGCCCTCACTGAACAATGTACATGGATCCAGTTGTTATCCTCCAGGTTGTCCTGCTCTACGCGCTCTATTATCTTCTGAGCTTGGCGGTTTCCAAGTAAAAAATGGAGCTTCTAGAGACATGTGAACAAATTTGGAAGTTCTGGCCAAGTGCAGAATACACACCAGACGCTTTTGGGTAGCATCTGTATTTGGATCCCATGGAGGATACATCAAAGGAGGAGATACTGAGGATTGGTCTTTGAGCATGAATAGAAACTCCACTTCTAGATCTGAATCCATGTTTAGAGACACAGAATAGTGATAAAAGGGATCAAGATAGTACTGAGTCTAAATATATGATATTGATCGAATCAATGGCTGTGCACATACCTGTCCAAAAAGCAAACATCTTAGTAATGCTACACTCTTCAGTTTCTCCTTCTATGTCATCAGGGCTAGGATATCCAGTATTCCACAAGACTGTGTTGATCAAGGCCTCTGATAATGTCAACTCTCTGGCATTCTCTGTGGATGGCAAATTCCTTGCAAGTGGTAGGGATGACGGATTTGTTTCTATTTTCAAAACCAAGCACTGGGAAGAATTCCGGAAATACCAGACTGTATCCGCTGTTCGTATTGTTATGTGGCATCCAGTGCACAGTGGGGTGCTTGTTGCTGGCTTGAAGAATGGCATAATCAACATTATTCAAACAAAGGTGCACTAACTTACTTCCTAGGACAGCCCTACCAGATACTGAATAGAATGTAGAACAACATGAAATGGGAACATGATGTACCAGGCACTATTCATTGCATGTCCTTTGGAGTGCTGGGAAAATTCCTTGCCATTGGTTTCAATGACCAAGTTCTCATTGCTCAACAGTCTTCTATCTGTATGAATGTGCATCAGTTTACAGAAGATATCTAATACTATGTATAGCAGAATGGAGCAACAAGAGATTTCTTTCCAAACCCCAACATGTTGGAGCAGAACAGGACATCATCCGTTCTGTTCATTTTCACCCCACAGAAAGGCTGCTTTATGTTGTTTATCTCTACCATGGGATCGTGTGGGTGGTAATTCCAACTACCACAAATTGCACTTATATATGCTGTTCATTTCTTCACAGTGCACACAATATTGATGGAGCAGGTGATCAGCATTGGCACATTGACACCCAAGGATTATGGTACAGTCAGATCCATACTGACAATGCCCCCTGATTAATTCAGCTCAATAGTGGGGAGTCAGCCTTATCATCGACAGGCCGACTCTTGGTCACAACAAACCTCTTTGATGGAATTGACTGGTATGATCTGGGGAACAAGAAACTGTCGTCAAAAACGATACAGCCAGTTGCACCAGAATCAAATGTTCCACTTCCCGTAATTTTTGTTGGTGCAAATATGATTGCAGTTGGCTCGGCAACCGGGAAAGTGTCCATTTTCAAGACAGGGAGTTCTGATGTTCTACAGGTTTTGAATCATGATAGTGAGTCAGTACTTTCCCATCTGCAATTGTTATAAACTCCAACCACAGATGAAATGGTTCAAGCAGTAGTATGTCTACTCCATTCAGATTGAGATAAAATTCGGAACTCAATTGCACTGAATTAGGCATATTATCACAATGTCAAGCAGAACACCCACATATTGGTCACGGGGATATCCGAACAGTATGATCAAGGATCAATCAAGATTTGGACTGCAACTTCAGGAAGGGGACACCTTCCATGGAAGGTTTGAAATCCTGTTCATAATGTTAACCAATCTGTTCACCTATGACCTTAGATTTCTCGGAGCATTACCTACCCAATTTTCGGCCTCTTGATAGCAATCAGTGCACTTGTTGCAACTGAATACAGCCCTGACAATACCACTACTGGGCTCACACTGAGAGAGAATTTGTTCAAACTTTGGCCCACAAACATATCATCTTTGCCCCAAATCCAAACATCTATTATCACCAAGACTATTGAAGTTACAGAAACCCTGTCTGCGCCTGTAAGTATTCTTTCTCTGAGCCTCCCCGAATGACATTCATTCGGGCTTTCCAGCTCAGCTTGGTGTCCACTCCACTTGCAACTATTAAGAAGGAAGACAACCAAGCAGACCACGTTACATCACCGGTTCTGGCTGTGATCAGCCCACTGCCAACTCTTTAAACATGTACTGCAGTAGGATACATGCAATGGAGGAATATATGAATTTGCCAGCATATGTACTTGCAACACATTTGAATTCTTCTCAACATCAAGAGCATGTCACACCAGGGGCAAAAACGACGCACTCGGAAACCGAGTGTGTTACACGCACTCAGCCCGTAGTGCGTCAGTTGATGTGACAAAGGTTTGAAAGACCTTTGTGGCATCTTTGTTTTTTCTTTGACTCACCCCCAAAAACAAAGATGCGACAAAGGTCTTTCGATGCTTTGTCTCGTCGACTGATGCACTATGGGCCGAGTGCATGTAACGCACTCGACTTCCAAGTGCATCGTCATTTGCCTCCAGTGTCAACAATGCTTTCAACCTAGGCCTAAGCCAACTTATATTGCTCCAAAAATTGACCATTGCTATTGATTTGAACGACATGACACCAGTGCAGAACCTTGATCAGATGCTGCAGCTGCAAAATATCATGCTACTGCAGCAACCATAGTGTGGATATTGTCTTCCATCTCAATGTGGTGCCATTCCAATTGAGAACAGATATAAAAACTATTCTTGCTAGGGCTGATGGTCCTGTCAATATGGCCTGCTTGATTTCCAATATCACCTTCCAGCTACTACTTTACCAGAGTGTTAGAAGATAAATAATATTGTAAAACTAGAGACAGACAGCTTCTTCATTTGAAACAGTGTATTGTATGATCATGATCATACCCTGTATAATCCCATGTTATCATCAGACCAAAAATGTGATCAACTGATCCTAGGCCGGGCCTAGACCTAGCTTGGTGTGTTAATTATAAAAGGATCCACAATTTATCTTCACATGTACAGGTACAAGCCAATCCTCCCTCCTCATTATCATGTTGGAAGGTGATCGCCACCATCTTGCCCATCTCAAGGCTCAAATCACAGAACTTGAGCATCAGCTTTCCACCCTTCACACCAAGCAGACCGAAGTCGAAGAGAGGCTGGATGCCTACACCTACCCAGTCCTGACATTGCCTAGTGAGATGATCTCAGAAATCTTCACCCAATCCCTTCCACTGTATCCTGCCAGACGAGACCTTATTGGAACAGATTCCCCCACCAGTCTAACACACATCTGTTCCAAATGGCGAGAAATAGCCCTGGCCACCCCAGACCTGTGGAGGGTAATCACATTAGAAGATATTCTCAGTACCTCCAATATTCCATACAATACAAAATGCCAAATAGCCGATATCTGGCTGGCAAGGTCTGGGGCCCGCCCTCTTTGCATCCACATCTGGATCCAGAGTAGCCAGCCATCATGGATGGCATGGGTTGAACACCGATTTAGAGTGGAATACTTGACATTCCAAGGCCCTTCTCTGGCAGACATAGGCCTCACACTGCATGGCCCCATGCCATTGCTTAGGAGCTTGGATTTAGGGTTTTCAATACAGGATGATGACATTACTGAAGCCAGGCTCAACCTCTCACAGCTCAGTGATGATGCTGTTCCTTTGCCAGTATGGGATCATTATGACATGCCGAGACTCAGCACAATCTACCTTATCGGTGCTGCAGCTTCTACTGCGACGTTTCCCTGGACACAGTTGACTTCTTTGACCTTGGCTTATATTGAGCCAAGGCATTGCAATTCGATTTTGCAGCACACAATAAACCTGGTCAAATTGGAGTTGCTTTTCGAGGAGTCACCAGTTCTGGGTGCGATTCATGCCAGGATCCAAGAGGCTCGTGAGGCACTGGATGGAGTCACTGTTGCTGTGGATATAATCCTTCCCCAGTTGGAATCCTTGGTCTTAAACAACAAATCCACTTTGTGGAGGCCATTCCTTGACACCTTCATCCACTCCAATCGTGAAAGGACTATGGCCACATCCATTCCCCGACACATTGTCCCAGCTCTTCACACTCTCAAAGTAACAGAGCAGTTACTTGGAGATAACCCTATTGATTATCTTACCTCTTTCATCTCTGAATCTGGTTGCAAGATCCAGCAGGTGATTCTTCTTGGTGGAAGGGGAATATCGGAAACTACCTATTCTGCTGCCTTTCCCACCATCCCCCAGATTCATTTCTACGACTCATATCCTGTGGAAACCTATCCTGATGATTCAGGTAGTGAGGAAATCTTGGACCCTTCTACTGAAAGAGAATCTGTAAACCACAGTGTCGACAGCATGTAGCCATGGTTCGAAAATCCTCTCTGACACTGTACTGGAACTCATCTTTATCCAACAGTGTTGTGCATGGGAGTGCATCAAGCATGTAAATGCCCACAAGCACCCACCCCACCAATCACTTCATCAACATCCCTGGCCCAAACAACATGCTCCTCTTACTTCCATCATCCTTCTATTTACACCATCTTGCCCTCCAATATCACAGTCTCAGCCTCTTCTTGATTATTGTGCTGCCATTTATTTGTAAAACACCCCATCTCTCGAGGCTCATTCCTATTCAGTTTCACTTCTGTCTACTCTTCTATAAATATCTCCTTCCAATAAACCACTTCTTGCTTGCTCCTCATTGTGTGTGTAGCGTTGAGTCTCATTGTCTGTGATGTCATCCACACCTTTGCTGTCCTTCACTTTGTCTTGTCCATAACTATGTCTCACTCTCACCTATCAGCGAACTCAGTGGGGGGCAGGTAGGACAAAGGATAAGCCATGTTATATGCAGCCGTCTGCTCCTGAGAGGTAGGAGTATGGGAGGTGAAGGCCTGTGATAAGGGAATCACCAAGCAACTGGCTGTTGCTCATAATCATTGATGCTTTGAGTTCAAAAGCAGGTAGCAGCCTTGAGATGGTGAAACACACACAGGGCAATGGTCTCCTGAGTCCACACATATGCTGGTGGAGATTGATACTGTGATAACACATCAATTCTTAGTGATCCGACCGGCCGACATCTGTTAGCCCGAGGTTTGCTCACTCAGCAAAAGGATGGTTTGGATTTCAGTGGATTACTCTAGAATATATTGTAATAGGTATAAAAACTCTCGTAGTCAGTAGTGCCTCCTTACAAGTTTTTACCCAGTCACCTAACAGCGCAAGTGTCAAGCTTCATAGCTTCCGGCTGAATTCCCCACATACTGTAAATACTTGTATGTTGGCAACCGTCACGGCAACGGAGGGGTCCATTGTGTCGCCAAAACCCCTCCAGTCACGGTAACGGTTGGCTCTGTTGCCTTCGAAAACAGCGTTACATTAAAAATTTCAGTAATAAATTGAATTAAACATATTTTGCTTCAAATTTCGTCTACTTACGCATCCTCCTCCTCACTCTCCTCGGCTTCCTCTGACGCTTCGTCCGGCGCTTTGGTTGGCACTTCACATGCTTTGATTTGGTGTGGTTGCCCAACTAGGCAACAGTAACGGTAACAAATGGTCCTGTTGCATTGCCCAAACCTGTTTGGAATGTCATGGTAGGGGGCCCCGTTGCCAACATACAAGTATTTACAGTATGCTCCTTTGATTGTGCTGAAACCATCATGGACATTAACAGTACCTGGAGAAGGCTGGAACTTTGAATATGTGATATTTCCATTTGTATTCCTATTCAGACATATATAGATTACATACATACAGCATATCTTATGTAAGCTTCCTCAGCAGTCCTTAAATAGTGTGACATGTGATTGTTACAAGATTTTGTACATTCATCTTAGCTTTTATGTTCTTCTTAACGCCTTTGTTCTCCTATAACCAACAAGCCCCACCAGTTATTGATCTTTCTGCAGAGTCCTGTGGATACAATGACACTGCTGATCAACTCCACTCCAATGTGAGTACACAGATGCACACCATCTGCCTCGCTGCACTCATACATATGCAAGCCTTCTCGGTACAGATTTCCCATTTCTCGGGACAAAAAAACCCAATTAAAAGGCTTTGAGCATCCTGTGGAGAGTCTGACTTTACCAAAGATCAAGTCAGAGCATACCATGGTCAGAATGTGCGTTATTTTATCTGAATTTTATTAGTAGCAAGATCTTGATTCCGCCAATCATAGTGAGGGCAATGTGTATGTTGTCTTCTAAATTGCTTTACCTGTTCTGACTTTAAACTAGTCTCCCATTGAATTCCTCAATCTCAACTGCAAAGAGAACTGCAACACCGATCCCTCAAGTTCTATCACCCACAATGTTCAGTGTCCTTCAGGATGAGCTGTCTGGACTGCTTGCTCAAGAACTCAACGGAGATACCAATGAGCTTGTTGATGCAATCTCCAATCTGGCAAATCAATCACATGCAGTGGTTGAAGAAGCAGTTCCTATCCTCTTAGCTGAACAGCCTCTCGGAAATACTGCACGGGAGCGGCTCACTGCTGTCATTCTTTCCCGACTTTATAAATATCAGCCTGACAGGTGGGTTATAAACTTATGTATTCAGTAGGCAAGCACTCAAGCTGTCTTCATGATCAGATTCTCCCTGCAGCCAACTGCAACACACAGCTCAGGGGCTATATTTTCAGCCTCTAGCAGGACCCATATCCCTGTTGTTACAACAGAAACTAAAACACAGCGCAATGTCCACAACCTCCACGTTGAAACAGAGTTGGGCACATTTACCTCCAACTCCTCCAAAGGCATATTCCATATCTTCACTACTATGGCAAAGGGCAGGCTCAATGCCCCGGTGCTCACAGAAGTGCGACCAATGGATGGTGATCTGTTCATCCATGTCAACACTCAAGCCAATCAGGAGATCCGACAAGTGTGGCTGTACAAGGCCAGTGGGTGGGAGGATATAAGTAATTATTGGAAAAAGGAGATGATGGTGATCCATCCAACCATTCCAGATCGTGTTCTCACCGTCAACGATCAGAAGCCTAATTGGATTATGAAGACTAGTGCAGCAGCAAAGGCACGGAGGACTAAGTCTCCCAGCCCCGAAAGATGATTACAAATGCCAGTATTATGATGTAGTGCATATGAATCCATGTACCTGTTAGTTCTAGAAGATATCAGACTTTTAACACATTCAATTGATGATTTTTTTGCCAGCACTATGTAATAGCTCAACCATGAGCCAGTGATCATGAGCATGACCTTGTACTGACAATTTTTCAGTAAAGCATGTGATAAGAACCTGGAATTTTGAGTATTATGAGAGTTCGAAAGCACTCCAGTCATATGAGCTGTATATATTTGCAGCTCGGGGGCTCTACATGATGCTTTTGCAACAGTTAGCCCATGGCTAGTGACTGCGCCTATCCATGAATACCATTGATAAACAGACCAGTCACTCTGAGTCAATTTGTATTACATGCGGGATAGACTACCAAGCATTCATTATGAGATTGCACCAGTAATCCAAATTCAAACTCAGATCAACCATAGCCAGCCAGCTGCATTCGAGCCTATGCAACAGTGTATATGTGGTTTCATCACTGTGCTACCAGTACCTCAACTAACATTGTGGTCTAAATTTAGACCTTTGCATTTGCAATGTTGTATTTAAGGATGCCAAACAAATCAAACATGTAAACACTTTCTTCCTGAAACTATCACATAGCTATAGGTAAGCTAGAGCCTAATACCTTGTGAACTTTGTTGA